>JADLZN010002932.1:0-600000 GCA_018155175.1 Sinocyclocheilus anophthalmus
GTCTCTAACATCCACCAGCGCCGTGATGTCGTCATGGAGGAGTTGAAGAGGACTCCAGTGGCAACCTGTGAGCTCTGGTGAACTCCATGCCAAAGAGGGTTAAGGCAGTGCTGGAAAATAATGGTGGACACAAAAAATATTGACACTTTGGGCCCAATTTGGACACTTTTGTGGCCAGCGGTTTAGACATTAAATGGCGGTGTGGTTCGAGTTTTTTGAGGGATGGCAAATTTACACTGTTTATAACGCTGTAAACACTCCTACTTTACATTGTATGCAAAGTGTAATTTCTCAGTGTTGTCACATGAAAAAGATAAAACAAGATGTTTGACTATAGGGGTGGTATTAATGCTCAATTTATTATACTAAACTTATTGCAGTATTTCACTGTATTACATATAGGTATAACATATAACTGAATAAGCCTAATACAAGTCTTCATGATCTCACACACACACACACACACACACACACAGGAACCTGTTTTTACGTACACCCACACATTTTCTGTTTGCATTTCTAGTACAACCCTCTTTCCTTAGCTCGAGTATGCAAACCTCTTTGTCACATGCACTGGAATATGTATTATATTGAGAGTTCGATTTTCAAATGAAATGGCAACATGATCGTTTTATAAAGTATGCGTTCATATGTGCTTCATTTTATCTGGAGGAAATAGCTGTGGTGTGATGAGGGGTGAACGTAGCGAAAACTTAGGCTACAGTAGATGGCGAACCGATTTATATTTTGTAAACTGTATTTATGACACAGAACAGAACTGCACAGATGCAGGAGAAACTGCTGCTGCTGCTTCACGATGGCCTATCTTCTAAATATTTTAGATGAAAAGACAATCTCAGTATCTGCAGGTTTCCCTCTAACAGTTCATACCAAAAAAAGAGATTCTATTTTGGAAACATAGAGAGGTTCTTTGCTATCTAACCTGGACACTGTGAAGGATGGCCAAAAAGTATGGAAATTATATGTTATTTTACACATCAGGTCAGGTTTCCTGCCTTTTTAGTAAATTATAGATATTGTAGTAAATTATATACTGTGTTCTGTGGCTATATTTCAAATTGTGTACATTTATTACCAATGACAGTCATCAGCTGTTTATTAATAAACAGCTTGTTTATTCATTATATGTTGTGCCTGTTGTGTTATTTTAAGTTTCTGTAAGTAAGATGATTTCTTTAGCTAAAGAAAAGCCTGCCCTTGAATGTGTGTGTGTGTGTGTTTTTGAGGATGTGAAATCAACAAGTATTTGCATCCCCTAATTATGAAGTCTTTCCTAAGGATATGAGAAAACATGTTTAAGTACCCCTGTTACTAGCACTGTTTTGCACTCACAACTCTGTGGAGAGGGTCAGATGAAGCCTGAGAGATTTCAGTGTCCTGGTCTGAAGCTCATTAGTGTGAAAAAACAGTGAGTGTTGACTTGCAATGTCCCCACATGAACAGACACAGATGGGGCAGAGGTCACTAGACTTCCAGAAAACAACTTGGTCATGTCCGGCCGACGTTCATTTAAAATTCACTAACCTCTGTATGATTTTCTCTCAAGCTCCAAGTACCCAACCTCCATCCTACTGTACAGTGTAAGCATTATAATGGGGACACAAAACAGTTTTAATTGTTACGAAACATCTACCTGTTTCGGGAAATGGCTATAAAATTGTACATAATCAACATGTGCACCTTGACACCCCCACATATAAAGAATTGTTAATTTGCCAAAAATTTTAATAAAATCAACATAATAAATGGTGACAACACCTCCCGACCCATACATAAAAAACCTAACCTGTTGTTATTGAAAAATATCCCCTTTATCCTTGTGTGACAAACTGTAACCATCACTTGTAGTTCCGCTTTGGATAAAACCGTTCATGCTCAAATTAATTAAATAATAAATGTAAACCTACCCCTATCCCATCTCCCATCATGTAGGAAATTATAACTATATTAGATTAATGCATTAATGGTATTTGTATAGTATTTTGGTATTGGTTTTGAGTCCTACGATTTACTTACCATACAGGCTGCTAGGATCCATGACGTATCTGTCACGATATTAGGCGGAGTTTCAGTTTTTATGTTTATCCTGGATGTGAGGAATATGTCAGATGGTTTATTATATGCTATTTTAAAGTACTATGATTGGAATTAAGGAGCTGAAGAAGAAAAGGACAATCATTTATATTACATAATATATTTTATGCTTAAGAATGCATTAAACTCTTTTTGTATTTCTGTTAAAACTATATTTCAACTTTCAGAGTTTTCATCACCTTGCAGTTACAGATGCTGTCTGCATCTTTTTGCCATTTTCCTTCATAGGAGCCTTATTTCTGTGCATATGTGAGTACATTGAGACTCTAATTGGCCTAATGTTTTCATCTGTATGAACTGTTTTTTTATTTTTTTCAATTGTATTTTGGGAAGTGGCTGATTGAAAATGACTAATTACACTTTGAAAAAAGTAGACAGTTTTATAATCACTGGATTTGATCACCTGCAGAACCAAAAGCTTCTTGGATTCCTCATCTTAATAACCTACATGCTCATATTGCTTGGGAACGGCATCAATCTGTGTATTATCTTGACTGACAGACATTTACACAAACCGATGTACATATTAATCTGTAATCTAGCTGTTGTTGACATAATGTTCTCCTCTACCTGCTGCACAACCATGATCTCAGTGCTGCTGGCTGAGATTAAAACTATTTCATACTATTCTTGTATCTCAAGTATGTACTTCTATCATCTTGGTGATTTCACAATATGTATGGCTCTGACATTAATGGCAATAGATCGACTTATTGCAATTAGGCTTCCATTGAGATACCACAGCATTGTAACAAATTCACGAATATTTATGCTAATTTTTCTAACCTGGCTTGCTGGTTTTGCTGTTGTAGGTTATGTGATATCAATAGTAGACAGTGTCCTATACTGTCAGCCTGTCATCAGATATGTGTTTTGTGAATATCCTTCCATGATTAGAATGGCTTGTGTTAATCCTGAACCATATTTTTTCATAACTGCAATGATAAGTCTGTGGCCAATGTGTGGGCAGTATCCCTTTATTATGTGCAAATATGCTATTCTGGCGTATAGTGTAACTAAACTCTCCAACAACTCAAGCAGAAAGCAAATGATCAACACTTGCTTGAGTGACCTCATTGTCCTGTTCAGTTTTTATGTACCAAAGCTGGTCTCTATTTTACTAACTCGAATAGGAGTTGTGCTAAATTTAACAGAGCAAGATGCACTTTTGATTGTAGCCTCTCTAATTCCTCCCTTAATAAACCCCACTGTTTATTGCCCCAGAACTAAAGAGATCAGAACACGACTAGTAGATGTATTTTTGCACAAAAAAATTGTACCACATAATTTAAAGTTAATTTCAATAGCTTTATTGTCTTAATTCTGATTGCGATGATGTTGCTTGTTTTGATAATGTGTTTTGTGATGATTTTCTATGCATTGACAAAATAGCCTACCTGTTGAACAAAACTATTTGTACATGTATTGTGTATTTCATCTTTGTGTATGTGAAGCATAAAATTATTAATCATAATAAACAAAGTCTGTTGTCCCTCGTTTTCATTTACTGCGCAATGGCTCAGTGGTTTTGCTGCATTAGGCAAAAATGTTTTTTACCTAATCATTAAAACCCGGGTTCAATAGATTGACCATGATAGATTTATGATGTAAATTTTTATATTATAATGTTGTTGCTGCATATGTTTTATGATGCTCTTGCTCATGTTAGAAACGAGGGCAAAGCAGATATTTTCTCAAAACAAAGAATACTTATGTTTTTTTTTAATCTCAGTATTAGAAGAATTTTTTTTAATGTAATGTTAAAGAGAAAATATTTATAAATGCATTATGTATTTCTGCAGTGTATGAATAACATTAAAAAAAGGAAGTCATCATATAATAACATCTGTTGTCCCTCAGTCCCAGCAGTTACTGATTCTATTAAAACATTTGTGTAATGGGATCTCAAACACTACAGGGAACATTATCAGCTCAACTATTAAATGAACATTAAGAAGGCCCTTCTGTGTATTAATAAGTTGGCTTATACATTATGGTATCACAGTGAATCTGTTCCCCTAATGTCACATACAGTGGGGAAAAAAGTATTTAGTCAGCCACCAATTGTGCAAGTTCTCCACTTAAAAAGATTGAGCGGCCTGTAATTTTCATCATAGGTGTACCTCAACTATGAGAGAAAAAATGAAAAAAAAAAAAATCCAGAAAATCACAATGTAGGATTTTTAAAGAATTAATTGGCAAATTATGGTGGAAAATAAGTATTAGGTCAATAACAAAATTTTCATCTCAAATTACTTTTGTTATATACCCTTTTTTTGTCATGACAGAGGTCCACGTTTTCTGTAATGTCTTCACCAGGTGTTCACACCCCGGTGCTGGTATTTTGGCCCATTCCCCCATGCAGATCTCCTCTAGAGCAGTAATGTTTTGGTGCTGTCGCTGGGCAACACGGATTTTCAACTCCCTCCAAGATTTTCTATGGGGTTGAGATCTGAATACTGGCTAGGCCACTCCAGGACCTTGAAAAGCTTCTTACGAAGCCACTCCTTCGTTCCCCGGGCGGTGTGTTTGGGATCATTGTCATGCTGAAAGACCCAGTCACGTTTCATCTTCAATGCCTTTGCTGATGGAAGGAGGTTTTCACTCAAGATCTCACGATACATTGCCCCATTCATTCTTTCGTTTACACGATCAGTCGTCCTGGTCCCTTTGCAGAAAACAGCCCCAAAGCATGATGTTTCCACCCCCATGCTTCACAGTATGTATGGTGTTCTTTGGATGCAACCCAGCATTCTTTCTCCTCCAAACACGACAAGTTGAATTTTACCAAAAAGTTCTATTTTGGTTTCATCTGACCATATGACATTTTCCCAATCCTCTTCTGGATCATCCAATGCTCTCTAGCAAACTTCAGACGGGCCCGGACATGTACTGGCTTAAGCAGGGGGAAACGTCTGGCACTGCAGGATTTGAGTCACTGGCGGCGCAGTGTGTTACTGATGGAAGCCTTTGTTACTTTGGTCCCAGCTCTCTGCAGGTCATTCACTAGGCCCCCCCCGTGTGGTTCTGGGATTTTTGCTCACATTTCTTGTGATCATTTTGACCCCATGGTGTGAGATCTTGCGTGGAGCCCCATATCGAGGGAGATTATCAGTGGTCTTGAATGTCTTCCATTTTCCAATAATTGCTCCCACAGTTGATTTCTACACACCAAGCTGCTTACCTATTGCAGAATCAGTCTTCCCAGCCTGGTGCAGGTCAACAATTTTGTTTCTGGTGTCCTTTGAAAGCTCTTTGGTCTTGGCCATGGTGGAACTTGGAGTGTGACTGTTTGAGGTTGTGAACAGATGTCTTTTATACTGATAACGAGTTCAAACAGATACCATTAATACAAGTAACAAGTGGAGGACAGAGGAGCCTCTTAAAAAAAGAAGTTACAGGTCTGTGAGAGCCAAAAATCTTGCTTGTTTGTAGGTGACCAAATACTTTTTTACCGGAATTTTACCATAAATTCTTTAAAAATCCTACATGTATTTCTGGATTTTTTTTCTCATTTTGTCTCTCGTAGTTGAGGTGTACCTATGATGAAAATTATAGGCCTCTCACATCTTTTTAAGTGGGAGAACTTGCACCATTGGTGGCTGACTAAATACTTTTTGCCCCCACTGTATATTGAATAGTCAGGCATCGTTTTAGCTGAAAGAGGAACATCTCAAGACTGTTTAGTTTATGCCTATTTTAAGTACACTGATTGTAAATTAAGTAAACTCATGATCAAAGGAACTAAATTAATTACATAATTATCTTTTTTTTTATGCTTAAGAATGCATTAAACTCTTTTTGTATTTCTGTTAAAACTATATTTCAACTTTCAGAGTTTTCATCACCTTGCAGTTACAGACACCGTTTGCATCTTTTTTTCTGTGCATATATGAGTACATTGAGGCTCTAATTGACTTCATCTCATCATCTGTACTAACTGATTGGTCATTGCGTTTAAGAAAAAAACAGATATGGATGTGATTGGTTACATTGCTCAACGCAGCAAAAACACATTAAGGGTATTTAGCGCTTGGCTAAGCGCCCCAGTTGCAGCGGGGCCGACAAAAAATTAAAAAAAAAAATCAGTGATTCCATGACTAACAATTTGGGGGGGGGCAATTGCCCCCCTTGCCACTCACAGGTCTCGAGTCCCACAGAGGAGCTCCGGAATGATAAAAGGTGGAGTAACGACAGTGCAAGAGAAGAGAGGACCAGGCCTGGACTTTGTTTTTTTTTTTTACTTTCGTTTTGTGGTTGGGTTAGTTATTTATGAAGTTTTGTGTTTGAATGTTCGCCTTCCGTTTCCCGCCTCCTTCTTTCCCCGCTATACAAACTTTGTTACATTAATCTTGGTATGTGAAGCTGAATTTATGTGTATGTGAAGCATGACGGGGTCATATGAAAACTTGCTAAAAAGAGAGTAGGTTGTTTCTTTGATTTAATGCCTGCGTTTTTATGCGGTTTAAGGTTCAAAACCCATTATTCCACATAATGTACATTATTGTTTTCTCCTCTATGCCCCGCCTTTCTGAAACGCGTAGATTTTTACAAAGCTCATCGTTCTGAAAAGCGAGGTGTATGCTGATTGGTCAGAAATGTTACGCCCCTTACCATGCAGCTGCTTGTGTTAATCCTGAACCATAATGTTTCTTGCCTGCAATGATTAATCTGTGGTGGTTCTTTGGACTCTTTCCCTTTGTTATGTGCACATATGGTATTCTGGCATATAGTGTGACTAAACTCTCCAATAACTCAAGCAAAAAGCAAATGATACACTCAAATAGGAGTTGTGCTAACTTTAACAGAGAGAAATGCAATATTGATTATCGCTTCTATAAATTCCTTCTTTAATAAACCCCACTGTTTATTGCACCAGAACTAAAGAGATCAGAAAATGATTATCAGATGTATTTTGGCACAAAAAATTGTACCAAATCTTTATGATAATGGACTATTGTGTTCATCATTCTGTTGGCTAATGTTGTTCGTTTTGTAATGCTCTTGGTCTTGTTAAAGACTGTTCATTTTGTTTTTAAAGTGAAGAAAAAATAATGTAGGAAAATAATGTCAATATTGGAAGAAATTAATGGTACAATGTACAAAGCCTAGATTATTACCAAACACTGTTTCTACAATGTTGTTCACAAGTAAAATTACATTTTATATCCAAATCCTGAGTAATTGGTTTAGTTGTGTCAGTATTTATTTTGTATGAGCCTTTATTGATCTTTACAACGTACGGTGAAGGTTAAAGGTTACAGACAGCTTGGTTTGATTGAGTTTGTGTGTCATTGTGAGCATTAATGGATATTGTCACTTGTTTACATCACTCATGTTTGATAATTATCTCAGGTTAGGTTTCCCATCTGTACAATCTCCAGGATCTGTCTGTCTCCAGAGAGCAAATTAACAGCATGTAGCGAATATGTTGACACTCTTCAGACAAACAACTGTGACAGTTTTTACGGCACTATGTTAAACCCTTGACATCAGATCTCTAATGTCTTCCTCAGTGAGCACCCCTTCTCTCATAAGACATAATAATCAAACTATTTAAAAGAAAATAAGATGATAGATAAATTATGTAAGAATATATGCTACTATTTCCACAAATCTAATCAGGCATTTACAAATGGACTCAAATACATCAGCTTTTGCTTATGATTTAATGATTTGCCAGGTTGTGGTCTTTAATGTACCACTTATTTGTGAAAATTATGTTAAAATAAACTAACCTGAGGTCTATTAAAATTGCTGAATGTTAAGTAATTTGTAATACTTAAAACAAATAAGTAGCTCCTGCTCATGTGATTGCTTCACTATCTTAATAAAATAGGCCATTATGCTTCCGCCTCATTAATATACACAAGGGCCCTCTTAATGATCCATTAATAGTTGAGCTGATAATGTTCCCTGTAGTGTTTGAGATCCCATTACACAAATGTTTTAATAGAATCAGTAACTAATGTCACTTTTGGGACTGAGGACCAGCAGACTTTATTTTTACGCCTAATAATATTATTAAACATATTCATGCTTCAGATACAGAGGCAGAAATACACTATATATAAGTTTTGTTTAACCTTCTGACGCATAATGATTTTTTTTAACCATTCAGGATGTGGTGTTACATCCAAACCACAAATATTGTCAACTATCTACATTACAGATTACTATGTATTCACTGGTTTATGTAAACGTCTGTTAGTTAAGATAATGCACTGATTGATGCCATTCCCAAGAATAGCATATATGTACAAGCCAGGGCCACTCTTTTTTAGAATGACAAAAAGGTTTAAAAGTTTCATTTTTTAGGCTGGTCTGCCTCAGCTGTCTAAAAGTGCTCGTCAATGTCAAAATGACTGAGATGACCAATCAAATCAAAGTAGGCGGGGTTTACTGTTCACAGAAGCAGAGCATGAATTCCAGCTTAATTTCAGTTTTAATGTTGAAAGAGAGTGGGGTAAGATGGAAGTAGCAAAACATTTCATTTTTGATGACTGTTACACGATAGAAATGTTAAACGACCGACAGTAATATCCAGTGATGCAAACTACTCGACTTTTTCCTGAAATTGTTTTAAATTGAATATGGTATCATTTATGTAATTCATGTCATTCCTAACTGAATGTAATGAGACATTCTGCATTATATTAGGTGTACAAATAAGAGTGATGTGTACATAATTAAAAAATATTATATTATTGTAGTTAAAAATTATTATTTCTCAACTGGAATTAAACCTACAATTTTTCTTCACTGTTAAGCATTATATAATGTTTGTTAATGCTTTATTAATGAAAGTATTATAAAGTGTTACCGCCAAAGTTAATAATATAGGATGTGTAGACAAAATATCAGTGTATATGTGAACATACAAAAATAGCTTAAAAATTTTTTTTTTATTGATTAAAACACTTTTCAATCATAGGTTTATGCATTATGATGAACTAAGGCTTGTGTATTATCAGCCTTGAACTGATATGAACTATGGTATTCTTGAACAAACTTCCAAGTTTAATTGCGGCTGCTAAGAAACCATGACGTATCTGTCACATCATATAAAATATAAAAGGCAGGACATCAGTCATTCTGTCACGGTATGCTGTTGGAAGGAGTACAAGGGAAACGAGGAGTACAATCAAAAAGACTATAATCCAAGGAACGCAGGGTAAATCCACACAAAGGGCGCTGGAGCAAACACGAGTAGACCCAACAGAGACAGACTGCACAGACTGGGACTTAAATACAGGGGATGATTGGGGAAACACAGGTGCATGGGATGACTAATCAAACTAATTAACAAAACGAGGACAGGAACATGACCAAATAAGGGAACGGAAACAGAGGCAAAACATGACACAGACAGTCCATGATCCTGACATTGCGCCACCCTCCCAAAAGGTGCGTCCTTGCACCGTAGAACAACAGAGGGGTTGAGAGTGCACGGAGGCTCAGGAGGAGGACGGATGTCCGGGAGGGGGCCGGCAGACAGAGTCCAGGGAGGTGACGATGGAGGGAGGAGCCAGGGAGGAGCCAGGAGGGGCTTGGAGCAGGAGGAGCCCAGCTGGACCCAGGCCACAGCTATAATGTCAACCCACGGTGGAGCCGACGGAGGGAGGGAACATGGCGGAGGAATGGCCGCCGACTCCAGGGGCCTGACCAACGGCGGCGGAGCAAGTGGCGGAGGAGCCAGGGGCGGAAACGGAGAGCCAACGAGCCAGGGGGATGCCGAGGATCCAGGGGGGCCAGGGTGGAGCCGAGAGCTCTGGCGACCGAGGCAGAGGTGATATCCGCGGCGGAGCTGGAGCGACTGAGGACCAAGGTGGAGCTGGTGGGAGGAAGGAGCCCAATGGAGCCGGTGGGACGGAGCGACAAGGTGCAGCCGGAGGAGCGGGGTCCTAAGGTGATGGCGGGTCGACGCCCGACCAAGACGGAGCCGGAGGGACGAGGGAGCCCGGTGGAGCTGATGGATCGATGGGTGACGTGGAGGCGAGGGAGCTAGGAGCCGAGGTGAAGCCTCTGGGTCTACGGGCTGAGGCGGAGTCCGGTCCTCGGAGGCTGGAGGTGGAGGTGAGGGATTCTCCAGTCATGGCGACGCTGGAGGATGGCAGACCGGCGGAGCTCGCACCGAAAGATGGGGGTTTGGGGGGGGGGGGCTGGAGGGCGAAAGCCGGCTGCCAGACGACAGCAGTGGAGGAGGCAGGAGCGAGTGGGAGGGCGGGTATTTGTGAGCCTCCGGGCATTCAGGGCTAAACTCTGGATCGGGATCCCCCTCTAGGCTGAACACAGGAACAGTATGGCGCTCTGGAGGAGCGGACACTTGGGGGCGCTTTCGAGGACCAGGCACTGGAGGGCGCTTTCGAGGAGCGGGCACTGGAGGGCGCTTTTGAGGAGCGGGCACTGGAGGGCGCTCTGGACTGGATTCGGGGATTGGAGCCCTCTCCTCTTCGGTGTGGCACATTCACCACGCCATACTCTGCTCAGCCGCGGAGAAGGGGACGGAGATCCTCTCCGCGCTCACAATCATCCCACCGTCCCCCGGTGCTTTCTCTCGTTCGTTACGGCATTGTCCGCACCCGACCGTCTGACGGATACAGCTCAATCCTTTGCTCAGTCGCTTGGCTTTGCGCTGGCTCGCTGATCGTGGCGGGAAATGGCTCTCCGTCAACGGTGGGCTCGGGCTGATGCTCCGCATCGCGGGGAGATGGTGGGCTGGGCTCTGGGTCTGGAGTGGATCTAACGAGATGATCCACGGGGTAGGATGGCGATCCGTTTCTCGTCAGAGTCCACTCCATGAAGGCATTCTCGGACGACGGCACTCTGCTCGCAGTGTCGTCCGGGTAGCTGGTGGTGCTAGCTAACAGCCGGAACAGTCTCGAGAGATCTGTCACCCTGCTCCAGCAGGAGGAGGAATTCGGGGCGAAGGGCATTTCTAGATTAGAAAAACATTTCTATTTTCTAGAAGAAAATAATAATTTTCTAATGTTTTAAGGTTCTAAGGAGGAATGCCTAGAGAAGAAAGGGCAGTATCCCTTTTTTATGTGCATGTATGCTGTCCCTGCCTATAGTGTGACTAAACTCTCCAACAATGTTCAAATAAAATAAAAAGTACTTTTTTTTCCTGATTCTTTGTTTTTGAGAAACCGTTTCACTTGGCTATACATACAATAGGGAAGAAAAGATGATTGCTGTATTAATAAACAATAAATTAACTATTTTCCTTCAGTCATTTCCCAACAGAGACATTAATGACAATCTATTATTCACTTAGATCATCAGTGTATTAAACCCTTGGCACCACTGTGCTCCTGAGCATGCAATGTCATCCAAATGGGATTTAAAGACTCCTTCAGATAATATTATATTGATAATACTATCTATCTATCTATCACTTAGGGCAGTCTCCCCATTTGAAAACTCATTTCTAACAAAAAGGTACCAATATTGTGGCCAGTTTGGCCTAAAAACCTTGTTACAAAAGGGCATGTCATGCATGGTAATGCCAAAAGCTGGCAAATCACTAAAACATAAGCAAGAGCTGATGTATTTGAGTATATTTCTAAATGCCTAATTAGATTTATGAAAACTGCAGCTTATAGCCTTACATTATTTACACCATCTACATGTTATTTCCTTACTTGTCTTTTGACAGAAGGGGTGCTCATTGAGAAACTCATTAGAGGTTTGATGACAAGGGTTTTCTCATAACCATGCGCAATAATCCCTGTCACTGTTGTTTGTCTGAAGAGTGTCAACATACTTGCTACATGCCCTTAATTTGCTCTCTGGAGACACTAGACACCCTGAAGATTGTACAGATGGGAAACTAAAGCTGAGAGAATTACCACTGAGTGATGTAGTAAATAAGTGACAACACTAATTTATGTAGATAATGTCACTCAAACCAAGTTCTTTTTTAGATTTCTGTGACCTTTAACTGTGAGCATATAGCAGAGCAAAACAATAAGCACTGATGCTGTAGAAATACCATCAATTTGTTGCGTTATCTCATGTGAATATATTAGTAGTGTTAATAAACAGGGCACAAACATTTTTTTGTTTTCCCAACAGAGCCAATAATCTATTATTCAATTATATCCTATTAGAGGCTTGGCACCTCTGAGCATTTGAGGCTGAAGGGGGATTATGATTCAATAAATATACTATATGATGCGTTGGACTACTGATTTTAGCTTAACAGAACTTGCACAGGTAAATACTGTAACTAGATATCATATACTGTCCCAGTAGATTGATCAACGGTATTAAAGGGATAGTTCACCCAAAAAAAATAAATTTGATGTTTATCTGCTTACCCCAGGGCATCCAAGATGTAGTTGACTTTGTTTCTTTAGTAGAACACAAACGAAGATTTTTAATACAAACCGTCAGTCAGTCTTATAAAGTAAGTGGATGGGAATCACGGCTTTGAGAATAAAAAAAAAACATACACAAACAAAAACAAATTAAGCCCTGCGGCCCGTCCGATACATTGATGTGTAAAGACACGAAACGATCGGTCTGTGCAAGAAACTGAACAATATTTATATTGTTTTTTTACCTCCTAATTGAGATTGTAGATAGAGTATCAATGGTCCATTTGAGAGATAGGTGCGGTATGCAACTTATAAGGTACTGTCGTCCGCCATAAACAAGAGACGAAGACCATCACTAGCTGTTGTGAACGCGCTCAGGACAGTTGGACATAGTGGTGTATTAGAGGTAAAAATTTATATAAATACTGTTCAGTTTCTGGCACAGACCGATCGTTTTGTGTCTTACACATCAATGTATGGCAGAAAGAACAAGCCGCGGGTTTAATTTGGTTTTTGTTGTGTATTTTTTTTAAAGGGTCATATGATGCGATTTCACGTTTTCCTTTCTCTTTGGAGTGTTACATGCTGTTTGTGAATAGATAAGATCCCTGATGTTGCAAAGACTAAGTCTCAAAACCAAAGAGATATTCTTATTATCAAAGTTAAGACTCTGCCACGCCCCCCCTAAAAATGGCTCGTTCTAAACACGCCCCCACATATCTACCTCACTATGTTTAAATATTTGCATAATGCCGGCCAAATGTTCACGCAAAGAAAGAAGGCGTGTTTTCAGTAACCGCAGTTAGTGTTGAAGCAGCAATTTCAGGGAGACGCTGTGTGTTTCAGTGTGAAAGTAAAAGCACTTTATTTGGCCTTCCGAAGTAGATGCATTTAGGAATCTTTAAAATTACTTACAACAGAACAGCAATGCAATTTTATGGACGACCGTTTCGTGAACCTAGGAGAGGAGGTATTCTGACTTTGCTATGACAATCTGGCACTTCTGAATCAGCCACTTTTATGTTTTGTTATTAGTTTAAGTATTGCTATTGACTGTTCAAATGCGGATTTTTGCAGCGCATCAATGTGTGTGTGTGTGTGTGGCTCGCGAAGCTTAGAGAGCGCGAGAGAGCGATAGAGAGAGAGAAGAGAGAGAGAGAGATCGAGACACTCACAGTTGAGTCACTGTCTTTAACCCCCCCCCGTGGCTTGTGGACTGCAAACACATATTCATCACTGTGTCTGTCACACAACTCTGTTCCCCTTTCCGGCTTTGTTTTTACATTTATTTTGAAAGATGACGCTCGTGATTATGGTAAGGGGCCTTACATTTCCAACGAGTGCTTGCGGTATTCGGCCAATCACAACGCACTGGTCATCAGCTGGCCAATCAGAGCAGACTGCGCTTTTGGAAGGAGGGACTTTGTAGAAAACAAGCGTTTGAGAGAGGCGGGGCATAGAGTACTTACAATAATGTACAGTATTTGAAAAATAATGTACAGTATTTGAAAAATAATGTGTCATATTCTGTTACACCAAATACACAATAATGATCTTTAAAAAAGCATCATTTGACCCCTTTAAAATGGGTTTGTTTAAATAAGCAAATTGGATATTGTCTAATTAAATATGCAGTCATTTACATACTTTTCCAGAAATTTGAGCAATGGATAAAGCCAAGTTCATAATTTTAATTTTGTTGACATTTTCTATTCTTTTCAATAAAATATTATATAAATCATTGTGAATGATATATGAACAAATCCCTCTCTAAAAACCTTCAGAATATATACTGCATATATAAAACTGTAAAGTTTAGCATATGTAATTGTTGCTGAAGTGGAGATTTCTATCTCAGTGCATGAGAAAAAACTTATTTTGAGAAAACAGACAATAAAGATATGTATTGTATTTGAATTTTTTTTAGTTTTACCTTTTACAAAATATAGTACTTTTACATACTTGACGTGCATAAATGTTAGTGAAGACAGCAGGTTAGTCTAACATAATTCACATGTATCTAGCTATTATTTATTTTTAATATTTGATACAGTTTGATGTTTGTTTGTTTTTGAGAGAAGGGTTGCTCACTGAGGGAGACATCAGAGGTGTGATGTCAAGGGTTTCCATGCCGTAAACACTGACACTGTTGCTTGTCTGAAGAGTCAACATATTTGCTACATACCCTTAATTTGCTTTCTAGAGACACTAGACAGACCCTGAAGATTATGGACTGATGGGAAAAAAACTGAGAGAATTTACACCGAGGAATCCAGTAGATGAGTGACAACACCAATTAATGTAGATACTGACACTCATAAACAATGAAAACCCCATGAGATCTGATGACAGGTAGAAAAAGCTTGCGATGACACAAACTTCAACATTTTTACCCATTTACTTCTTATCATATTATAATTCTTAAGCAGCTTTATAAAACTTGTGACAAAGCAAACATTTTAGTTGGTTTAGTGTCTATTGATAATTGACTACTCTCAGCACTGTTTAACTGCATTACAAAGCAACGGTGATTAAAATAATCTAATAAAATATTAAAAAAATATTTAAAAAATTCTAGCCAGCCAATATACAGTCCTAATGTCTGAGACAACAAGTGAAAATGATTCTTTTTTTTATTTCTGTAATAGTATTGAAAATAATATCTTGTAATTTTTAGTATTTGGCATGTCAGTGGTATGAGGCCTGAAATGAGGCCTGTTTTTCCTCATGTTTCATTAAGGCGACTTCATGAGCTATGGGTGACATCCAGTCCCTAAAGCCACCCTGACCCTGTCATCATCTGGGAAAAAAAAGTCCCAACCACACTGTACATAACAGCAAACACTATATAAGTGATACACAATAATGTATTTTTCTTAGTTTAGAGCACAGTCAACATAACAGGTGCAAGCAAATTCAATGTTGAATGTCTTGATAATGTTTATTGATGTTTACTGATAATGAATTCATTGACATACTGTACATTTCCTTTTATTTTATGGAGTTTTACTTTCTTTAATGCTCTCCCTATGTCTTTAAAATATATTGAATATCTTTTTTTTGTAATACCACATTTTTACAATGAATTTTAAAATGACATTTAATATTGTACTTAACATTTTAAGTGTAATATTATTATAATATTCAAATATTTGTAACATTTATTCAGATTATATAAATATTAATATTAGGCAATATTAATCACTTGTGTCCTCTCTGGAGATCTGGCAACGTTGCTGAACTAGACAACTATCACAGAGTTTATCATTGTGGGCTTCCCAGGACTCCATCCAGACTACTATGGCCTGGTCCATTTTTTTTGTCATCTACACCAGTGTTTCCCAACCGGGGTGCCACGTCTGTCGAGAGCAGGGGTGCCGTGTAAAAAAAATCATTTTTTTATATTTTTAAATTGCTAAAAAAAAGCAATTTCAAAAAAGCATCTATTATATAATAACCATTTCTGATGTCGCCAATAATTAGAAGTGCACCGAAATTTCGGCTGCCGAAAATTAGTTCACCGCTCTGGTTTCATTTTCACGTGGTGTGACGCTCTGCGTATCCCGCTCTATGCGTGTGTGCGCTCCGCTCAGTCGCTCCACTCGTATACCGTTCATGCTCATCGGAACAGCAAAGTCCACTCAAAAATTGAGCCGACAGGAAACATCGATGTAGTACAGTATTGTTTCTGTCTGCAATAGCCCTACTGTGCTGTAACAAGGTGTGGTAAATGGGCAACTCTGGTAACCTCTGGCCCTCTCATTCATTGATCTGCTAACCGCTATGTTATGCTCACGTGTTCTTATAATAATAGCTTTCTAGGATTAAACTTTATTTGGATAATTGGTTAAAAAAAAAAAAAAATAGTGAAATATCTTCAACCTACTGTAAGAACCTACCTGAAAACTAAAAAGCAATTTATTTATTCGAAGGCCTGTCGTTATTTTTTATTTGTGCTATCATTATTAATTTCTTTATTTGTTCTTATTTTATTACTGACTGCTTACTTGTCATTTTTTATTCAATTCAAAGTTTGAAATCAAGCTATCTCGTGCTACTGCACCAAAATTACCCCACTGTAAAATTTAAAAAACACTGAGTGAGCAAAATTTGTGAGATAGCTAGTTATAATGGTAATTAAATAATGTTTACATATGTATAAAAGCCTACATTAAAATCTGTCATATAAATTGATCTCTTCAGTAGAAATTAGCCAGCCATTGATGGACACATTTTTTAAATAGTATAAAAAATATCTGTATGACATTATATTCTGCAGTTCTTCCCTGTTGTACCGAATATCTGTACTTTTCAAATGATCATATCGAAGTTAGAAATTCAAATATTGTGACAAAATTAATTTTGTAGGATGCCACAAGTTTGTTAAAATTTCCAAAGGGTGCCGCGACTAAAAAAAGGTTGGGAAACACTGTCGACACGACCACAGTGGCAGTAACACTGTTTTCCTGTCCTGTTTTATCCCTTCGGAATAGACTATGAATTAGGGATGTGATACCTCTGATTTTTATTTTTTCGATCCGATACCGATATTTTCAAGCCCAGTATCGTCGATATCGATACCTATAAACTAAATTGATCTTTTAAATTATTAAAAGAATATAATCAGTAATAATACTCACTTAATATTAGATTTTAAATCCATGTTTTTTAACATTCCATAGAACTTTTTTTGTTTACACTGTCAGAAATAAAAAATACAATAATTGTATTTTAGCCCTTTACTGGGGCAGTAACCTCTAAGGTGCAACTATACCCCTAAAAGGGAGCATATTAGTGCCATGCATGTATGCATGCTTTAAGGGTAGATAAGTTACAAAAGTGCACCTTTGAGGGTACCTCATGAAAAATAAACATGGTGTTACATAAGTACTCAAATGTTTTAATATTATTACCATGGCAAATTTGTGGTAACTGCAGTTTTACAACAAATACTGTGGTAAACTGTGGTTACTGTAATAAAACCATGGTTAATTTTTGTAAAAGGCTACCAGGCTGTTGTACCTCTAAAGGTTCAACTTTAGCATATTTTTTTCTGACAGATTTATTAACAGCAATTACAGAACATCACACAATCCATTTGAACTTTTAACAAACAAGTTTAAATCAATTTACTTGCACAAACTAGCCAATATAAAATAAATATCCTTACTGTGGCCCTAAACTGATTATTCAATGTTACTGCGACCACATCTCTATTACCAACCTGGCCTGTGCTGAAAACAGCAAGCAGATGTTGGTGGTCTTGTGCGTGGCCCTGCTTGTGCTCCTTCTCCCTCTGGCCTTCCTCATTTACTCTTACTGTCACATCATAGCGTCTGTGATGAGGCTGTCGAGCTGTCGAGTCGCTGGAAAAGTTTCGCCACCTGCAGCACGCAGCTGTGCATCATCGTTCTGTTTTACGTGCCTCGCTGCGCCGTGTATATAGCCAATTTCCTGCAAATCCAAATCAGCAGAGATTTCAGGATACTTCTCATATTGCTTTACAGCCTCGTTCAACCACTGATAAACCCCTGATTCTATTGTTTACATACTCAGGAGATCAGGATGATTGTGAGCCAGTGGTTGAGCAGGCAAAAGGCCTTTAGAGAGATGTCCAGAATTAATGTGATCACTCTGTAAAATAATATGTTCTGTGGAGTTTTAATAGAAACAAACATACAATGATTTACTGTACGTGAAAACTGAATAAATTCTTGTGATTTGTAACTTTTTTTTAATGTTTCGTTTAAATATGTATTGTGAAGTATTCCAGTGAAATCTGGTGGTTCCAATACAATACAAGTTTTGCTATGAACGACAGCATTTATAATATTAGCTCCTTTTGGATATACTGTACAACAGATAATGTTAACAGAAAAGAATATTGATAAAGTTAAAAATATATATATATTTAGGCCTAAATTTAAGATTTATGTATTTGAAGTGCATATAATATGTCCACCCATTTGGATTACAGATTTTTAACATAAGCTAATAGACTTAATGTGATATACTGTATATTTTTTCAGTCATACATAAATGAAACGGGTATGAATCAGGTAAGTTTTCTGCACTCAAAAAAAATCATGGCATAATGTATTAATTATTTGAATCTATTTTATTTAAACAATATTTTCAAAATGCATTTATTGCACAAATTGTTTAAAATCAGCATAAATATTTCATGTGAAATCATTGAATTATTCAATTAAAACATACTGTAATGACATTTTACTTGTAACCTATTACGTTCATCTCAATATATTAGAATGTCGTGGAAATGTTCATTTATTTCTGTAATTCAACTCGAATTGTGAAACTCCTGTATTAAATAAATTCTTTGCACACAGACTGAAGTAGTTTAAGTTTGGTTCTTTTAATTGTGATGATTTTAACAAAAACCCACCAATTCACTATGTCAACTAATTAGAATACTTCATAATACCAATAAAAAAACATTTTTAGTGAATTGTTGGCCTTCTGGAAAGTATTTTCATTTACTGTACATGTACTCGATACTTGGGGCTCCTTTTGCTTTAATTGCTGCCTCAGTTTGGCGTGGCATGGAGGTGATCAGTTTTGTGGCACTGCTGAGGTGGTATGGAAGCCCAGGTTCTTTGACTAGCTGGCCTTCAGCTCATTTTGTATTATTTTGGTCTCTTTTTTCTCATTTTCTCTCGACATAACCCTAGATTCTCCTATGGGGTTCAGTCGGGTGAGTTGCTGGCCAGCAAGCACACAACACTATGGTCATTAAACAACTTTGGTGCTTTTGTCAGTGGTCCAGGTCCACATCCTGCGGTACAATGACATCAGCTCCTTCAAATAGCTGTCAGCATAAAGGAAGCAGAAATGCTCCAAAAATTTTCTGTGGTAAACGGGTGAAGTGATTTTGGTTTTCAAAAAACACAATGGACCACACCAGCAGATGACATTGCACCCCAATTCATCACAGACTGTGGAAACTTAACACTGGACTTCGAGCAGCTTGGGCTATGAGCTTCTCCATCCTTCCTCCAGACTCTAGGACCTTGGTTTCCAAATGAAATACAAAACTTGTTCTCATCTGAAAGAGGACTTTGGACCACTGGGCAACAGTGCAGTTCTTCTTCTCCTTTGCCCAGGTAAGTTGCCTCTGATGTTGTCTGTGGTTCAGTAGTGGCTTAACAAGAGGAATATGACAGCTGTAGCCAAATTCCTTGACACGTTTGTGTGGTGGCTCTTGATGTCTTGACCCAAGCCTCAGTCCATTCCTTGTTAAGTTCACTCAAATTCTTGAATCGATTTTGCTTGACAATAATCATAAGGCTGCGGTTCTCTCGGTTGGTTGTGCGTCTTTTTCTTCCACACTTTTTCCTTCCACTCAACTTTCTCTTAACATGCTTGGATACAGCACTCTGTGAACAGCCAGCTTCTTTGGCAATGAATGCTTGTGGCTTAACCTCCTTGTGAAGGGTGTCAATAATTGTATTCTAAACAACTGTCAGATCAGCAGTCTTCCCAATGATCGTGTAGCCTAGTGAACCAAACTAAGACTCCATTTTGAAAGCTCAGGAAACCTTTCTAGGTGTTTTGAGTTGATTAGCTGATTTGCATGTCACCATATTCCAATTTGTTGAGATAGTGAATTGGTGGGTTTTTTTGTTAAATGTGAGCCAAAATCATCACAATTACAAGAACCAAAGACTTAAACTACTTCATTATGTGTGCACTGAATTTATTTAAGGGTCTATGATGCGATTTCAAGTTTTCTTTTCTCTTTGGAGTGTTACAAGCTGATTTGTGCATAGATAAGATCCCTGAAGGTGCAAAGACTAAAGTCTCAAAACCAAAAAGATAATCTTTATCAAGTTAAGACTCTGCCACGCCTACCTAAAACGGCTTGTTCTGACACGCCCCCACATATCTACCTCACTATATGTGGAAATATTAGCATAATGCGCCAAATGTGCAGCAAAGAAAGAAGGCGTGGTTTCAGTAACCTCAGTTAGTGTTGAAGCAGCATGTCGGGGAGACGCTGTGTGTTTTTAGGCAAAAGCACTTTATTTGGCCTTCCTGAAGTAGATGCATTTAGGAATCTTTAGATTACTTACAACAGAACAGCAATGAATTTTATGGACGACCTTTTCGTGAACCTTAGGAGAGGAGGTAATTCTGACTTTGCTATGACAATCTGGCGCTTCTGAATCAGCTACTGTAAGTATGTTTTTTTATTAGTTTAAGTATTTGTTATTGTCTGTTCAAATGCGGAGTTTTTCGCATCGTGTGTGTGTGTGCGCGTGCGCATGTGTGTGTGTGTGAGACCCGAGAGCGAGAGAGAGTGCGAGAGAGCGAGAGAGAGAGAGACAGACAAGTGCAGCGCGAGAGAAGCGAGTGAGAGAGATGAGAGAGATCGAGAGCACGAGAGAGAGAGGGGGTGGGGGGTCACATCAAAAACACATACCAGCTTCATCACTGTGTTTGTCACGTGACTCTGTTCCCCTTTCGGGCCCTGTCTTTACATTTATTTTGAAAGATGAAGCTCGCGATTATGGTAGGGGCGTTACATTTCCGACGAATGCTTGCAGTGTTTCGTGGCCAATCACAATGCACTGGCCAGCTGGCCAATCAGAGCAGACTGTGTCGCTTGTCTGAGGAGGAGACTTTGTATAAACGAAGCGCTTGAAGCTCATTTGAAAAATAATGTGTGTTTTGAACCTTAAACCACATAAACACAATTCATTACACCAAATACACAAAAGAAATGTTCTTTTCACAAACGCGCATATGACCCCTTTAATACACGATTTCACAATTTGAGTTGAATTACTGAAAAAATGAACTTTTCCACGACATTCTAAACTATTGAGATGCACCTGTATATATATAATATGGACAGAACACACTGGATTTATTCATTAAAAATTTATAAACCTTGTTATCTTGTATTGAAAAGTATATGCGTACAATAAGTTTTATTAGTTGATTAGTTTTAAGTTAAACTATGTAATCATATGGATGGGAATTTTATGTGCATTCAACACATAATCTTAAATTTTAGGCTTTTGGTGGTAGAATTGCATATATATTGCATTACAATGGAAAACAGCTGTTGTCCTGTGGATCTTGTCTTGCCTAAATTAATGACATTAACTAAATTAATTAAACTTTGTCCACTTCTTATTGTCTTGTACTTTTAACGTGAAGCAGGGGGACAGTGAAAATCTTTTGTGCCAGTCAAGTTCAGTAGTTTTCATAAATCACTGTGTGGAAATATAATATTTACTAATAAATACATATTATATATAATATATATACTTTTTTTTTTTTTTACTGAAAGTAACCCTGATTTAATAAAGTATATTTCATATAATTTCCCAATAAATTATTGTTCACATGAATGGCAAGAACAAAGAGAAGATTTATATTTATATTAAATGGTAGGCTTTCTGCCATGGAAAAATACCCAAAATCACCGTTGTCATGAATCTGATTTCCCTCGTGGTTTTTGCACCACCTGCTTGGGACTTTGCAGATGCTGATGACATTGAAAGAGATTTTTTTAAATAAATAACATTTTTTTTTTTAAATTATAATTTTTTAAAAATTACCATTTTAGAGAAAAACAAATAATTCTGTTTGTTTGTTTGTTTTCGTTAGTTTTATTAATTTATGTTTGCTTCCCATTTTTCCCCATCTGTGTGAACCTGTGTGATGCAAACAAACAGATGGGGAACCAGCAAACCCCAACGTTCAGCCCAGTTTCATGACACCAAAACATTCACAACATGACCCTCTATGACGTGTTGAGCCCTACAGGATTTAACACTGATTCTGCAGCTATAAATTTAATGAAACCACAAGCATAACATTGGCTTCAGCACTGATCGCCGAGACGTGACACACTGAGCCAGGAATATATTCTTAGCAGATGTCACATAACTTACCATAACTAAATAATTAAGGTATTTGCTGACATCCAAGCCGAAATAACATTTAGATTTCTGCAATAGCAAATGATTTAAAAACAGTAACAATGGGTAATAATAACTCATTTAATGAAAATTAATAATAATTTATTTTCATTATTAATATCACTTTATGAAATTACATTTATAAATTACATGTTGAATAATTTATGTGAATGTATAATTCTGTAAGTGAATGTCATTTAAACCATTTAATAATAATTTGATCATTTATAATTCAATAATTTATCAAAAGCCAGATATTGTTTCTTTTGTAAACAGATGTTCACTGTATGCTTTAGTATGTTACAGGCAAACGAAACCACAGCTTCTGTTGTAACAGAGTTTTTCATCGTGGGTTTCCCTGGACTCCAGCCCAAATACTACAGCCTGATGGCAGGGTTTTTGCTCTGCATCTACATCGCTGTAATCACCGGAAACTCCCTTATTGTGGTCCTGTTTGTGATTGAGCGCAGCCTCCAAAAGCCCATGTACATTATCATGCTGAGTTTATCCTTGTCTGATATTGGTTTTTGCACAGTTGCTCTGCCAAAAGTCATTTCTCGCTATTGGTTTAATGATGGTTATATTGGCTTCTACGTTTGTCTGTTTCAAAGGCAGCTGATTCACTATTTTGGTACCCTGAACTCTCTTATTATGATGATCATGGCACTAGATCGGTACTTGGCGATCTGTTACCCGCTAAGATACTCTGTTTTAATGACTAACCGCACTATGAGGCTTCTAATAGGGGTTTCCTGGGTTACTGCAATGATTGCTCCAACCATTAGCTTAATGCAGACAGTGAAGCTCCCATTCTGTGGGCCAAACATGATCACTCATTGTTTCTGTGATGGTACATCTATAAACCAGCTGGCCTGTGCTGATGCCACCCTCACAAATCTAAATGCATATGCTGTAGCAATGTTTGTGCTTCTCGTACCATTCTCCTTCATCATCTTTTCTTATTTAAGTATCCTGGTGTCTGTACTTCGAATTGCAAACACACAGGGCCGGACGAAAGCCTTTTCTACCTGTGCAACACAGCTGACTATCATTGCCATCTATTATGTGCCCCGTTTTGTGGTTTACACCACTTCTAGCATCCCAAAAGCTCAGATGAACAGCAGTCAGAAGATCACCCTGGTCATGTTCTACAGTCTGCTTCCACCTGTAGTGAACCCCTTCATCTACTGCATCAGGATCAAAGAAATCAGACAGTTCTTTATCAAATGGTGTGTCCACAGAAACAGGATCATCAGTAGTTCATTAACTATTTCTAAATGAGATGACCTGACTGTTAGATGTTCTTATGCACCTTATCACATGAAACTGAGATGTTATTGTTATGCAGTTATGTGCTGTTGTTATGCATTTACAATATTTGTTAGTATTATAGTAATTTTCTTTTGCATAATAATAATATTATGTATTATAAAAAATGTGGAAGGCCATTTATTACTACTCACTGAACGGATCAATAGGCAACATATGCGGTAAATTACAGTGGGTGATTAGACTTCAATGTTAATTTTTAAAATGCTAAGAATAAAACATATATATGGAAAGTTGACATGTCCTATGGTTTGACGTGCTATACTCCATGTACAGGAAAACTATTTTTTAAATGATTATTGTGCATGAAGGTTGTTTTTTTTACCTCAACTATTAAAAGACTATATGAAATATTTCAGATTTTAAAAATTCATTTGTCACACTGCCAGGAAATGTATAATTTATAGTATATTATACATTTTAATTAGAAATAAATCATAAATGTCTTATCAAAATTTGATAAGAAATGATCAAAATCTTATCAAACTGGTACATTTCAAAGAATGGTGCACCTCATTTCAATAAAGTAATATTAACTGATTCACAAGAAAAAACAGATTGTTACCGCGTGTAGTTTGAGAAACACGTGCAGGAAGTTGTCTTGTGCAGAAGGCCGTTATGTGTGCTCTTGAGGTTCCCATGGTTACCGTGGTTTATCGTTAGACATTCAAATACATTATTAAACATGTTTTATTTGATTATATATCGTGCGTCTTGTATTTTTCCTGGCATCAAATGAAAATAAAGTCCTTAAAAAGGACAAGTTTCAAATGAGACCAAAACTTGTTTTCCACTAGGTGTTGCTTGGTACTCGGCGCTTAATCTGAATCTTCATTATATTTTATTTTTCCTATGTTAATTAATTTATGCACAAAATTAAAATGAACATTATCAACAATAATAAGACCTAATAAATAAATTAAAAACAAAACTTTTTTAGTAATTAGATGTGTGTAATTATGAATTTACCCACAAGATAGCGCAAAGAGATCACAATAAGAGATATTTAACGCTTATGACAAGTTTTTGGAAAGGCCTCCTTGGAAAGAAGCTAACAGATTGAAGACTAGTAGCAAAGTACCTTTTGGTAAACACCTTTTAGGAATAAATACACTATTTAATCACTTTTTAATTAAGTCTCTTATGTTCATCTAAACTGCATATTATTTATATTTATTTATTTAGTCATTTAGCAGACGCTTTTATCCAAAGTGACTTACAAATAAAAGCAGTCAAAACTAACAAAAGAGCAACAATATAAAGATAAGTGCAAATGACACGTCCGGTTAGCTCTAACCAAGTACAAGTAGCAAGGTGTGTGGTTATATTATATAGATAGACATCGACACACATATACAACTACATAGACACATATACACACACACACACCTACATTACATACAAACAAACCCACACACACATATACCTACACACACACACATACCATCTACCGTACACACACATACATCACATATATATATATATTATATATATATACACACATAACATTACACATATGATATATACATATATCCATACAATACACCCCCTACATATACAACACACACCACACACCAACATATTACCCTATATTATATATATATAAATATACATACACCTAAAACATATATATACTACAAATACATACACAGAAACACACATACATATAACACCAACACAAACACACAACACACACATCATTAAAGTATATATCGGATTATAATATATCTATTATATATATATATATATATATACACATATATATATATATATATATACACACATACATACATATATTATACACACACATACATACATCTATATACACACACATACGAGCAGTTATATATACACAACACCTACATAAATATATATACACAACACATACTACCTATTATACACACACATACACACATTTATATGCTGAATTTCTGAAAAATACAGTGAAATTTATACTGAGAAATGAAATATACAGAATTAATACACATTACTTACGTGTGTTTTCTCAAGTGTTGTAAGTAAAAACATAAACATAGAATAGAATAATAAAAATACAGAAAAGTGCTAAAAATTGTTTAGATTAGATTACATTACCTTATATAAATTTTGCCCACTCAAACTCACTATAAACAAATTGAAGATGAACACAGCAAGCAACAAGTATTTCACTTCAATATTCTGGATTCTTTATTCAGTTTATAGATGTATTTGCATTTGTAGTTTAGAGAATGAGAAGCATTTGTTTATTTACAATTATCTTTTTAAAAACTTCAGCTCTGTACAGTATGTATTTGAACCCTGATAAGGACCAATATTTATCAGACCTAGTGTGGTGTTAAAAAAGCAAAAAGCAAAGACCACATAAAAAGAAAAAGGAAGAAAAAAACATATCAAATTATGAACATTTGAAGAAAAAAAATAAGAGAACAGTAATTAGAGAGGGATTTGCTGCTATTAAAGTACATAAAACTGTCACTGCTCCAAATGGTAATGTGCTAACTGTTTTGAGACTATCATACACTAAACACCAATATATATATCAACAATCTATAGTTATGTTCTCTATAAGATTCATATTAAATATACTCTACACATATGTAACCTTCGAATGCAATTCCCATTTGGAAAAATATTAAAAAGGGAGGAGGGGAAAGAAATATTACACCGATTTAGAAACGAAACAGCTCATGTTTCTGTGTTGTGCAAATAAATTTTATATCTAACAAGGAAGGGGAAATAGAAACCGAGCCAAACTTCATTTCATAGTTATCTTCTAGCTCCAAAAGCAAGCATTAATTTACGTCACTACACTTAGAAATTAAAGAGATCAATCTTATTACCCTTCCTGAAAGAGAGCAGCTCAGATCTATCTAAAGAGGGCAGAAGCAACACTGATTGACTGTCAAAACACAGTCGCAAATGTTACCGTTACTCATTACGCATATTTTAGACTTTCCACGAGTGAATCCAACCAACTTCTGGAGATCTACCTACAAAGTCCCGACTGTGCTCAAACACACCTGAACCGGCTAAAATCGAGCACTTCCGGGGTACAGGAACTTGTTAAAGCAGGACACTGGATCTCCAAAACATTAATGGGGCATTTAAAATGCACGGAAATGTATAATAAACATTTCTAAATCATTCATCAGGCACATCAATACTTGTTCTCCTGCGCTGAAATCAACAAGACTATGTGTAGAGATTAGCATTTGACGAAAACAGTCCAGGAGGGCGACTGTAGCGGAGGTTAATCCGTCGGTGAAGCGAGTGCTATTATTTCAGACGTAGGCGACGGCATGCCTTTCCACCTCCGCACCAGATCCGAGCCAAGCCGGGTGAGCGCGTGGCGAGTCGATAAATGTGAAAAGTTCGTCAGACCCTGTGTAAATTTATTTCCCCCCTCACACGTCTCCCTCCTGAGAGGAAGAATCAAGAGTCTCATTTTCCTCACTGAATCATTCATGTAACTGTGCAATAAAATACAGAAACGAGGGCCTCCTCCATGTGCAAACTGGCAGAAGGGGAGGAGTGTGTGTGTGTGTATGTGTGTGTGTGTGTCTGAATGAGTTACAGGTCTGTTGGAGTTCATGGATGCACGTGAAGGTGTTAGAAAGGGTGGAAACGTGTGTGTGAAGGTGGGATGTATTTTCTTTTCAGATTTTTTGGCTTAAATATGGTCTATGCAAAGCCGAAATGTTCTCTGATCCGTGTCTCGCCCTCTCTCTCAGGTGATTCTTTCCTGTACAGGTGAAGTTAATCTCTTGCTCTGGTTAGGTGCTCGTGGGAGTCAGGTGTGATTAGTTGGGTTTAAGCAGCATGGGCGAAGGGTGACAGGACACACTCGTTCTGAGGGATGAAGGGATGTATTTACAGGATCACACAACAGTTGCTCTCTCCAGTCTTTTCCCGGTTCCTCTGACCTGAAACAAAAACACAGAAGCTTAATACTATTGCGCAAAAACAAACAATGGTTCTGTTCTGAAACCTACTGCCTATCTAGACAGCATTTTAAGGCATCACAGAAATTCTGTTCTTAAAGAGGTAGGCAACATAATTATGTTTCTTTCTAAGATGCATATTTCATTCTGCATATATTCTCTACTCAGAATTAATCCTTGACAAGCATTCGATATAAAACGGTATTGTTAATACTACTAATAATAATATTAATAATGAATAATAATATTGTTAATTACTATTTTAGCAAATAATTATGTGCCATGTACTGTATTTTTATGCTTATTCGAGTACTACAGAATTAGCTTAACAAAATCAGTTTTCTGTGCATTTTCGTCTAAAGGAGCATGTAAAACACTCCAAATCGATCACATAAGAGGTTCTATTTCAGTGACTTAAAAGGTAGCTACCCATGTAGGCAGCAAACAGAGCCATGGTCTTCAGTACTGATAAATAAGACAGCAGGACCTAGCAAAGATTCTGTCAAATAGGGGTGTGAACCTACACTGGTCTCACGGTTCGTTACGATTATCATGTCATTGATTCAGTTCAATTCGGTATCACGATGCATCACGATGCACTGATGATGCACTGCTTACCAGGTTGTTCATAAAAGCCGAAATGTGCCCAGATGTCGGCTTTTTACGTAGTTGGAGCATTTTTAATTACTCGCACTCGCATCTCGCCTCCTGCTGCCATTGTATGCTACCGTAACACAATGACGTCAGAAAATCGGTTATGGTCTATTACTGAACCGACACCGAATTGTCCTCGTCTGCATCGCGATGCATCATAGAAATTAATCATTTCAACACCCCTACTGTCAAAGCACAAAGTGCTTCAGCATACATAAATAATGATGATATAAAATACATTTTATTTAAAATAGAAACTCAAACAGAACTGAGAATATTATCTCATACACAAAAGGATTAAAAATGAAAAATATATATTTAAAGCACCTTATAAGTGACAATTCCAGACTTTGTATTTTAATTGTATTGTAATTACTTTATTTTAATGTTAATTTTATTTTATTTTATGTGTGGTTTACTGTTAGTTTTTTATGTATATTTTGTTTTATTTTACACTGAAACATTATTGTTATTTTAACTAGGGACTGAGTAAAATGGGACTTAAATAAAATGTAAAAAATAAATAATGATAATACATTTTAAAATCCTCTATAAATTAATGCTCAATATTATCAAAACAGAATTAACCTGAAAATTATTAGAAACCAGTAACTCTCTGTCAGTAACCAGTGTGTCCCTCATACTCAAATTAATAACTACAAATACATAGTATACATACATAATTTTTTTCTATGCTGAAACCATAAATCAATTGCGCATCATCTGTCTCAAATTTCATGAAAATGTGCCTTCAGTTCAGTATTTGAATAAAAGCATTTTAACCTTAAAAAAGTTAACACCTTTAACATCTGCTAATATAGCAGAATAAGCTCAACAAGCATTACATTTATCTTCCTATTTTTTCACTCAGAACTGTCATGTAACCGGGTCTTTTATATTTTGGTTAAACAAAACTTAAAAAATTCTGAAAACTGAAATATTGCTGGAGGGTGAGAATTGTCCACATATAAACTGGTCATTTTTGAACAAAGTGAAGGCTGCAGTGAGGCAGGGAGCGTGTGAAAAAGTGAAGGAGGAGTGGACAGAAAAGACAAGAGGGCAGAATGGTTACCTTGGGAATTTGGCTCAGGCAGCGTCTCTCTGGCAACTAAATGCATCACTGTGGTTTTTCCGAGAGGCAGCTTTAAAGCTGCAAGACATAAGAAAAAAAAGAGTGTTGGACCGAAAGGACACTAGAGACTAATGCAGCTGTACATCTAAGTCACCAAAGTCACTTTTCAAGGGGATGAAGTCATAGAACAGAGGACCAGGATGACATGTAAACCCCTGGATGAGAGTGCAGCATTTAAGCCTGTGCCTTATTGAGAGTCGTCACTGACTCTGAGAGCACTGCTGCTGCCTTCTGCCCCACAGACACACTCGGTCTCCATGCCTTGGATCTCTTGAATCAAGAAGGAGTCAGCGTGTATTATCAAAGTGACATTTTTTTGGCAAACCCTGCCTACACTCCTCCATCACGTCATCGGTCGAACAGTTCAGGAATTGGAGCTGGTTGTGAGGTTTCACTTACTTGTAGTTATTCACTCATGGGAAAACTTTGCCCAGTCAAAATATATTGGAAAAAAAAAACTAAATATATCATAGTTAAACTTTTCACAGGTCACATATATTTAAAAGGCCTCATCAAATTTAAAGAGAATTTAGCACTTAACTAGGATTTATTTGTGTATTATGAGTAAAAACATATTTCTACAGTAGACAGACAGACAGACAGACAGATAGACAGATAGATATAGATAGATAGATAGATAGACAAACATACATATAGATAGATAGATAGATAGATAGATAGATAGATAGATAGATAGATAGATAGATAGATAGATAGATAGATAGATAGACAGTTAGACGGACAGATATTCATATACTTTCTTATACAGACATTGACAAACCCACTTAATCTTTTATTGTTGCTTGAGGGATGGCCAAACAAATAAAAAAATGCTTCCTTTTCATGCCCAAAGAATTTCCTCTCCTCCCTGTTTTCTCTCCCTGATGACAGGTCTGCTGGCCAGTGTTTTCCTACATTCATAGTCTGCTCCTTTCCTTCCAAGCTCCATGAAAAACTCGCTTCTGCATTCTGGGATTATTTTTAAGTCAGAAAACTCTATTCACGACTTGAGAATAGAAACATTTAGGTGTATTGGGACTGGGAGCTGAATTTTTGGGTACGTCCTTACAATCAGCTGAACTATGATGGAATCGAACCGCACTGCACCCTGGCTTGAAATAAACCAAGACAAAGCCAAAATAAATATCTGTGCCGTCATAACAGTCCACTGGGACACAGCGGATTTACCTGGCAGAGAAAAAGCCAAGCAACTTCTTATCTGTCAGACCCATGATTCTGGACTGTGAGGAATAGGGCTGGGTATCAAGTTCGATACTTTTTAGGAACCAACCGAATTGCCTCGATACCATCGAGTATCAAAAAATGACTTGTCATTCGGTACTAAATTTCGATACTTAATCGCAGCAATGTCAATGAACCAATAAGCATGCAGCATGCTTGATGTGCCTAAATCAAGTGCTGGTGATTGGCTCTGGTGAGGCATCAAGGAAAAACACGGCGTTTTAAAAATGAAAACAATCCTCGTCCATACTGGCATTTCCACTGTGTTTCAGAAAAGATCTCCGTCCACACTACATGACCGAAAACGCATGTTGCATCACTGTTCATGCACACTATAGCATCATGCTCCGTAAGACAATTTATAAGATTTATACTACGCTTTTACTCAAAACTCACTTTAAACCATCGAGTGTTTGTAATAACTTCTGATTGTGATCTAATGTGTGTTTTGGCCATATAATGCTGCTGAAATATGCAATTTGTAGCCTTTTATATCAAGCTAATCGCTACACCTGCTAAGCACCCTGTATTGTTATGAAAATAGGCAGAATCCCATGAAAATCACGTACAAATCATATACTGTCGTAATCGAGTGTTTATTAGCTTCATGTTTCATCCGTGGAAATGTTTTCATGGGTTTCTTATGTACAGAATTGAATGCGGAAGTGTAATGGATGTTCGTCATAGGAGACAGGGCGAGTTATGAACGCTTAATATGATTGACAAATGAGCAGCGAATGAGCTTCCTCTGAGTCAGGCAGACAGCACTAAAAACAGCTAATACTCATCAGAAATCCATGGGAAATGAATAGAAATAATGATTCTGTCTGAGCTATGTGTTTTAAAACAAAAACGCACTAGTGTAAACGTAGCCTAAAAGATATGGAAACTGAAAATCGATATTGACAATTTTTGAATGATACCCAGCCCTTGTGAGGAGTTTCCATTTTCCATTTTCCACAAGTTGGTATGATTCTTTAGGGTCTTCATGAAATGTCTTTAACATACTTAAGAAACCTAACTAAACGCAAAAAAGTGAAAATTTCATCCGAAGTCCCCTTTAATAAAAAATCAACAGAAACAGAGCATGTGTGATGTGATATTATTAATGGTAATGAGGAGTGTGGGAGGGCGGCTCACCTCCTAGCGTCACATTGCCGTGTAGGAATCGGCCCTGGTAGATGAGGCGCAGGATGTTCGGACTGCTCACTTGCTCCTCTTCCCAATCTGTTTAAGACAGAACAACTTAGAGGAATTTTACACAGCATATACAAATTTTGTGATTGGTTACAGCGTCATTTTCAGCAGTGCAATTCATGAGAAACACAAAAGGAGAATTTCCATAAAAATCATGAGAAAGAGACCAAAATTTCAGTCATACACAGACGACAGATAGTCATCCAGGTTAGGAATGACATGAGGGTGAGGAAATGATGACAGTATTTTACTTTTTGGGTGAACTGTCCCCTAGAAACACACTAGTCTGCACACCTCCATGCTACTGCTTCCTTAGTTTTTCACTCTTTTCTTTCTCTTCATTAATTTATTCATATGACCTACCCATCCCTTTCTCACTCTTGACTCAATCAGTCACAAGACTCGAGTGAGGGTCATTCTGTGTCCTCATAAGGTCAAGCTCCGCTGTGCTTGTATGCTATGAATAAAACTCTTGATTCAATCCCGGACCACCCCGATGGAGTTTACGAACTATACAACAAAGAAGGCCTTTCTTTTTCCTCGCTTTTTCCTCAATATTCTTTTTGACAATTAAAGGCTGATGACTTTCATAAGAGCTATTCAAAGCAAGAAATTTAAATAAAATTACTTTAACTAAAATAAACCTTGAATTCCCTTAGAGGACAAATTATGGGGCAAGAAACGGTAATAAATAAAACTCATTCCTGCAGAAAAAAAACACCCTAAACAGCCTAATATGGTTTGCTGGTCTCAGACTGGTTTAAGATGGTTTAGGTGGTCAGTCACTCAGAAAACCCTTCTAATGCTAGCAAAACAGACTCATCTAACCAGCTTGACTAGGCTTGGAGTCCATTTTTTTTCCTCAGCAATGATGGTATTACCATGTTTTTTGAACAAGGAAAAAACCATATATTTTTTTTTCAACTTGTTTTTTTGGGGGGGGGGGTCCCTTGGAGTACCATATAAATACGTGTATATGGATATGAGTATGTCATGTGCACTAATGTTAAAAAATTTAGAGTAATTTTATTTTTTTATTATTTTATATATAGTAAACTCACCTTCAAATGCTGTTCTTTTAACTTTCAATTCATCAGAGAACCATGAAAACATGCATCACATTTTCCACAGAAATATTACACATCAAGTTTTCCAACATTGATCATTCTGCTCACAAATCAGCATATTAGAAAGATTTCCGAAGGATCATGTGACACTAAAGACCTGGAGTAATGATGCTGCATTTTAAAATACTTCATAAAAGAAAACAGTTATTTTATATGGTAATAATACGTTACAATATTACTGTTTTTATTGTATTTGTGATCAAATAAAAGCACCTTTGGTGAGCATAAGAGACTTTCCCAAAACATTTTTAAAAATTTACAACCCCAAACTTTTGGACCAATAGTGTAAATATCAAAAATTACTATTGGATCATACTGGCACAGCACATGTCCCCCTACCACAGTATTTTTAGAGATGAACAGATGGAAACATTAAAACTTGAGCTTGTGGCCACTCCCTGACAGCACTTGTCATTTATGAGGGCTGCCAAGGCACAGGCAGAACAGAGAAAGAGGAGTCAGGATACCATTGCTTCCCTAAAACCCAGAGGTAGCGTATTGTGTGTATGAAACCTACAATTAGCTAGGAACAGTATCTGTGGAAAAAATTTATGAAAAACCATTAACAGACGTCAGACACATGCGGACAGAAAATGTATAAAACACACAAACTCAGGACGCTCTGTTTACTTCAGTACTGTCATTGACTTTGGTCAGATAAGTGAGTTGGAACTAGCTATGCGCAGGCAGATACCTTTCAGTCGACTCCGATTTGTTGCGGCAAAGATATCCTGAAACAGAAAAAGGATGTAAGAGGAATATACTCATGCCTGGAAACAATAGCTGAAAAAATCCTTCACACGACTCGTCAACCGTTTCGTCTACTGAGGGGACACATTAAAACAAATGTGTGCTTTAAGATGTGATCATCACGCAACATGGGAAAGTTGCGCTATACACATGCTTGGCGAGGGCGGCCCGCGGAGGCGTTTGGCGAGAACAGGACTCGTGTGTTTGTACACTCACCAAGATGAGCCTCAAGTTGCATTTGAAACCAATACACAAACACAAGAGCCATTAGAAGCCGGTTCAGAGTCCACCCCACACTTCTCCGATCACCCGAAAACGGCCTTCGCATCCCATTTAACTCTGTGGTGTGGACGTATTACGAGTTTCAGACCGAACAGAGCAAGAATACCAATCAGAGTGTATTTCTCAGTACAGGTACCATTGTTTAAATATATCTAGACCAAAATTAAATGTGAAAGAAAAACAGTTAGTATTACATAGCTGCGTTTCCATCCACTATTTTTTGCGCATTTTGGGAATATCAAAACAAAATCGTGGATGAAATGCCAAGATGCACTTAAATTCTAAAAATGCGCATAAAAAAGCTGATGCGCACATTTGAGTAGGATAAACCTTTTATCCGATAAGAAAAAATGCGCATAAATTATGATGGAAACACATTTACCGAATAAAATTCCTTCATGCGCATCGAAAAAGTCATGTGACTTTGCGCTATGAGACGGGATAACTTGACTAGCAGCAGACCGATCTTGTTCACAGCATCTATATGTTGTTATGGTCATTCTGAAATGCACGAGCAAAGTCTGTCGTCAAAGTATTTCTGTATAATTATTACACGACTGCGTTCCCAAACAGCAGCATCCACCTCCGAAAGCATTGACAGCATTTATTGTGTTTTGTCTGCTTGCTCTGAAGTGCAAGTAATTTATATTACATATGAAAATTATTATATTCAGTGGCTTCTCCTAAATTCTATGTGATATTTAGTGCCACAGTTTACAAGGAAGTGACGATTTTGTTCTCTTTGACTCATTGGATGGTGCTTTATTTGCAAATGTTTTATGTGATATTCCAGTTTTGAGTTTAATTCTAATCTTTGGATGGAAACATAGCTACTGAGGGGAATTTAAGAATGAGATTAAATAAAAATAAAATGTAAAAAATAATGAAAACAAACATAAATAATGCAAAACAATTTGAAATAAATGAAGTAGGGTTAACTTTAATTTCATATTGGCTTTAATATCACGTTGAAAAAAATCTCTAGAAGCACAAACATGACAAGAAAGATTTTTGTGAGCAACACTACTTTTTTTGACATATCAACATTACAATGGCAAGTTTTAAATGGAATTTTCACCCACTAACACATTATATAATTAAATTATATTAGCCTAATAACTTAACTGCAGAACTTCCAGCAATTATTTTAAATTAAAACCATATGTTGTAAAAAATCAAATAAAAAAATAAGTCGCTATTTTTGTAAAATAAATAAATAAATACATAATGTTATATAATAATAAAATGCTAATGTTAATAATAAAAAATATATTAATAACACATGGATATATATACATTTCTGAAACGTTTAAGTATGTTGGTAAAAATAAACTTAATTAGTTGAGGTGGCACCTGTGAAAAAACAGGCAGGGCAAATCTGAAATAATCTGCTATATTACCATGGTATATGTTTGTATATGTTAATAGTCTAAAACAAAAAAGGCTACGTTTTTGATGGAATTTTGATTGATTTGATGTCAATATCACACTCCATTTTCTCTGAATCTTGGCATAGTTGGCATAGCTTTAGATAAAGTTTCAGTATGGGGTCATTTATTGGACGGTTGAGAAATTCTTTCATACATTTTTCATATGTCCTTCATTGTGTCCTTTCTTTGATTGTGAACCACCAGTCATTCAGTCAGCACAATTATGCTGTTTGTACAAGTACTCAAGCAATACAAATTGCAAAATGTTCATTATCATATTCATTCACTTCCCAGAGTGTCACCCATTTAAAAACCCAAGAGCAGGAGGCATCAAACTGAGAGACAGGGCTCGGGGCCGTGCATGTCCAATGCACGTGTGTTACTATGCGAGTCTCTGACATCAGAGGATCCAGTATTAAGCCCCTCCCTTTATACACACCCACACACACACAAACTGCCAGCTGCAGTGATGTAACAGAGTGAAAACCACCAGATGGAAACAAAGATCCTCCTAAGCACTTTATAGAATCAGATTAGAGCCAGAAGCAAGCCTGCTCGCTCAAACCACTCATTCAGAGATCACACACAATCTTAAATCTTAAGTCTCCATCTAAGCCAAGAGTATCAGTCAACAAACAGCCACACACATGCATGCACTTGCCCAAGAAATGGTTGGATGAACACGCAGACATACACACGCAAATCTAATTTAGGCTCGGATTAGTATGTGGCTATTTTATGAAGGCACCGCACAGGAAGGAAATACCAGAGGAAATCTACTTATCACAGAATTTCTGAACACATTTTTGCCAATTCACTCCTCCAGTTTTTAACAGACATAGGCTAATTTATATATGTCAGAAAACAGGAAATTAAAGTGCAACAGAAGACCCCTATCCTCAGATTAGTATTCATATCCTCCAAACATAAAGAAAAGACAATAAATGTGCTACATAACATTCTGAATGGTAATGCTTTTGGAAATATGTCAAATATAAACTACTTTTCAAAATTTTGGGGTCAGTAAGATTTTTTATAAAGGAAATTACTTTACTGGCGAATAATGGGGACACATTAAATTGAAGAATGACAGTAAAAACACATTTATAACGATACAAAAGAATTCCATAGAAATATTCTTCAGCAGAACTGCTCTCAAAATCGATAATGAGCAGAAAAGTTACTTGAGCACCAAATCATCATATTCAAATGATTTCTGAAGGATCATGAGAGTATTAAGCCTGGAATAAATTACATTATATTAAATTGAAATAAATATATATACTAAATTGTAACTATATTTTCCACATATTAATGTTTACTGATTTTTAATTCAAAGCCTTGGTGGGACAGAGAATTATTACAATTTACAATGTGCATGACTTATTTTTATTTATTTTTATGTATATGTAATATTGAAGCCATTATTGGCTTATGATAGGGCGATGTTTGACATACTGGCATTATTAACAGACCAAAATGTATTAATGCATTAATGAAAAACATGTTACTTTAAAAACAGCTTTGGATTAATAAAATGTAACTTTATATTTTTAAATATATTAATATATTTCACGAAATACGTATTAAATAGTGGTCTTTAATTTACACCAATTTACTACCCATATCCATTTCTTATATATATTGTAATTAGATTAATATTACTACAACCAGCAGCTCACCCTTTTCTTTACACTGGCATGACATTGCTGATTAAAGTAAAAAAATTTAATTAAAACCTTTTTAATACAAATATGTTGTCAACATTGTGACAAAAAATGTCTGTTATTGTATATTTATTAATAAAAAAACTCCATCTTTGAATCAACTGCCCTTTTCAGATGACATCATCAAGCCCTTACCAAACAATTCTCAATGGGCAAAACCTAATAAAACCCTACATTTTTTCCTTTCATGAATATCTTGTTAACTTAAAATACATCACATTAGGAAGTAAAAAATAATTGTTGTTTCCTATTTTTCCACCCCGGTTATGAAAAGGCATGTCATTCTCCTGCATGGACTCAATCAATGAGCTGGCATTCACCAGCTAGTGGTTCATCAAAAACATCAGGATGGCAGTTCTAACGCAATGGAACACCTCCTAGTTTCCATAGAGATGGTAACCGTGGCAGCTGCTCATCTGTGAGAGCGCTGACCTGAATCACCTGCAGGCAGAGTCTTTCTTCATCTGTCTCCTCCTCTCTCGCCGCAGCTCATCTTTCATTATGTCACTCCATCTTTTCCACATCTTTGTGTAATGATGACATATCATCTTCACCTGGTGAATGCCAAGCAGACGTTGATTTATTCGAGGAAAAGCTCTAATAGCAGAAATATGTTATGCTGAGATACGTCTGCTCGAATCTCCTTGGTGATCAGACAAAATCTCACTATGACGTAATACGACATGCATCGATGCCTCCGAGGAACTTCAACAACAACAATCTCAGCAGAAAACATCCGCTGCGGAATGATTTCATAGGCGAGGATGACACTGGCACTGGTTATGCCCAGTGGCAGGTGGTTCCCTCTCTGTGAAGACAGTAGTTGCTATGCCAAACATTATTACACTACTCAACAGCCAACTCTACTACTGTTTCCCTACAAAATATTTTCACCAATCCCAGCCTAGGAAGCCCCGGACCCCCGCAACCAACCCTTCAGGGGGAACGTTTGATGTAATCACCCCTCCACCAATCCCCACGCTCCTGCACACACAAGCACTTTCCTAGGGACACAAACAACATGTAGCACCTCACTCGTGAGGCCACAGGACAGCGATGGGATCTCCTGTGTTATGGAAAGATTTGCTTATGTGGAAACTAGATTCATACTAGAGAAACACATAAAGCAAAACAAAGCCAATAAATTAATTCCATGTGAAAAATGTATTTAAAATATCATATTCATACTTTCAGCATATGTTAGTGTTAAGGATGCTTAGAAAAATCACCTTTTTTAACTGAATGAAGAAATGCCATGACTTTACAGAATTTAAAAAAAAAAGATTTTACAAAGGTGAAACACAAAGTAATTTAGGACGAATAAATTATAAGCTTTACAAGATAGGACTGTTATATATAAATACATAAATATACACAAAAACATGAATACAAATATTAAACTAGCACTTATTTTATACTCTCTCTATATAAAAATAAATCAATGCATTAGATTTAAAAATATAAATTAGTGGCAATTTTTGTATCGATATAAAAAACTTTTTTATAATATATATTATAAATTCTATATTCTAGTAATATCTATATTAGATATTCATTTTTATACAATGTTGCAATAGTCAACCAAAATTCACAAAGAGAATATCAAATGAAACAGATAACAGGATACTTCTAGGGTAGGTATCACTTGTTAAGCAGGTGTGGTTCTTGGCCGATGCTGATAATCTTAAAATAAAGGCAAAATATTGCAGATTTATTGGTCTTTTACTAGTATGTTGATATTACGCTCATGGACTTTATGCACTTTAGTAGATAATATAATTTCACTGCAAAATTGCGATGAATAATATTGAATTGTGACACCTGTATTGTGATGCCGTGCTGCAAGGTGCTTGTCGATGCCAAATAACACCCGCAGTAGTCTTTCCATAGCTGACTGGTTGAAAACAGATATGTCATCCAGAGCAGGTGCTTCAGGTTAGCTAGTTAAAAACAGAGCATGAAACACTAGAGATTTTTCTGGTGGGTTGCAGATTTTGGATATCACAAGTTGAGCAGGAGATTCTCTGCTTGAGAAAGATAAACAACCCAGTGGTTCTGCCAAGAGACACAGAGAGAGAGAGAGAGAGAGTGAGAGTTGAGAGAGAGAGCTTTGCTGAGTGTATCAGATAGGACATCTGAACTAAAAGCAGCCACAACAAATGCTGACCACAGTGGATGTGACACGTCGACCGGCTTTGCCCATCTCAGAACAGAGGTCTGCCAGATTGTTCTGGGAATGACATTTACGCAATAGGAGACAGACACACACTCACAGCACTTACGCAACCGCACATCAATGAAAACCATATTAGATACAACGCCTCCAGCAGGGATTTGTCCGTTTTGGACGGAGTGGAAATTAGTGAGGTCTATGGTGAGATTGGCGATGTCTGCATAAGCTGGTTAAAGAACAATGACATGACGTTCTAAAACCAAAAAAAGTCACCTGAAACACGTCTGATTCACAGGAAGAGCCATTAGGGATTGAGACCACACAAGCCTAATGCAAGCTTGATTCTAAGTTCAACATTATCAACAAAATCAGGACTTACTTTAGTTCACACTACAAAATTCTTTAAATGACAGGATCACAAAATTTCTTCAAAATGCAATTTATTTATAGCTGTGTTTAGCGCCATTCACTCGTGATTGAATTACCCAAGAATAATAATGGATGGGGAGAAGCCACAACAATAGGAAAAAGTTAAAAGACAAAGGTTAGACACGACAAAGAAAAATCTAGAGGGAAAAACCATGTACCCCAGGAATAATATTATAGTGCTGTTCATTAGCAAACATACAATTGAAGTTCCATGCTGGCTTAAAATATCATTATGGACTTATTATACAGAAAATGTAGCATTTATTGAGCCAAAAAATAAACTGTACAGTATTCTAATAGTACATATGACAAATCAGCTAAGCTTAATAATACATCATTTTTATTACGTTGTTTAGCTGGTATTTTTACGGACCCCACTTTGACAAAAAATAAATAATTTCTATATTTTTCTGGTTAGAATATCTCAATTATAATATTAAAATATGTATGATATAGAATATAAATAAGCATAGAATTGTTGTTAAACAAAATGTATGTTATTTTATAACAATTATTTAAATTTTTCATGTTTCATTAAACCTAAAAACATTTTGCAAAAGGATACGGTAAAGAATTCATTTCTAAGGTGTAAGTTTTTAAACTGAAATAAATTATCCAGCTGTAATTTTACTTAATGATACATATAAATTCTTAACACTTTTTTAGAAAACATTCTTTCATCAATTTTGGCTAACCTCACCTATATTAGCCAGCTACTGTAGATTACTGTAGCAAGGTGGCATATTTAAATGAGCAGAATCTGCAACAGCATTCAATGAATGCATCACAGAAAGTCAGTGTTTATGTTTGCAAGTCTAAAAAACGTGTGAATGAATGCACAATGTCATAACGTCCTTACTGTCGAGGTCTGCTGATGTGACTGATAAAAATAGTTCCGTTAACCAAAGCATCACTCAGACAAACTAACTAATCATATAAATAAGATGACATTACAAAAAGGGCTCTGAACAAAGGCTATAATCTTGAGAGATCTTCGAAAAAATGCTTTAAGCATGACATAATCAGTCAGAGCAACAGATAAATGAAAAATCCACACAGAATTGAGAAAATATGACCACACTGCTCAAAAGATGATAATTTTCTCTTTCTGTGTCCTGAAAATCCATTTCAGTCAGGCACAAAACTCATTCATTCTACTCGATGGATTCAGAGTCTGCTTCTGTGTGCAAAGTCAACCTCAGTCATAAACAGAGGAGACAGAAAAAGGAAGCCATCCATCTTCCCCTGACAGCACAGCGTTGGTTCAAACAGTGTCATCCCTGTCTCTGTCTCTGTCTCCAGGAGTCTGTGATGTAGATGAGACAGAGGTGGTTTTGAAGACTGTGATCACACTCACTCATCTCTCCTTCACCAGTCAGGGCGTTAGCAGGATTTCTCCCGCATATCTTGAGGAAGTGTGGAGCCTGAGCTTTTTAAAGGATCTCATTCCAGAAATGGAAGTGTTGTTTCGTTCCTCAGTTTGAAATTGGGATATACCGTACCTACCTGACTAAACTGACTGTCTGGATGCTTTAAATCAACAAGAGTCAACAAATCACAACCAACCCCATTTACTTACTTAATGCATGTTGCTGGTGTTATTGTGAATGATTTATCAGTGCATGTCATTTTAAAGAAAAAAAATGTCTTTATAGTCTTTTTTGTAATTTTTTTAAAGAAATTAGTATGTTTACTCAGCAAGGACACATTAACAGTAAAGACATTGTTTAATGTTACAAAAGGTTTCTGTTCCAAGTAAATGCTGTTATTTTCTATTCTATTCAAGAACCCTGAAAATGGTAGCATGGCTTACACAAAATATTTTGTAAAATATTATTGATAATAAGAAATGTTTATTTTTTGTGAATTTTTATTATACTACAGAATCTTAATGTATAAACATACATAATAAAAAAGGTTTCTTGAGCCCCAAATCAGCACATTCAAATGATTTCTGGATCATGTGACACAAAAGACTGCTGAGACTTTCAAAAATATTTTTGAATAGTAAGTTTTGAATAGTAGCATGCCTTGTTCCACCTCTGAAACTTTTTTTTTCAGAAGACATCAGTAAAACCTTTTTTTTTTTACCCAATCACAATCTAATCAATTCCCAATAGATTAAATCAAGTCCCACCATACTGAATATTGTGTTTCACACAATATTCCAAAGAAAGCCAAAAGTTTATCTATAAAATTATTTTGGTATAAAAAAAAAAACTTGGTTACAACTTAATAAAGTTTATTTTGCGAGCCAGTGTTTTCAAACCTTTATATATATATACATTTTTTTTTTGTCCTAAGAGGACAGATACAGGAAAACAAAGCTTCGATTTCAGGTTCTGTCTGCCTGAACAACCTAGTTTTTTTTATTTCTCAACATGAGACAGAAAAGGTTGGTCCACTTTGCAAAAGAGATCTGCTTTTTCTCTGGTGAGAAATATGCTGAATACGGTAAACCACCTATTGTTTGCGTGGGGGATTTGCATAGATATTCAACATTACAGGTCACCTTCACCTCTTTCAGAACAGAAGATGAAATGGTCCGGCCTGTTTGCATTAGCAGGGGTTAAAGCAATGAACATGTCCAAAATGAAAGATTGAAATGCATGGGAATGGAAGGATAAATGTCTAATTTCAGCCAGAGCCAAAAGCACAATCACAATCAGCATGTTTGTTAATAGCAAGCTTTTTTGACAACTAGTCTCTAAACAGAGCTGCTAAATGAATAGATTCCAGCACACCAAATGATTCCTGTTTCAAATAAAAGTGCCTTCATGATATTGGGCAGATTTTTTCGGGAGCAGAAATCTGAGACCCGGCCATTCATTATTATGTGATATCTTTCAGATGTGTGACAGACTCTTAATTTCACATTATGAAGAGCGCAGCACAGGAAAAAGCGATAACAGCATTAAATGACATGAGATCTGAGAATTAGATGGCACATTTAGACATGGGAAATTAAATTGTGAGAGGGCCTGTAGAGGAATTGTAAAGCTCCCTGTCTATCTCCAAGACCTCTGCGGATGGCACAATTTTATGCAGGAATTTGAGAAATGATTTGCAGTCATGGGCGTGCGCACACACATGGGCAAATCTGCCATGTACGAGCAACACAAAAAGTGGCTGGATGTTCTCTGCATGAGTTGGTGTGTGGTAGGTTGAACATAAAGTGATTGGTTTTGCTCCCAGCTGCGTTTGCCTCGTCATGCTCATAACAAAGCGAGGAATGGACGAAAAGAGCATAGGAAGTATTACCAGAACATTTAAGACATGGACAGATGGACGGATGGATGGACAAGAAGAAATACTGGATGGATAGACAGAAAATACAGTATATATATTAGTGGTCGACCGATATTGTTTTTTTGACAGCCGATGCCGATATCTTTGAAAGCAGGGTGGCCGATGGCTGATATAATTTTATTTATTTTAATTAATGTTTAAGAAATTTGAAATCATCTGAAAATGGATTAAAAAGTAAATGTGTTAAATAAACATACTTATACTTTAGATCAGCGGTTCTCAATTCCAGTCCTCGCGTACCCCACCTCTACATATTTTGCACGTCTCTCTTAGTTAACATACCTGATTCAGATCATCATCTCGTTAGAAGTGAGCTCCGTGCATGAACTGTGTTCAGACTGACATGTTCCCGACACAGTGTCCATTGCTCCCTACTCCATGAGAAGGCGAAATCCGTTGAAGTTTACTTCACTTCAAAATATTCATTTACAGATTTGCGCTACGCCGCTGCCTGCAGCGTCTTCACACACAAACGAAAATTACTAGAGAAGCGTGAAGTAAGACATAATATACCTCTGTAATTAAATACAATTTAAATTCACGTCTCGCAAACTTTAATGCCCTTTGGTATGGAACATATACGCTCCCTTCGAACTGGAATCATGGAGGAATATCCGGTAATGTCCACTTCGCAGGGCACTTACAGTCAAATATAACAAACGTCTGAAGCAATAAGAGAAACATACAAATGTGCAGAGCGGAGGTAGAGGCGAGGACTGAATTGAGACCGCTGCTTTAGATGACAAATATTTTTCACAAATAAATAAATATTTAATGAAAATATAATAAAAAAGGAAATAAACACTGTAACCAACAGGGCACTCAGTATTCTGGGAAGTTTGTGTGCATTGGGATTTGGGAATCATAATTTTTCAAATAAAGCCAAGGTAACACACATTTTACATAGAGCACGCAATGAAAATGAATATGACCGTGGGCAAAAGCATAAAGCACAGCATAATTTGAAATCACGAGTTTAAAATTTGTCGATCGTGCATCTCCAGTGAAGCTGAACTCTCCTCCTGAGTTATTCCATTCCTGAGTTATGCGAATATTCCATTCGCACGGACCGACCGTCACGCAGCGAACACGCAATCATGCAGGATACACTTCAGAAGATCTCACAGCTGGATTCGACTAAATTTGCAAGATTTTTGAAATTAAATGTTCATTAGTCATTCAAAGATTTGTTTAAATTATATAAATGCGTATTTGCTGAATGCTGACGGCAAACAAGAAAGTATTATAATGTTTGCCTTTCTATTACTAATAACATAAAAGCAATCGTTATAATACTTTTTGTATACATTTTAATTCCTTTGTTTTATCTGATTATTAGACAGACTTCTATCCGTATTAGACAGAACTGTTAACGACAACGGCGAACAAGAGGGAGAATGTGAGCACTGTGTGCTCATGCGCTGCCGCTCTCAGCGCCGTCAAAATAAAAGTCCCACCTCGAACACATCGGCCAAACAGGAAAACTTATCGGTTGATGCCGATATTTAAAAAATGCCAAATATCGGCCGGTATATCGGCCTTGGCAATATATCGGTCGACCACTAGACATAACTGGATGGATTCATTTTATAATTTAGAAAGATTAATTTTAACTTTATCCATCAGAAACAGGAAGTTCATCAGCAGAAAGGAAAGTTGAGGAGGTGCAGGTTATTACATTTTGATAAAATATTGGACAAACATTTTCTTTGCGTTAGAATAATGTGCAATGGTAAATTGGTCTCTCTGCTAAAGGCTCAAAAGGCTTTATTTTCTCTTAATGCTTTTAATGCTTTATTGCTCATAATGTCCCTTAATAATCATCATCATTAATCTGAGCAGACAAGCATGAAAGCTCTGGTTTCGGCTGTCGGTTATTCAAAACTTCCTGTAAAAACACATACGACACACAAAAACAGTGCCTAAAACTTTCCCCACTTCCTCGATAGATTTTTTTCCATGATAGACCAAGTCTCAATAGCTATGGTAAGAGTGATCATTTTGCAAGCATTTTCTCAAGATGTCTAGAACGTCCTTTACTTCTATTATCTCGCTCTTGGTCTTCTCCCTGACTCACTTGAGCAAATCGCATGTTGGCCATTAGCACCACAAAGTTTTAGCTTCTGTGCTTAATCACGACCGCACCAGCAGCTGCAGTCTCAGCCTGTCTGGATGCCCTATCAGCAGTCCTGAAGGACGATCACTCACACAGACATACTCACATGTGCTCATCCAGCCCAAATGATGCATCTCACCGGATGGGAAAACAAGGGCTTGAGTGATAATATCACTGAAATCAATACAAGCCCGTCGTCTGATGACGTGCCAATTACAATCACATAAGTACATTTCCAAATTACTGTTATTAAAATATTTACAATTATATATATAAAATCTTTTATAGGCTAAATCGATAATATTATTAATTTAATATAAAAGATAAAAGATTTGTTTTGACATACAATTATATTTAATTTTCTGAAGGAAAATGAGGATAAACAAACACAGATGATAAAAAGAACAAAGACGGAGCATGAGAGAATAATATCTAATCTTCTGTAGACAGATGAAGGCAGGCAGGCTCCTGCCCTGCAGGCCCTGCCCACGTGCCTACCGCTGAAAAAGGGCAGACATCTGCAGAAGGAGAGAGAGTAGGGGGAGGGGACCCATTCACTTACCTCCCCATCAGAGACGGCCGGCTAATAGAAATGGCCTTTTGATAGTAACCTACTGTATTACAGCCATGCAAAACACCCTTCTCATTTCTTATTACTATCATACACATTCTCAAACATAATTATTACAGCACAGGAGACAAAGCTCCATGCGCCAACTTCATGACTGAAAATATATATATTTTTTTTATCTTTTCTTCCAGGCGATCCCAGAGAAGATTTTTCATTAAAAGTCATGACTCTGGTCTGTCCTACAGCTTTTTCTTGTTATTTCTGACAAACAGAGTGCATAATGGTATTTAAAAAACACCCGTTTTAAGACACAGCAAGCATGCTATGTGGCAATACAATCGTATTTAATTTTTTTCTCACAAATCTGCGTTGAATCTGCATTGATAAATCCTTGTATCTTGTATTAATTTGTCCAAGCATATCATGTTCTACAGTTCAATTCACAACAGAATAATTAAAAAGGAAAAAAGTAGGCCAATAATCATTTTGGAATTGCATCATGAGAATCAGATCAAAACGTGAGGTGCCTAAAGATTCCCACCTCTAATAATGATGAACTAAGTCATTTAAAAAAAAAAAGTGCTCCACGCTCATTCCCTATGTGATATAAAGTAACAATATAATGGTATTGTGTAGGTATTGTGACATCCGAGTGAAACTGAATATTGAAAAGAAAAAAAGTGTATGGCAGGGATTTGGTTCTATCCATTGGTTGTTGATTGAATGAAGGCAGATCTAAATGTAAAACTGCAGTCAATTGTAAGAATAATGTTTGGAGAAGTCCGACATTATCAATGAGATGTCTGTTGTTTCACAGAAGATTTTGACATTTTGATAAAAAGGTAGGTAAAGGTAGAAAAGGTAAAAAAAATTAAATTAAATTAAACAAATAAATAAAAAACATATGCATCGATGAATCATTCACAATAATACTAGGGCTGTCACGATTGCTCAATTAAATTTGAATACTCGATTATAATAAAAAATCCTTGACTGCATTTTGCCCATGTCAATTAACTGGCAAAATTCCGGAAGTGGCACGTTCTACGGTGCGAGAATCCATAAAAGGCATTAATAGACTGTTTTCGAAGGCTGCACGAAATATTGAAACCATTTAAAAATCATAATAAAGCATAGTGCTATTGTGAATTCACAAAAGCTGTGATGCTGTGATTCAATTAAATAAATAGGCCTATATGCACTTTAATTATATGCGTGTAGGTTATGTGCATCTCCGAGCGGCTTCGTTCACAGTAAATGCTGCTCCACACAAACAGTTATCATTTACATGCACGGACCGTCTCAAACTACAACTTTGCATATGCTGTTGCATAGTCGCAACTTTGCATAGTCTGAGTTGCTTATAACATTCACCTGGGAACAATGTGGACCCTTCTATCAGATTTATAAGGTAAATCATTTATAATCATGTATCGTTTAGTCAGTATTAAACAAGGAATAGATCACACTGTAAAGTGTTAAAAAAAAATCGTCATGCCATTAGCACTCTCTGCAGGCATTTGATATAATACAATGTGCAAAATGTATTATATTACAACTGTTTTGTTCAATAAAACTTAATCATTGCTTGCTTTTGATATTTTATTTGAACCAATTATTATTGCCTCATTGCTATTAAATATGTATTTTAAGTCATTTCAAAGACTATTGTTCGTTGGGTCTATTTTTATTGCCAGAAACAATTATCCAATTACTCGATTAATCATCAGAATAATCGACCGACTACTTGAATACCAAAATAATTGTTAGTGACAGCCCATTTAGAAGACGCTGACTTTAAAGTGAAACAAAACAGCTGACATATTTCATTTCTGTGAATCAGTTCTAACTGTCCTTTTTCAGACAATAAATTCAAAACTCTAATTCAACAATCTGGTTGTTTCATTGCTCAACAATGCAGAATTTTCTTAAATGGCTCTGATGATACGTATCTTAAATATCAGCCTGTTTTTAATTATAGTTCATACCGGTCGCTTTAGAAGTGACCATTTTTAAAAACAATGACAGATCGTCGATCAGATCACGTCTTAAGATCAGGGGGGAAAAAAAACATTTGGCTAGGAGGAGAGAGAGGTATGAAGAGGCCTCTATGAGAAAGAAGTCTGGCCTGAGATTTGAATCTGTGCCTTCACTAAACTACAAGAGAATGCTTGTGCAGTGATGTCATAAAGGCAAGCGAGAGCCACTGTTTACAGTGGAACAACCCTCTACAGTCAGTCTCTACCCAACTCACACAAAGCTCGAACAGAACCACCTCTAAAAACATGTAAAAACAGATATATGTTGATTCAAGTCCAGTAATGAATATGTAGAAACAACCGCAGAGAAGTTAAAACAACTTAGAATAAGGCACTGAGAACTATTTACACAAACTAACGTTGAATCACTCTAACTTTCCATGACAGTGTGTGTGCGTGCGTGCGTGCGTGCGTGTGTGCGAGCAAGCACCTCTCTCAAAGAGCTGTTGTAATTGTTACTCACTCTACTGAAAGGATCCTTTATTGAGTGAGTCTGAGCTACTTCCTCCCCCTCCTTCTCTCTCGCTCCCTCTTTAGCCTTTAACCCTTACTGACCCATAACACTCTCTGGAGTTATTCATTTTATGCAAATCGTACTCACCATGTTATACTTGTTGCATTTATTCACACAAACACATAGATACAACAGATACCAAACTGTTTTTTGCTTCATCTCTGTATGTTTATGCTGTTTTTCATTATAGGGCTGTGCTAAAATAATCAATATGGAGCCATTCTTTTTATCACCAATAAATTACATACATTTCATATCATTTTCATTCATAACCTTTTCTACAATTTTGCAATTCAGTTTCAAGCAGTTTCTCCAAACTAAGCTTTAACTCTGAAAATGACGTTTCTAAGCATGTGAGAGAGACTTAAACTGATACCTCGCCAACATGCGGAGTCTTTTTCTCACGCTGTTGACGCAGGTTCATTCGCAATGTTTTGAATCGTGGTACGTACTGTGTTGTGTTTCATAACATTTTCTACAACTTTTCCATATCTTATACGCAAACACTTATCGTTACCTACCCCGTACCTTTCTCCTGATGTTCTCTCTCGCTTTGGCCACCTCTCAGAGTTCAAACAGTGGCAGTTCATCGCAGGTAGGCTGCTTGGGGTCGGAAGGGTTGGGTCTGTCTGTCTGTCATTAAACAGACGTTATAATGACCTAAATGCCTATAATGAATAAACCCTCAAAAGGAAATGATTTGTGTAGCCACATCCTTCTTGTTTCCCTGATGAGTTCTATTGATTTGAGCATGATTACATAATTTTGCAAAAGTCTCAATGACAAAACTGGTTTAATTCTGCAAACAGAAACCATGCTACTTCAGCAATTTGTGTCTTAATTACACTGTAAAAATAATTTTTCGAAGTCTTTCCACTTCATTATGTGAGATTTTCCAAGTAGTTCTCTGCCACTAGGTGGGGCTTTTGAAATTGATTGAAAAATAGTGGTTTCCCCAATTAGGACTGTACACAAAGCAGCACTGCGCTAATAAATGCTGCTTTATCAGGCATTACAGGAAAGATGAAATTAAAATGCCATTAAAACTTTTCTGAAGACAGTCGGTCCCCTTCAGAGATACAGTCATATAAAAACACCCACGCCGCGTGACTTTGACTTTGGAACGTGCAGCTCATATTTATTCAATGAAATCATAATCTTAATCGTCATATTAAGCCATATCACGATTCTTGTCTTTCTGTCCCCAAATGTAAGACCTCTTGAAATTATAATTAAGACTTTTCTTATACCATTTAAGGTATTTAAGTCTTTTTATGGTCTTAAATTTGCTACAACTAAATTAAAGATTTTTTTAAGGACCCGCGGGAACCCTGTATTTAAGACAGCCCGTCGGGCAGGGTGGTGATACATTTTGGTAGCACGACTGAAAGATACAATAGCCCCAGGACGTCGCCCAATAGATGTAATAAATAGCTATACAACTTTTTTTTTTTTACATCAAATATCCTGTTTCACTCAAAAATGTCACATTACAAAAGTAAAATGGGTCACAAATGACATTTCATGTCTACAGGAAATATCAAAACAATATTACTACCACTCATAACAAGATGCTGATTAGATTTCAGTCTAATTTCATTCAACATGTAGGTTTATCAAGCACCTCAATTCTTTTTTACATAATTTAAACTTCTGAAAGTGCTGAGCAATGCTACTCAAGTGTGTGGAGTGGATAACAGTCATTGGGGAGGTCTTTCCTTGACATTCCTCCCATACTAATTCACCCCTACGCATAGAGGACACAATACCACATGACACCACACAAAGTGACACGGTCCTGTCAGGGAGTATTGAGTTCTCCTTCACACCTCAGTCTCACAATTGATCAAAGCTAAATCTTTTTAAGGAGTATATCTGATGTAGCACCTACAGGCGAAAGGCTTCCGCAACATTTCATTGCTTTGAAACAGTGAGAGCTCTCCACAAAAAAAAGCCCATTCATTAAAATGCCCACCCACAAGATGTGTATGCACACACACACACACATAAACACTCCCATTGTTTGACAACGCTATCCCCCAACTGAATGCCCCTCAGCTGGAGACCACACAATGATTCAAAGATTCACCTCGTGGACATTTCATCCTAAAACTGAACATGCTGTTCCGGGAGACCAAAAATAGGCACCTAAACCCAAAGTAGAAAAACGTCATGCAGCTTCTGCATTAATTTTAAAGCTAGCAATGAATTATCATTATCACTCCTTTACAAATCCATATAAAATGATTTCCTGTGAGGTTTGGCTGTTTAAAGATTTCAAAGATGACCTTAAAAACCTTCTAAAGCAAGATTAGAAAATCAATGCCTGACTTTGGGCTATAACATAACACTTTGTACCCTGTTCTGTTCCTGTTTGCGTAGTGTGAGAAAAACCTTTCTTCCTGTAGAGACGTCAAGAGACGCATTGTCATCATCAGGGTCGACTCACGTTTCTGGCCTTAATAATCAACAATATGTGGCACTGCTCTTTTAATACCTAAAGTTACCAAGGGAGCCTTTCTGATGGCCAGATTTACATTTTAATGCTACTCAATGGCAGTTACTGAAGGAAAACTGAATGTGCACACTGTAAGGGCCGATCGCATCAGCCCTCAGTGTACCTTACATCAAACAGAGTCCCTGCAATGTCAGAGAGTCGGCATCTCTTGAGTTTGATAGCCAGATCAGCTGTTTGGCCAAAGCATGCTTAACTAACAAGCTAGGACACAATGTTACAGTTTGGCGCCGATAGAAGGAGTTCTTATTTGTTTTGATGTTTCAATATCTTAATACACAATGAGGGCTGTAATTTATTGTTTTTAAGCTGATTTCCCACGTCCTCAGATTCAAACCACCGACCTTCTGGATACTTGTGAGCACTAGCAGCACTACCACTACCCACGGGGTTTAATAATCTCTGTTTATTAGACCTTGCATCATTGTGCAAAGCTTGAAATGTCATTCTACAATCATGCAATGAGTATTATAAAGAATCTATGACAGTATCCTTTTGAGCATTCGTTTTGAGACATTTTCAGTTGTGCAAACAAGGAAGTAACTGTTTTCGAAGTCTCCCTGATCACACTTCCTGATCAGTCTGAACAGCAATGTAGCCCATCAGATAGAATATCTTTACACTACTGCCCTTCCTGATTGAAGTGGAAGTGGAATTTTGATGGGGTTATTGCTGGGAGAGCAAAAAGTGATCAAAGACATTTAATTATAACACTGTCCTTCTGGATTTTCTTGGGTCAATCTTTAATCTTTGACAAACACATGTTATTACATATTTACTCATTAAAACAAATTAGTATCAATTTGTATGTTACTAGTAGGCCTGCTTGTTTTTTTAAGAACTTTACTATCAAGAAAAAAAAGGACTAGTATTTCACTATTCATTAGATTTCAGTACTCAGTCGACATTACTTTGCAACTAGTCAGAATCTCAATAGTGACAAGTACTTATTTAATTGATACTAGCAACAAATGGCCATTTTTTTAATTGAATTCTATTGGGAACTGTGGTTCATACATTAACTATTCACTTCAGACTAGTCGTGTATTTCAATTGTTGCTGGTGGCTATTAGAGTTTACTACCAAAGAAACATTAGGTACTAGTAAGTATTCTTTTGTTTATTGTTACTACTCAAACTGTTACTAGAATCTAGAATATTGCAATCTGTTACCAGTAACAATGGAATAGTAACCTATTAGCATAGTGGCTAGTAACAAGGTGTAAGTAATACTAATTTAAGTAGGCCTATTAGTGTCTAACGTAAAGAATAAGTACGATAATCTCAGTAATATGCCAGTCATATTGAAACAGTAATAAATATGAAAATAGATACTAGTTTCAAAGAACATTACAACATTTTATCATAAACACCAATAACGTTTCGTTAAACCTTTTGCAGAATGAGTAAATTCTTACCATGTCAACTGGGACGTTGGCTGTCATCTTTGAAATATGTTCTGTCGTATCCTCACTTTAGATTAAAAGTAGTTTTTCTTCCTTCAGTTTGCTTTAGAAACAGCAGGTGGCTTGTGGTAAAGCAGTTGCTCATGCAGAGATCGCTAGTCTGGTTATAGGTAACGTTAGTTAAGCGCAGCAGGAATAGGTTGTTCTTCTTCAGACAGGCTTCTGACTTCTTGCTTTTTCATGGCATAAAATTCAAAACGGAGAAAATACTAATTTCTGGATTTTATATTTATGTGGGAGGACTCCCTCCCATCCTGAAATAAAAAAGGATATATAATAGAAAAAATGTCCCTACGCCATAGGAAAACAAAATACTACAATTCAGCCATTGGTATTTGCAAATATACCGAGAAATGAGTTCCTCGCGAGTCCGCAATAAAAAATAGACCGTCGCCTGGTCGAAAAAAAATGCTGTAAATCGACGGGGGGTTTTTTCAGTATTATATCCGTCTTCGTCTACGCTCGCTCTCTGCTGTCATCCTGCCTCAAAAAAACATGGCGGCAGTTGACGGGGGGAAAGGCTGAACCTGGGGAAAGCAGAGCTGGTGAGGCAGATAAAACCTGCGCGATGTCGATCGCTATGTGTGTGCGCGGATGAATACGCCCGCCAGCAGTTAAAGGAAGAGGCGGAGAGAGAGTCGAGCCCACAAATCCATGCGCGCCCAGATACGTTTCAGTATATAAATGAATTATATTATATATATATTATAAATATATATAATTAGTGGGAAGGATTCGGGAACTTTTATCAAATTTCTTTATGCCTATTATTGTTTCAGAATATATAATGCTAAACATTAAAAAAAACACACACACAATCAGCATAATATTGTTTTGTGTTCAGGTTTATTGTTATTCAGTTATTTACCACACATAGGCTAGTTCTCACCAGCAGTTTACCTGTGGGTTTTGTACTAAGACCATAGTGACCACAAGTAAAATCACTCTTCATTTGTTAGATCTGTGTAATTGTGGTTTATACCTTGCTAAGCTTGTCTCACAAGTCTTGCCAAGCTGTTACTGCGGGCCGGCAAACTGGTACCCAATCCTAACCAGCTGAAAAGCTCTCAAAATCCTTATAAAACCAGCCGACAGACCAGCAAACCAGAAAGCTGAAGCTATTCTGTTTTTCAGCAATTTGTTAGGAATAGCCAAGAGGTCTTGTACAACTTTAAACAGGTTTATTTTGAAATAATGACTGTCCTACTGTGCACTGTTCCTTATTAATATATAATGTATTCACTTATCATCATTACTGTTATTATTTTTTATTTATTTTTATGGCTGCTGTTTTTGCTTACACTGCGTGTTCTCCTTTCTTTTGTTTTTACTTCATGTAGAATGCTGTCCATGTGTAAATTGCATCATAATGATGGATCCACTATTGCAATTGTCCTGCTTGGAAGTAACTTTGTTCTGATTCTTTTGTGGCATGGACCTTTTTATTAAAACAATAAAAATAATACAAATTTGGTGATATATTTATATACCTAATGATATTAATGAACTATATCTGTAATTGTCTGATACAATCTGTTCATGTGGAGCAAATCGAAATAAAGCAAGGGAAAAAATGAATATGAAATTGCGATCAGAATATTCCTGAAAACTAGTAGAAATCATTTCTGTCAAAATTTCTCCATAGATATTTTGTTTCAGTTATTGACATTTTCAAAACGAGCAAGTACATTTTCATCTTTGGTCTCATCTTTGCAATATCCTAATGTAATTTGACAGGCACTTTTGCAAGTGCTTATAGCTATTTCATGAATAAATGTACATAGAAAGCTGTGAGTTTAGTGTGTGTAGGCCTGTCTTGAAAGCATGAGGTCTATATCTGTGCTGTTGATTCTACCTCTATTGTCTTGCGCAGTGTTGAGAGGAATTCATCCTGACGTGGGGTGTCAGACCCACAGATACTCAAGAGGATTAAGTCTTTAATCTGTCACTGATTCTTCTGTGCTGCCTCCAAAAACTTTTGTTCTCCTGTGTGCAATTTCAGTCTCCTGTCAGAACAAAATACAGTCACCAATTTCATCAAAACTACACAACTGTAAATAAATGGGGTTTTAAACACATGTGTGTGTGTATGGGGCTGTCGGGTAGGCCAAGATCGTAATCGGTTTGTGACTGTGTTGATGTTCAGACAAACATGTAACTACTTCCTTTTTTTGATTGCGAACGTTAATCTGTGTAATAGTGTGTTTACAGAGAAGCCATTGAGTACAAACTCAGACGGGGCTGACACACACACACACACACACACACACACACACACAAAAGGAAATCAATTACTGTGGATTATATGCGTCAAGGTCCTGGGATTGAATGACATAGGAAGCCCTCTCCATTGCAGACATAAGAGCATATAGGTAGAGCTAAAGTGAGATTAGGTCCAGAATAAGCACAGAGTGGCAGCTTTAGTGCTGTGGAACCAGACCAGAGAGTTTTACATGACTGCCTTTGAGAAACAAAGACTTTCCCAACTATTGTTAGAGTTACATGCAAAGTACCTCAAAGTACAAAAAGAGTGCTCTGAATGCATTATTGACAGGCTTGCTTGGTCCTTCTGATGTTTGTTGTTTTGTATATTTGCAACTTATACAACATTCTCACAGCTTTGAGAAACTGAGAGTAGCGCTATATGCATTAGTCAGAAACAGAGAAGGCCATCTCAGACAGAGACGTAATCCAGAGGTTCTGGGGCGCTCAGGGGTGCAAGTGTTAAAGCTCAGCAGATCTCAGTTATGCTTTAAATAGAAGTTCTGTCTCAGATGTTTCTCCTAATTAATTGTATCCAGTAAGAGAGTATAGAGGTATATGTTTAATGCGGAGAGTAACTCACATAAATTGATCTTTGTAAGATTTTGAAAGAGAAACATTTAGGTTCATATTGAAATGTTTGAATTTTTATCATATACATTTGGTACCTTTCCTAAACTGATCACAATTTGAGATGTTGAGATGTTCTCAAACAAGGAAAAGCTTGTTTGTTATTTTTATTTCTTACAGGAAAGCATATTCTTGACATACTTTTTATATATAATATATCGTATATATACTATATATATTATATATATATATATAATATATATATACACCCACACTACCATTCCAAGTTTTGAGATGTGAGATGTTTTAATGTTAAGTCTTGTATGCTCATCAAAGCTGCATTTCTTCAATCAAAAATACAAAAAAAATACAAAAAAAAAAAACATACAGTAAAATTTCTGTTTTCTATTTGAAAATATTTTAAAATGTAATTTATTCCTGTGATGGCAAAGCTGAATTTTTCTTCAGTGCCACATGATCCTTCAGAAATCATTTTGATATGCTGATTCGCTGCTCAAGAATGATTTCTTATTACTATGAATGTTTTTCTCATGTTTCTTTGATGAATATAAAGTTTAAGGCAATATAAAGCATTTATTTAAAACAGAAATCTTTTGTAACATTATAAATGTCTTTACTGTCATTCTTCATCAATTTAATGCATCCTTGCAGATTAAAAGCATTAATTTCTTACCGACGGCAATCTTTTGAACAGTACTATATATTTGTAAAAGTATGTCAAGTGTTGGACAGGAAAAATTCCTAAACATTGTATTTGCACTGGTGTTTCTGGTTGATTATTAACATTGTAAAAGTTGACTTTTAAACTGCTTTGAACATTGATCCTTGCCTCAGTATTTATGATGAAGAAAACATGGTAATCATGTAAACAGTTTCTTCTTCCGTCTGAGATTTACAGTAAGTAGTGAGGAACTAATTTAGATCTAATTTATGTATTTAGAGAGGTGTGCGCTTATGTGTGTGTGTGTGAAACTGGATAGTCTCGCATTACATTATTTCTAAACATAAACCTGTTTATGCCTCACTCATCACATGTCTGAACCTTTCCACTAAGCTTTTGACTGTGCCAGTTTGGTCTGTGACTGAATGATCATTTGAAGAACAGGTATCACAGCTTTTACTGTGTGTGACTATTGCCCAAATTGCCATGGCAGCCACCATTTTCTGTTTTTCTTTCCAACTCAGAGCAAAACCTTCTGGGATACTACCTAAACATTTCCACTGTTTCAGTTGCAGCTTTGAAACTGGCCATTCATAATGCTCCTTAAAGGAATAATTCATCTGAAAACGCAAGTTCTGTCATCATTTACTACCCTCACGTCATTCCAAACCTGTATGACTTACTTTCTTCTGTGGAACACAAAAAGAGAAGTTTAGAAAAATGTTCATGCTGCTCATTTCCATAAATGAAAGTAAATGTGGATGGACTCCGTCAAGATACAAAAATAAGAGCATAAAAAAGCATTGGGATACAGAGTAAGAATCATATAAGCAACTCTTATAGTGTTTTTTTGTCTTTTAAAGAGCCCATTCACAACCAATTATACTGAGAAGAACAGCAGCTCAGAAATTCTGCTGAACTTTTGTGTTCCACAGAAGAAAAAGCATTATAGGACATACATACTCTATATGGTGACTAAATGATGACAAACACACAAAAAATACTAATAATGAGTTTCATTTGGCACTATTTTGGCATTTCGGTTCATTAGCTTATACTACATTGTCTTTTAAAAGAGTCTGTGAGTCAAGGAGCTTTTCTACTTCACTGAATCTTGGTTTTTAACCATTCCTGAATTCATTTTAGGCTCCATAACTTGTCTTTTACTGTAAAGCCTGTGTAAAGTCCAGCCAGACACAAGATTAGTGTATACCAGGCCGGGTGTGGCCGTAATGACAGTATTACCTTAACACAACAACGGCGATAAATACACTGTATTATAATGGGTGGAGACACACAGTGACCTGTATGTTTCATCTGTTTGAAACATAGCCTTACTTGAGGGCTCATGTTTACATTTTCCCATGGAATCCTCAATGGCTTTAATGTCTTGAAAACAATCTCCTCTCACAAGCGATCAACCTTTTACCTTTATCCAGAAATAGTCCTCAAATCAACAGATGTTACATTTTCCATCAGCTGTGACATCAGCTGCTGACATCACGTGGGCAGCCCTGTCTAATACCACTTAAACCCACCTTATTTGTGGGGGGGACACATCATCATCCTGTACAGCTATAGCGGTTGGTGTGACGGAGCACCTTGACATCCCATTTTGTGTTCCTTCGACATTAGTGATGGTGACGGGAAGCTGCAAATAACCAGACCACCTCGCAGGACCTCAATTAGCATTGGCGTAATGTGAATCCTCTCGCAGATCTAATATCGACCATTATCTTAATGAGGCCTCTAGTCACATGTGGCCACAAACAGGCGAGGAGGATTACCTAGATTTCAACAAGGGGTTGAAGCTCTTCCTGTAAATTGACCTGAGACAAACAAGTCAGGATTAGGATGCAGGTTGGGAAGCAGGTCCTATTGAAAGAATAACACAAACTCAAATAGCAGTTATTATTTGGAACATTAATAAGGCAGATGGCACACGGACATCATGCGTTCAACACAAAGACAGGCCTAGAGGCTTTGGAGTATTTTACTGCTTCAGGGTTATTACAGGGCTGGAACAAATTATTAAAACCATGAAAATTTTTTTACTTGAAATAAAAATAAAATGTGGAAAAATTACTTTATTTCAGCTAGTTACCAAAACAACATTTCCCATTTTCATTTAGTTTAACTTGATGCACTAACATGACTTAAACTGAAACTGAAAAATAAATAAATAAAAAACTATATAGATGCATCTTTAAAAACAAATAAAAATGACAATCACAAAATGTTAGTAGTTGTGTTGTGTGTTTTTGTCCATTTTAATATAATTTTTTTAAAATATGTCTATATTGTATTCACTTTTATTTTTTCTTTCAAATTAAAAAGACAATGAAATATACAAAATAAAACTAATTCAAAATTTAAAAACTATTATCATTGATTCTAAAATAACCCTGGTGTCCATGATACTGATATAAACAAGGCCTCCGACTGTCGTTCAATAATATGATTTGTTTGACATTTGTATGTACTTTTATTCCATCAATAGTTGCATGACTGAAGGTTTGACTCTGAACTTGGCAGTTCAGTACGTTTACTGGAAGCGTTTAATATTACTATTTGCGATTCAAGCATATGTTCTGAATTCTCTACATCCATATTTAGGGGTTGAAATGTTGCCCGGAGCTCACTGTGTACTGTTTATGTCTGTTGGGCGTGCTATATCATCGAGAAGAATGTCTGGCTTACTGTTTGTTAACAAACAATGTTGATTAGGTCGTGGTATTGTTGATTTAGTGCATATTGTCCTTCAGTGATATCCTTATCTCCCTACCAATGTCAGAAGCACAGCAGTCTGGCAGAAACTGACATGCTGGGTTGGTCTGATCAGAGGGAGACCCTAGCGATTAGAATTTTGGCTCTGTCACTGATTATGGCCGGCAGCCCAAGAACAGCAGTTCCATCTGGTGATGTAGGAAAAGAGCAGCAAGAAAACCTAGTGAGCCTACATATTTGTATAACAATTGTAATATATACATACATATACAATAAATATATAATTGTAATATAAACATATTTAATATTAATATATATTAATAATAATTCATATGGTTATGTCTATTTACATTAATTTCATACGTAAATAAATTTACATGTAATTGATATTCCTTTATTACAATAATACATATTATATTAGCAAAGGTCCCTTTAAGGGTATTGATGCCCTTTGATATTATTAACAGTACTACAACGTAACATACATTTATTCTCATACTGAAATATATTTATATATATATACATTGGGTACGGAAAGTATTCAGACCCCTTACATTTTTCACTCTTTGTTATATCGCAGCCATTTGCTAAAATCATTTAAGTTTAATTTTTTTCCTCATTAATGTACACACAGCACCCATAGTGAGAGAAAAACACAGAATTGTTGACATTTGTGCAGATTTATTAAAAAAGAAAAACTGAAATATACTTAGGACCATGTGATATTTCAGACCCTTTGCTCAGTATTTAGTAGAAGTACCTTTTTGATCTAATACAGCCATGATTCTTTTTTGGGAAAGATGCAACAAGTTTTTTCACACCTGGATTTGGGGATCCCTCTGCCATTCCTCCTTGCAGATCCACTCCAGTTCTGTCAGGTTGGATGGTAAAAATTGGTGGACAGCCATTTTTAGGTCTCTCCAGAGTTGCTCAATTGGGTTTAAGTCAGGGCTCTGGCTGGGCTTTTCAAGAACAGTCACAGAGTTGTTGTGCAGCCACTCCTTCGTTATTTTAGCTGTTTGCTTAGGGTCATTGTCTTGTTGGAAGGTAAACCTTTGGCCCAGTCTGAGGTCCTGAGGACTCTGGAGAAGGTTTTCGTCCAGAATATCCCTGTACTTGGCCGCATTCATATATCCCTCGATTGCAACCAGTCGTCCTGAAAAACACCCCCACAGCATGATGATGCCACCACCATGCTTCACTGTTGGGACTGTATTAGACAGGTGATGAGCAGTGCCTGGTTTTCTCCACACATACCACTTAGAATTAAGGCCAAAAAGTTCTATCTTGGTCTCATCAGACCAGAGAATCTTATTTCTCACCATCTTTGGAGTCCTTCCGGTGTTTTTTTAGCAAACTCCATGCGAGCTTTCATGTGTCTTGCACTGAGGAGAGTTTTCCGTCGGGCCACTCTGCCATAAAGCCCCGACTGGTGGAGGCTGCAGTGATGGTTGACTTTCTACAACTTTTTCCCATCTCCCGACTGCATCTCTGGAGGTCAGCCACAGTGATTTTTGGGTTCTTCTTTTCCTCTCTCACCAATGCTCTTCTCCCCCTATAGCTCAGTTTGGCCGGACGGCCAGTTTTAGGAAGGGTTCTGGTCGTCCCAAACTTCCAAGTCTTCCATTTCAGGATTATGGAGGCCACTGTGCTCTTAGGCACCTTAAGTGCAGCAGAATTTTTTTTGGAACCTTGGCCAGATCTGTGCCTTGCCACATTTCTGTCTCTGAGCTCTTCAGGCAGTTCCTTTGACCTCATGGTTTTCATTTGCTCTGACATGCACTGTGAGCTGTAAGTTCTTATATAGACAGGTGTGTGGCTTTCCTAATCACGTCCAGTCAGTATAATCAAACACAGCCGGACTCAAATGAAGGTGTAGAACCATCTCAAAGATGATCAGAAGAAATGGACAGCACCTGAGTTAAATATATGAGTGTCACAGCATGTGATATTTCAGTTTTTCTTTTTTAATAAATCTGCAAAAATGTCAACAATTCTGTGTTTTTCTGTCAATATGGGGTGTTGTGTGTACATTACTGAGGAAAAAAAATTTACTTAAATGAATTTAGCAAATGGCTGCAAAATAACAAATAGTGAAAAATTTAAGGGTGTCTGAATACTTTCCATACCCACTGTAAATTTAATGATTTTTTTTTTGATTCATATTCCATATATATTCTGAAAAACCAACATACAAATCCATATACATTTTTACCAGTAGTTGATTACATAAATTATATTAAATATATATATAAAGTATAAAATACTAATCGATTATATATACTTTATATATTATTCTGGTGTTATATACAGTATTGTATATTGTAATTGATTTTACAGTAAATAGTATTTGCTAATAAATATATGCATTGGAATGAAGAAACGCCATTATATACTAAACAAAGGAAGTCCAATATAGCTAGCAATATTATTTTATAAATAATTGTTAAATTACTGTGTGTGTGTATATTATATATATATATATACACACACAATATATACACACACACACACACACACACACACACAGGAAAAAAATTAACATTACAGACTAGTTCTACTGTACATAGTTATGTCAGATGGTAGAGATGATTATCATTGAGATAAACACAAAAGATTATTTTTTTAAAGGCTGCACAACAGAACATTTACACAGTAATTGCCCTCAGTTTCAATAAAATTCAACAAAGATTGAATGTTATTACCCATGTAGGCCTTTCTGAGACCGTCCCACAGGATTTCAAACAGGTCATATTGCAGTGTGTATTCATTTCAGGAAACTCTGTTCTCTCTAAGGCACTGGGGCTCACATGTGTAAAACAGGAAATTTGGTGATGAAGAGCAACAACCAACAAAAGCATAATCTCGTGGGACATATTCGAAACTGCAACACAGCTGAGGTCTGAAACCGAGAGCAGAAGCACACAATGCAAAGAAGTATCAAGTGCAGCACAGTAGCCTTCTTGAAACTCTCCTTCCTCTCAAAACCACCAGATTAACTTTCAGAGCATAAAATCATCCGAGTTTCTCAGAATGCAGTACATAGAACTGTGAATTCTCAAATGCCCATTCTATGGAAACCACGTATTCACATAAAAGGCATTTATATCTTCAGTACAGAGTTTACATGCGTCTATCCTACAGCAAATGTCATCAAATGCTTTCTTGTGGATATGGTGTCATTAACAAATACAAATATATATAGAGTTATGTAATGTACACATCTTTCTATCTAAATGCAACAGATGTAATGACTCAGCGTGCTTTGTTTTTTTTATAGATAAAATCCATTAAATCATCTACATCAGTCTAGGGCCAGATGCTGTGGAGGAGTAACTGATCAGTCTGTAACACTAAATCCTCAAGTTACATACTATAGAATCTACACCACTAAAACTAAAGATATATTCCCAGAATGCATTTGGTGATTATGAACAGGCAGTTATGGATGGGTAAAAATAGATGCATTTGACACAGTCTGGAACATCAGCCTTTAATCAATGCAATACTGTAACTTTCATCAGAGCCATCACGTAACTTATTATATGTTCATAGGGGTTATAATATACAGTGGGTATGGAAAGTATTCAGACCCCCTTACATTTTTCACTCTTTGTTATATTGCAGCCATTTTCTGAAATCATTTAAGTTAATTTTTTTTTTGTACACACAGCACCCCATATTGACAGGAAACACAGAATTGTTGACATTTTTGATTTATTAAAAAAGAAAAACTGAAAGATCGCATGGTCCTAATTATTCAGACCCTTTGCTGTTACACTCATATATTTAACTCAGGTGCTGTCCATTTCTTCTGATCATCCTTGAGATGGTTCTACACCTTCATTTGAGTCCAGCTGTGTTTGATTATACTGATGGACTTGATTAGGAAAGCCACACACCTGTCTATATCAGACCTTACAGCTCACAGTGCATGTCAGAGCAAATGAGAATCATTGAGGTCAAAGGAACTGCCTGAAGAGCTCAGAGACAATTGTGGCAAGGCACAGATCTGGCCAAGGGTACAAAAACATTTCTGCTGCACTTAAGGTTCCTAAGAGCACAGTGGCCTCCATTCCTTATATGGAAGACGTTTGGGACGACCAGAACCTTCCTAGAGCTGGCCGTCCGGACAAACTGAGCAATCGGGGGAGAAGAGCATTGGTGAGAGAGGAAAAGAAGAACCCAAAGATCACTGTGGCTGAGCTCCAGAGATTCAGTCTGGGGATGGGAGAAAGTTGTAGAAAGTCAAACATCACTGCAGCCCTCCACCAGTCGGGCTTTATTTATCCTCAGTGCAAGACACATGAAATCCCGCATGGAGTTTGCTAAAAAACACCTGAAGGCCTCCAAGATGGTGAGAAATAAGATTCACTGGTCTGATGAGACCAATATAGAACATTTTGGCCTTAATTCTAAGCAGTATGTGTGGATAAAACCAGGCACTGCTCATCACCTGTCAATTACAGTCCCAACAGTGAAGCATGGTGTTGGCAGCATCATGCTGTGGGGGTGTTTTTCAGGGACAGGACGACTGGTTGCAATCAAAGGAAAGATGAATGCGGCCAAGTACAGGGATATCCTTTACGAAAACCTTCTCCAGAGTGCTCAGGACCTCAGATTGGGCCGAAGGTTTACCTTCCAACAATACAATGACCCTAAGCACACAGCTAAAGTAACGAAGGAGTGGCTTCACAACAACAACTCTGTGACTGTTCTTGAATGGCCCAGCCAGAGCCCTGACTTAAACCCAATTTGAGCATCTCTGGAGAGACCTAAAACTGGCTGTCCACCAACGTTTACCATCCAGCCTGACAGAACTGGAGAGGATCTGCAAGAAGGAATGGCAGAGGATGCTCAAATCCAGGTGTGAAAAATTTGTTGCATCTTTCCCAAAAGACTCATGGCTGTATTAGATCCAAAGGGTGCTTCTACTAAATACTGAGCAAAGTGTTTGAATACTTAGGACCATGTGATATTTATTTCAGTTTTTCTTTTTTAATAAATATGTAAACATGTCAACAATTCTGTGTTTTTCTGTCAATATGGGGTGCTGTGTGTACATTGAGGAAAAAAAAATTACTTAAATGATTTTAGAATGCTGCAATATAACAAAAGTGAAAAATTTAAGGGGGTCTGATACTTTCTGTACCCACTGTATATGTAATATCTATATGATATACAGTATTGTATTAGCGGTGGTCAAACAATTAATTCACAATTAATTGTCATCCAACAATCATATGTTGTACATATATAGGTGCGTGTACTGTGTATGTTTATTATTTGTATAAATATAAATACTCACACTGCATGTACATTTTACGAAAAGTTATATTTATGTCATATATCTAAATCAGTATTCCCAAATAGGTTGGGAGTGATATTCCTCTAGTTAAATTTAAAAATTAAGTCTTTCAGTCATTATATTTGTGTTACGGCTTGATATCTTATTATACACAGTGGGGAAAAAAGTATTTTAGTCATCCACCATTGTGCAAGTTCTCCCACTTAAAAAGATGAGTGAGGCCTGTCATTTTCATCATAGGTATACCTCAAATATTAGAGACAAAATGAGAAAAAAAATTCCATAAAATCACATTGTAGAATTTTTAAAGAATTTTTTTTTGCAAATTATGGTGGAAAATAAGTATTCGGTCGATTACAAAATTTCATCTCAATACTTTTTTTTTATATACCCTTTGTTGGCAATGACATAGGTCAAACGTTTTCTGTAAGTCTTCACAAGGTTTTCACACTGTTGCTGGTATTTTGGCCCATTCCTCCATGTAGATCTCCTCTAGAGCAGTAATGTTTTGGGGCTGTCGCTGGCAACACGGATTTTCAACTCCCTCCAAAGATTTTCTATGGGTTTGAGATCTGGAGACTGGCTAGGCCACCAGGACCTTGAAATGCTTCTTACGAAGCCACTCCTTCATTGCCCGAGCGGTGTGTTTGGGATCATTGTCATGCTGAAAGTCCCAGCCACGTTTCATCTTCAATGCCTTGCTGATGGAAGGAGGTTTTCACTCAAATTCTCACGATACATGGCCCCATTCATTCATTCTTTCGTTTACATGGATCAGTTGTCCTGGTCCCTTTGCATAAAAACAGCCCCAAAGCATGATGTTTCCACCCCCTTGCTTCACAGTAGGTATGGTGTTCTTTGATGCAACTCAGCATTCTTTCTCCTCCAAACACGACAAGTTGAGTTTTTACCAAAAATTTCTATTTTGGTTTCATCTGACCATATGATATTCTCCCAATCCTCTTCTGGATCATCCCAATGCTCTCTAGCAAACTTCAGACGGGCCTGGACATGTACTGGCTTAAGCAGGGGACACGTCTGGCACTGCAGGATTTGAGTCCCTGGCGGTGCAGTGTGTTACTGATGGTATCCTTTGTTACTTTGGTCCCAGCTCTCTGAAGGTCATTCACTAGGTCCCCCCATGTAGTTCTGGGATTTTTGCTCACAGTTCTAATGATCATTTTGACCCCACGGGGTGAGACCTTGCGTGGAGCCCCAGATCGAGGTAGATTATCAGTGGTCTTGTATGTCTTTCTATTTTCTAATAATTGCTCCCACAGTTTTTTTTTTTCACACCAAGCTGCTTACCTATTGCAGTTTCAGTCTTCCCAGCCTGGTGCAGGTCGACAATTTTGTTTCTGGTGTCCTTTGACAGCTCTTTGGTCTTGGCCATGTTGGAGTTTGGAGTGTGACTGTTTGAGTTTGTGGACAGGTGTCTTTTATACTGATAACGTGTTCAAACAGATGCCATTAATACAGGTGACGAGTGGAGGACAGAGGAGCTTCTTAAAGAAGAAGTTACAGGTCTGTGAGGGCCATAAATCTTGCTTGTTTGTAGGTGACCATATACTTATTTTACTGAGGAATTTACCGATTAATTCTTTAAAAATCTTACAATGTGATTTTTCTGGATTTTTTTTTTTCTCATTTTTGTCTCTCATAGTTGAGGTATACCTATGATTAAAATTACAGTCCTCTCTCATCTTTTTAAGTGGGAGACATTGTTCACATTGTTGGCTGACTAATACCTTTTTTTTGCCATCCACTGTATATACGATCACACACACACACACACACACATAGATACTTTTAAAATAATCTAACATGTATTTGTGGTAGTTATATGTATTAATTCGATTACATATAAATATATACAAACTTTTCTTTTGGACGTGATTAATTTGATTATTCGCGATTATCATTTGACAGCCCTACGATCTGTAGATAATATTTGTGACCCTGGACCACTAAACCAGTCTTAAGTCGCTTGGGTATTTTTGTAGCAATAGCCAAAAATACATTGTTTTGGTCAAAATTATCGATTTTTCTTTTATGCCCAAAATCATTAGGATATTAATTAAAGATCCTGTTCCATGAAGATATTTTGTACATTACCTACCGTAAATATATCAAAACTTAAATCTTGATTAGTAATATCCATTGCTAAGGACTTCATTTGGACAAATTTAAAGATGATTTTCTCAATATTTTTTACTTTTTTTGCACCCCAGATCCAGATGATCCAAATAGTTGTACTTTCTAAATATTGTCCTATCCTTACAAACCATACCTCAATGGAAAGCTTATTTAGTTCAGCTTTCAGATGATGTATAAATCTAAGTTCTATAAAAATTAACCCTTATGACTGGATTTGTGGTCCAGGTCGTCATTATATATATATAATAATATATATACCCAACACACACATTTGACAGATAATATAACATACTGTCTGGGTGTGTGTGCACAATAAATGATAATAATAAATATATTGATTTCTAATTTAAAGCAACAACTGTGTTTGTAATTCATATAATATAAATGTCATAATAAATACATTTCACAAACGTTGTTATATTAAAAATATATATACTTTATATAATTTAGTGGGGTGGGGGGGGGGGGGGGGGCGGGGCGGGGGGATTTATTAGAAGCTTTTTCCAGTATCATTTGGACCACACTGTGTAACCTAATATAAATATGCTGTTGACACAGGTAAAGCACATGTATGAAATAGTGTACAGCGTTTTACATAAAATGCATTTTTTCCTGAACAACATGCTCAGTGGAGACAAATCATCAGAGAACATAAGAGCAGCTGGTCTGTGTCATAGCTATGTGTAGTGGCCTTTAAAGAGCCACGCTTCAGAACAAGTATTGACCATTATCCTCGATTTCTACCGCACAAATGCCACGTCATGCCATCACCGGGCCTCTCGTCAGCCGGTCGGACTGTTGTCCATACTTACGATTCATTCACACTCTCTTTGGATATACACTAGCTGCCACTTCCATCTGGATTCACACAGACTCAAAACCTGCATCTTTTTCACCAACCACTCGCTAACCACTTTAACTGGATGCTATCTATAATGCTAGTTTAGTATTGTCAGTTTATGACTTCTAATGCTGGCCAAAACTGGGTGATGGAGAAAAAAATAAAAAAGCTGATTTCATAACAATCAGGAAACTTCGCTTCGGGCTGACAACACATCATGACGGTCACCGCATTAACTCTGAAGTAGTCAGAAAACAATAAACTCCACACACAGCCCACGCTCAGACAGCACGGACCACAACAACAGAGTCATCCTCTTCCCCCACTGTCCTCCCTCCTGACGACTGAATCACACCCTTCTGCTGCTGTAGGACACAAGAACAAATTCACAAACTCATCGGATCGATCCAACGCGCGGCCATCATGGCCAGAATCTGGTTACTACCAAGCTGTCATACAAACTGTAAATGCTTGAACATCAGGTGTGTTGATTGCCAAGTTCCAATAGTGAAATTGTACTTCTGATACTAATCTAATATAATAAATGATGAGTATTAATCAAGAATTTGTTTTTTTGTTTGTTTTTTTAGACATTTTGGAACAAAAAATGACTCCCCTAATAAATGGAATACCTTGTTCATGTGTGGTCACATTTATCGTTGTTCGGCAAATTTTCGCAGGTGCATTCAAGTCATGTCAATAGGAATCCATGCAATTGGACATTTCTTGTGAGGGCATACGTTTCCAAACCACCAAACAAATTTTCACAATGGGTTCACGCAGAAGCCTGCTTGTAGGGAAAGTGACTTGCAGCTGTGCTTCATACACTACTGCTAATAGACAACAGTTTCCTTGTTGTCTGTAAATAAATTTATAACACCAGACTTTCGCGCTAATATAATAAAACAAAAAGAAAAAAATGCACATGAGCCACACAAACACACAACTTTACTTCGGCAATTTAACGTATATTTCTGAGTTAACCAGGAAATTCAAAGATAAAAACAAGTAGGGTGGGACTCATATCATCCATTAAAATTCTTGGATGATCCAAAAAGTGGGCGGAGGTTGAATTAATCAGTTGATATTATTCAAAAGCCTGCACAGTCCCTTCCTGAATCAATCCAAAGAAATTAGTTTCAGAGCTAGAGCAAGTTATTAAATTTTGATGAAAGATAGGGAAGAAGAGAAACAATTTTTTTTTCTTAGAACACAAGCACGATAAAATCATCGGTGCACACGATAAAAAACCAAAATCGTATTAGTAATCTCCTATTTAGTATCATTGTAAAATACAGTTTATGTCTTTCTATTTTAAAATGTAATGTTTAATTCAATGCATTAATTGCAGTTTCTTTGTAATTATTTGTATAAAAAAAAATAAAATCAATATCTGACTAAAAATAGTTTCAAAGTAAATCCTAAAACAGTTTTTTTTTGTGTGTGTGTAATGAGAAAATAAGTAAATTTTTACATTAAATAGGTAGAGAACAAATGTTAATTTTATTATAACTATCAAGTAAAACAAATAAAAGAACACAGCACATATGAATGTCTACACACTAGTAAACATTAAAAAACATCCAGCACAGCACCAGGATTATGCTGGTCTCCCTTGTCAAGTATCATTTTCACAGGCGTTTCAGTTTTGAAACTTAAGACAGGTCATTAGCAACTCAGGTGATTTCCATCTGTTAGCAGAGAAGGAAGTTAGAAACACTTGAAACTGAGATGCTAGAAACAAATAAATGTGGCTCAGTGTCATACACAGACTGGTAGTTCATTTCTGACAAATGAAGGTGCGACTGTTCTCGGTCCAAACATGTCCAAACGCATCTGAACACTGGTATGACTAGTTTTCTGTATCATCTTTGCATATTAAAATGTCTTGAAACATAAAACCGTGCCTTTTCTCAAGTATCGGCCACGATGTGTTCTCGCACATTCACACTTATCTTGTAGCTTTCCTTTCTCTTTACACAGACCCAAACTCAGACATCCAGGACTCGTATTTCTCCAGGTCTGCAGCCGAGACGGATTTTGAGATCTTTTTGAGTGCAAGCTCAAAGTCCTCCATGGTGACTGGCATCTGCAGCTCATCTTTAGAAAGAGCACGGATCTCCTCTGGACTCAGACCCTGGATCCTCCGTCGCATCGCCATCATCGATGCATCTCTGAGAGCACAGACGCACAAAGTTCATTAGTCAAATTAACGTGTTTGGAGCATGCAGCTTAATTTAAAGGAATAGTTCACTCCAAAATGATTATCTGCTGATAATTTACTCACCCTCAGGCCATCCAACATGTACATGAGTTTGTTTCTTCAATAAAACAGATTCTGAGAAATTTAGCATTGCATCACTTACTTAAAATAATGAATTCTCTGCAGTGAATGGGTGGCGTCAAAATGAGATTCCAAACAGCTGATAAAAACATTATTATAATCCACAAGTAGTCCACATGACTCAATTCATCATTTAATGTCTTGTGAAGTGTTTGTAATAAACAAATCCATCATTAAACTGTTGCTTCTGGCAAAAATAGTCCACAATCCATCCTCTCACATAAAAATCCACCAACATATTTGTTTATAACAATGCGTGATCTGTGCATATTTCTCTCCTGATTCAGAAAAGATGACTTTCTCACTGGAGAAGGCAATACTATGGATGGAGGACGTATTTTAGCTGGAAGCAATGGTATGAAGTTAAAAATGTCTCTATGTATTTATTACAAACTGAGCTGAGCTTTTTTGCCCTTCACAAGATGTTGATTGATGTAACTGGTAGTCGTGTGGATTACTGTGATGTTTTTATCAGCTGTTTGACGGCACCCATTCACTGCTGAGGATCTACTGATGAGCAAGTGATATAATGCGAAATTTCTCCAAATATGTTCTGATGAATAAACAAACTCATCTACATCAGAAGATCAGGGTACATTTTCAGCAATTTTCTATTTTTGGGTGAACGAATCCTTTAAGCATTAAAGTGCAAGATAGTAAAATACTTTCTCCCCTCCCTTATTATGCAGAAACAAAACATATAAACCCATACTAAATTGATTAAATCGTTTTCAGTTGGGCAATATACTGTGTGCTTTATGGGACGAATAGGTCCATGAAACAGCTAGAGCTTGTTGTTTTGGTTCAAGATAGCTCTTCTATTCAGGAATTTTCTGCAACAATGAAGGGCTAAAAAGAAAGGAAAAAATACTAACGGGCCCCAGGCGAGCACTGTTGAGCTCGAGTCTGTTCTTTTTGGCTGTGATTTTGTCACTTTGCACTGCATTATGTTTTTAGAGAAGAAAAATGACTTGATGCTTAAGAGCTGTCACATCGTGTTCAGTTAGGACAAGGTGTTATCTGTAATCCTGAAAACATACTGTACCTGCAGACGTTGGTGATGTCAGCTCCTGAATAACCCTCAATTTTCTCAGCGATGAGGGTGAGATCCACATCAGATGCTACTTCCACTTCCCTTAGGTTGATCTTTAAGAGTTCTGCCCGTCCTTGAGCTGTTGAGTTCAGTAATTGTTTGATGAAATGTTTTTATAAGACAAATGATTTAGTGTTGTTTTTTTTCCTATATTGATTAAAAAATAGATCATCATGAGGCTATTTTGACTACGGTATTTTTGAAAATACAAGTAATTTTTTATCATCATAGTTTTAGTTTCACTTTAAATAAATTTGTTTTAGCTTGACGTTTGTATTCTGTTTATAATGAATGCCACTATAATTTGTTTTGTTTAATACATACATTTTTAATCCCTGTTCTGCTCTGAATACCATTAAATGCATTTGTTATTTGTTGTGGAGTAAGGAGAACTAAAATATATGCTTAAAGTGTTTATATAATGTTTGAAAAATGTCATTTTATTTTTTATTTACCTGGTATTTTACATTACTTCTGAATGTGATAATCATACGTGACTTATCTGACTGATGCAACTTATCTGTGTTTTTTGTTCCTCTCAACAAAGCAGTTTAGAAACGATCCGACTTCTAGTATGGTGCGACTTAATTCTTTCCATAAATATTGGTAAATATATATAATTGTAAATTTTAAATTTTTTTTTTAATTTTAGATTATTTTAAGATTTATTAATTAGCAATGAAAACAAAACAAGAAAATACATAATTTATTATAAAGGTATTTGTAAAAATGCTTTGTTTATTTTTGATTTTAATTTATGCTGGTTTTATTTGAATTTTTTTACTATTATTATTCATATTTCAAAATGTGCTTAAGTGTCAGGAAAAAGGCCACAATTAGAAACATCTTCATGGTCCTAGAAATAAACTTCCTTTTATTTGTGTTTATATAATTTAAAAAAAAATGTTTTGGGGGAGAAATATGACTTTTTTAAAATGTGACATTTTCATCTCTCATCCAATTTAAAATTAAAAAATCCAGGCCCTGTAACTATAACAAAGGAGTTGCATTAGACAATGAAAGCTCGTGAGAAATGACTAACTAACTGAACTACACAGCACAGTGTGAATGGAGAGAAATTAGTCAGGCTGGTTCATTTATGAGTGGGTGACATGTATGGAGAAATCAGAGGAGCCGTGACTGCCTGGAGAATGTTTTCCTGTTGATGGGCGTTTGTGTGTGAGGGTGTTAGATTACCAGTGGGTAGTGGAATGTAGATCCTCTTCTCCAGTCGTCTCCTTAGAGCCTCATCAATGTCCCAGGGGAAGTTAGTGGCAGCCAGGACCATTACCATTTTAGAGGGATCGTCATTCTCTTGAGCACCTCCTACACCTGAAGCCATTACATGGGTGGGTGTTAAAATAAGGCTGCATCATTCAATGTACTATCATAACAGAGTCGCCTACTACACAAAACTCACCATCCATCTGCACGAGTAATTCTGACTTCACTCTGCGACTGGCCTCATGTTCGTCTGATGTGCCCCGCCTCCCACAAATAGAGTCAATCTCATCAATAAAAATTGTTGTAGGGGCATAAAAACGAGCCTGTAAAAACAACAACCAAAAAAAAGAAGAAGTGCAAACATCCAGTATAGATAATATAGACTATAACATGACCAACTTTTTTAGTTGATTACATATTATGTTATCATAAATTATATTACTTAATTTTAACACCATCAGAGTCTGGATTTTTTTTATTTTATTTTATTACATGACATAACTAACTAACAAGCCTTTTTTCTTATATAAACACACAATGTGTCATTCAGTTGTGTCAAATCACTGTTGCTTATCAGTGTTTTTTTATTTCACGTTTTATGAAAGCATATTTTTTCTCCAACAACCTGGCAACCTAACTAACTGATTAACTAACTGACAAACCTTTTTCCCTATTAAAACAGTGTAATGTCCATTTTTTGCTTTTATGAAGGCATAACTAACTAGCTGGTTAACTAACTAACTGACTACCAACCTAACTAACTTTTTCCCTATAAAAACAGCATATTACACATTTATGTAAAATCAACACTGACTTTTATGAGTACTTTTACATTTTATGAGGGCATATGTGTTCTCTATCCTTTTCCTCTAACTAACCAACTATCCAACTCATTTTTTCCCCTAGAAAACACACAGCGCATTTGCCATTAATTTAAAATCATAATTTATTTTCAGTGGTATTTTGTTTGTTTTTATGAAGGCATATTGTTGTCTAACTGACTAACTAACCAACTAACTAAATAATATTTCCCTTATATAACGCACAGTGTGTCATCCATGTCAGTTTAACATTCCTTGTCAAGGGTATTTTTACCTTTTAAGAGACCATATCTTTTTCTCTAACTAAATGTTGCTTGCTAACTAACCAACCGACTAACTACCTAACTTTGCCTATAAAGACACAAGTTATTGTCACAAATTTTCAGAAGTATTTTTTTTGTACCATTTTTTACCTGATCTTTAGTAGCATTTTTTGGCAATTAATGCTAAATGAACATTTATTTTCAGGGGTATTTTTTAACTTATAAGTTGTCTAACTAACTAACTAACTATGTTTTCTATGCTGATTTTAGGTTTTTTTTGCCTGTTCCAAAACCATTTTTATAATCCAGAAACTGTCTAGAAAGGAGCTTTACCATGGGGTCTTTAACTGAGACATTTTAAATATATGGGACATATATATGGTATCATTTTCTATGATTTGTGCCATGAGGCCTAGTTATCTCCTGATCCTAATCACTATCAAATTATATCTTCAGATAATAAACAACTAAATAGACAAACACTATCACAGTGTCTGCAATGCTTCCTCAGAGATCACTCACCATTTCAAAGAGGAGCCGCACCAGTTTCTCAGACTCTCCCCTGTACTTTGAGGTCAGCGTGGAGGATGACACATTGAAAAATGTTGTGCCACATTCGGTCGCAACCGCTTTAGCCAACATGGTCTTCCCTGTGCCTGGAGGGCCCACCATCAGCACCCCCTGACAGTTTAAAAACAACAAGACTTTGCATGGGCACATATTTAAAACACACAGGTGCAGCTGATGGTTTGAGTTAAAAACACCTCAATAAAACAGATGGCATGTGGAAAACAAACTGAAGGCGAAATATATCAGCCATACTCAATCTGTGACAAATTATACAGAACTAAGGTGAGCTTGTGTTGAAAAATGTGCATTCTGTCCTACATAATGATCCAGTATAACAGCGCCCCCTGCAGGACTAAAAAACTATGATTACAAGAAATGGAAACAAATGGGAACATAAATGTTGGCAAAAACATAGTATTGACAGACTATGAATCCATATGTGTGTATGCTCAGATGTCAAACTCTGGCATCAAGTGTCATCTAACATATTAACCTTCCATGGGCGGCGGATCCCCTTGAAGAAGTCTGGCATCCACATAGGCAGGACCACTGCCTCTCTCAGCAGCTTTTTGGCATCTTCCAGATCTGCGATATCATCCCTGCAGGAACAGTAACACATGACAGCTTGCCTAAATCACCGTCCAGCACTGAAACACTAACTGCCACTGTGACTGACAGCTGTCGCTGACTCAACATGTTACTTATTTGTCTGGTCAAGTATGAAAACTAAACTTACTGCATTGCTATTTATACAGCCAATTCCTAGGCTCAGAGGGATTTTCACATTTTCAGGAATGATTTTCATAGAAAAAAAGATTTGGATTTGAATTTAAAGTTCTAAATCTTATTGGATGCTAAAAGCATAATCAAACTAGCTAATGAATAAATATGTAAGAGCGAGTAAAAGTGCACTGACACTTTGTACATTAGTATATAGTGTTTAACAGTTATAAGTAGTTATTATTTGATCTAATCGTGAATTTGAGAGAACCACGATAATTGTGCATTTTACATTTTAATTGCATTTTGCCACTCAAAAAGAGAAATTTAAGTGCATAAACCTCAAAATTTATATTCACCCATTATTAGTGGGCTCCTGTGTGAATGTGACCTGGACCAAAATTAAAGTGGAAAATAAAAATAAATATTTTAACTTTTAAAATATATTTTCACAGCATTAAAGAAAATCAAATGGGCCTATTCAAAGGCACAATATGTAAGATTTTTTTTATTAAAATATCCAAAAAACCACTAGAACAGTGTTATATATTTTGCTGACTTGTGCCTCTTTGTTTATTTTGAATACGTGCCCTCTAGCGGCGAAAATTTACATATTGTGCCTTTAATTATAAGTAAAAAATAAAAAATAAATTATTAGGCTCATACTGTAAGAGACATGAGCACAACAGACAATTAAATCGTTAAATTATTTGTTTGACAATTAATCAACAGTACAAAATTCATGATTGTGCCAGGCCCAGTTTTTTTCAATAGTTGATAACAACATCTAGAGTGCACGGTGATGAAATATCACACATTATTCAATTTAATTATTGCAAATGAGCAATAAAATTGTTTAAAACGTTTATTTTGTATACTATATACTGATAAGTCCTTGAACAGTAAAACTAGTAGTAAAATGGCACAATACCAGTGGATATTGGGATTCCGGGACACAATGTCCCTCTCCAGCGCATCCACCAGATCGCTGTCATAGCCTGTGCCATCAAACTTCCTCTGTTCCACATCAGCAGCACCCTCCTGGGCATTCTTCTTACTCTGAAAACACAGACAGGCAGGACACATTGCTACAACACATGATAATAGGTACTTAGAAATCCTAAACTGTCTGAGCTGAAACTAAATCAACCATAATTCCAATTCTGAGTTTCCTCAGTTTGTACATTTGGCCTAATAGTTTGAATAACTTACTTTTTCATCCTTAGCTTTATTTCCACGGCCGTCGCGGGTGTTCGGTCTCTCTGATTTCACGTTTGGCTGACCTCTCCCCACAGGTCCGCGATGCTGCAATCCAGGTGACTCTTTTCTCTGGGGCTTTGATACAGTGATTGGCTTCTTCACCTGGACAGGTCCCCTATGACCAGACAGAGTGACATCATAGGGCATCTGGACCATGTGACCACATATGCAAACAGTTACACCACATTTGTGTTAGGCCATTCTGACTGGCTTTTTTTTTTGGTGCTTAATTTGTGAACCAATTTAGTCAATATAATTTAGATGTACGTATATAATGTCTATATAATACATTGGGTGCAAGGAAGCATTAAATTGGTCAAAAGGGACAGCATAGACATTTATAAATAATGCTGTTTTTTAGAACTTTCATCAAATTTTTTTATCATGGTTTCCACAAAAATATTAAACGGCACAACTGTTTTTTCAGCATTGATAATAATAAGAAATGTGGTGAGCATATGAGACTTCTTTCAAAAACTTTTTTTTAATTACCGATACATATATATACACACGTATATACTGCCAGTGTACAATCAGGTGTAGTTAATCACCTTCTCAAGGCACAAAAAGCCATTTGACTTTCAGCTGTGATCTTCTGTGGTCATTTTGATCAGCTCAGCATGAAAAGAGCTTTCCTGCAGCATTTCAGTTCTTGCTAGTGCAACTGAAGCAAACAATCAGCTATGGGTGGAAAGGCACTGTCAAAAGATCTCTGGGATAAAGTTGTGGACAGGCCAAGTCCAGGAAGTGATCAAACATTTCCAAAGCTATCAATGCTAGAAGCACGTGAAGTCATTTTAATAAGTGTAAGGGTATTGGTCAATCTGGATCAGGAACTCGCCCAACGAATGAAAGAACCTAGTGAAGTAATTGTTCATAGAGGCTACTAAGAGGCCTACAGCAAATCTGAAGCAGTTGTTGAAATTATGACAAAGTGCATTGTGTGCCACAATGGGGGTTCCCCAATATCACAAATTCTCCATAAATGTGGCTTGTATGGGAGGGTTGCAAGAAAAAGCCACTCCTCAAGAAAGGCCACAAGCATTCACGACTGAGCTTTGCCAAAACACACACTTTAACATTCTGAGGCAAATGAGACTAAAATTTAATTATTTGGCCTCAACACCAAACAATACTGCTGAAATCAGATACAGCTCACCATCCAAATAACAGCTTTCCTACAGTAAAGCATGGAGGTGGTATTATCCTGTTATGGGGCTGTTTCTCAGCAGGAGGGATTGGAGCACTTGTCAGGATAGATGGAAAAATGGATGGGGCAAAATACTGTCAAATTCTTGAGGAAAATCTGCTGCCCTCAGCCAGAAAGTTGTCAATGGGAAGAAGTTTTACCTTCCAACATGACAATGACCCTGAGCACACAGTGGTTGAAGGAGAAAAAAAAGATGATTGTCCTTGCATGGCCTAGTCAGAGCCACTTAACTCCCATTGAAAATCTGTGGAATGACTTGAGGACTGCAGTCCACAAACACTCACCATCAAACTGAACTGAACTTGAGCAGTTCTGCAAAGAAGATGGGCAAATATTGCAAAGTCTAGATGAGCCGAGTTAGTAGAGACATATCCCAACAGACTAAAGACTGTAATTAAAGCAAAAAGTGGTTCAACAAAATACTGACACAAGGGGGTGATCCTTTTTTCCAACTCAGTGATTCTGTTTTTTTTATTTTGTGTGTTGGTGTTATATATTTCACTTGGATTTTATAAATTGCACTGAGTAAATACAGCTGGATAAAACAAAAACTGTGTCTGTCTTAATTTCAGGCTGCAAAGCAAAAAAATTTGATTATTTTAAAGGGGGGTGATGCTTTTCTATACCCACTGTACATATATAATAAAATAAAGATTAAAAAATGTAATAAAATGTGTCAATGTGAATGTTTTCACTGAGCTAATTCCATTTTGTGCTGTATGACAAAGTGAACACAGCAGTGACAGCATGAAAGAGAGAACGTGGACATGCTCTCAGCTGCCAGCACTCCTCAGGGCTTTATGTACTCAGCTGCCATTCTACCTGTGCTCAGCTGGGGTTGGGGGAGGCCAGACACCAGGGTCCCTTGGGCTCTCTTCAGGCAGAGGGTTGGGGAAATCAATGGGTTTGTCCATCTTGAAACTCTCTAGGGTGTTTACAAGGCTTTTCACCTGCTCGTATTCCTCTGCCAGTTCCTGCCGAACCTGGGCTCAGAGAAGGGAGAAAAACAGCATTGGTTTGAGTTCTTCAAATTACATATACAGTACCAACACCACAGTATTCATTGGCTAATACCTATACAAGCAAATGTAATTCACAGCATTATAAATAAATACATATCAGATTAAATCATACAGTATATGAACGCCTTACTTGTAGCCATTTGACTTTCAGGGCAGGATCTCTGAGGGACTGACAGTGCTTGTGGATCTGTTGTATAACACCTTGATAGTACACCATAGATGAGTCATAATTCCCAAGAAGTGCATATTCTCTTCCTTTCTTAGCGTTGTCGCAAATCTCAGTCAGATTCATGATGAGAACAATATCAAACCAAACGTTGCTTCAGTGCTTCAATGTGATCTGAGTTCACAGCGTCATCAGAGATGCTGGTTTGAGTGCGGGTGATTGAAGGCCATGAGTCCTAAACATGTCAAAGAACAGAGAGGCTGATAAGACGATGCTGAGCTAAATCAAACATTTATAGAGATATTAACAGAATAGGGATGAAGGGATTAACTTTCTGTTAAATCATCTAGAGCTGCATTAAAATGTCTCTGCACATTTCCAGATCTCTTCTACAATTTTGTTTAAAATATGTTACAAAATACAACACAGGAACTATTTAAAGAGCTATTATTTCAGAAGTCCCCCTCTGTGTCAGAACCATTTTTGTCAAATAAAATGCTCCAGGAAACATGTACAGCAAAACCTTCAGATCGAATGAGTATTTGTGTGTTAGAATGAGAAATATTTATAACATTAAAAAACAACTCCCTTTACTAAAGCTCATTCAATTCAGTGTTACTATTCTGTGTGAACCTCTTTTGTGTAGAATATGTGAACATTTCTATTTAAAATTTATACAGAGATTTAAATATTCCTTGTGTGTAATTTTATTTATTTTTTACTGATAATAGTTAACAATAAAGTTGGTATGAGTGTATGCAAGTTGAAAGTGTGTGTATGGGCATATTAATGCAAGCTGCATTCGTACATATAAATAAGACATATTCAAACTGATGGGAGTAGATAAAATGGGCCAAAACAAAATAGGCCTTTTCTTAAAATAATTTTATTTTAAATAAATAAACAAACTTCTTTAAGACACCATAAATACATAAATGATGGTGTGTTACCTTTAGATGTCCAATAGTTTATTATTATACACATTTTAAATTAAAGGTTGGAATGTTCATAAATTAAATGAAAGGTTACATTCATAAGTTTTTCCCATCAGGAAAGTTTTATTTTTCCCTGTCCACTGTTAAAAATTCGGGCCAACCAAATATTATGTTAATTGTTTGAAATGCACTAAATGAATATTAAATAACTAAAACACTCCAATCTTATCAGGTCCATTTTAACTGATTGAATCACTGTGTGTGGATTCACTGATAACAATAACAATGAGAGGATTTCTCTACGGGTTTGGATACTATACTTTGGATACTAAAATAAGACCATTTCGTTTGTCGGACACTTGACGTGAAGCACATAATAAATACCTTTCAGGACGGCTCAAATTTCTTGAATCCCATGTCCTTCGTCTTTTCTTTTAACAAAAAACAACTAACCTGAAAACCAACCATTAAAAATGGCACACAATCATTTTTTCCTATAAAAATAAAGCCGTGCTTGTACGTAAAAAAAAAAAAAGTACAAACGTCACCACACTTGCTTATTCCTTTACAAGGGATTTGTAGTTTTTTCTCCGTTTGCATTTAAGTACAAACAAATAGTGCTCACTGCAATAAGGAACTACATTACCCATAAGGAAACAGTGCAAAAAGCTTAAGATTTAGGCCAGCGATAACAAAAAGGATTTGCAAGGAATCAAAATATGAAGTCCACTTGTTAGTTTATGAATCTTACTAAGGACATGTGATATAATAAATGTGTTCTGCATTTAATTCTACGTTTTCATGGAAATAGGTAAATGGCTTACCTTTGTGCGAGGCACTTTTAAGTTCGACTGGTTCACAGTTCGTTATCCACTGATGTTGCCATGGCCGCGAAAAGACGCTGACTGATGAATGAATGCATGTGCTGTGGGCGGAATCGGGACAAATACAGCTCGTAAACTGACCGGGGCTAGTTGTCACACGGGTTATATCTATCTATAACGATAAGGTAACTTTAAGGTTTTGAGTATTTTCAACTTTGTTGTTTATGTAATGATGTGCTGGGTGTAATGACATGTTTGTGTTATTTTGTCTCTGTAACAAGAAATTATTTTGCTGCCTAGGGAGGGATGTTCGCGACTTAGGGGGTTGTTATAACAATTATAGAAAGAGGGAAAAATGTATGTGTTTTTTTTTTTTTTAACTCGTTAGTATATTGTTTTAATCCTTCAATAAAAAAAATTTGGTAAGGTTTTCATTCTAAATTTAAATAGATTTTTTCTATGGTTAATTACATAAATGTTGTTGTTATGTTATTGTCTTTGTAGCCAAGACTATACAGAAAGTATCGATAAATATTCACTGCAATAAAAAATGTGACAACCAGCCCCAGTTTCCTCTATGACATACAGGTGCATCTCAATAAATTAGAATGTCGTGGAAAAGTTCATTTATTTCAGTAATTCAACTCAAATTGTGAAACTCGTGTATTAAATAAATTAAATGCACAAAGACTGAAGTAATTTAAGTCTTTGGTTATTTTAATTGTAATGATTTTGGCTCACATTTAACAAAAAACCCACAATTCACTATCTCAACAAAGAGGCATATGGGGGGGGACACATGCCAATCAGCTAATCAACTCAAAAACACCTGCAAAGGTTTCCTGAGCCTTCGAAATGGTCTCTCAGTTTGGTTCACTAGGCTACACAATCATGGGGAAGACTGCTGATCTGACAGTTGTCCAGAAGACAATCATTGACACCCTTCACAAGGAGGGTAAGCCACAAACATTCATTGCCAAAGAAGCTGGCTGTTCACAGAGTGCTGTATCCAAGCATGTTAACAGAAAGTTGATGCTTGGATACAGTAGAAGAAAAAGATGCACAACCAACCGAAAGAACCGCGCAGCCTTATGAGGATTGTCAAGCAAAAAATCGATTCAAGAATTTGAGTGAACTTCACAAGGAATGGACTGAGGCTGGGGTCAAGGCATGAAGAGCCACCACACACAGCCGTGTCAAGGAATTTGGCTACAGTTGTCGTATTCCTCTTGTTAAGCCACTCCTGAACCACAGACAATGTCAGAGGCGTCTTACCTGGGCTAAGGAGAAGAAGAACTGGACTGTTGCCCAGTGGTCCAAAGTCCTCTTTCAGATGAGAGCAAGTTTTGTATTTCATTTGGAAACCAAGGTCCTAGAGTCTGAAGGAAGGGTGGAGAAGCTCATAGCCCAGGTTTCTTGAAGTCCAGTGTTAAGTTTCCAAACGTCTGTGATGGTTTGGGGTGCAATGTCATCTGCTGGTGTTCGTCCATTGTGTTTTTTGAAAACCAACGTCACTGCACCCGTTTACCAAGAAATTTTGGAGCACTTAATGCATCCTTCTGCTGATCAGCTTTTTGAAGATGCTGATTTCATTTTCCAGCAGGATTTGGCACCTGCCCACACTGCCAAAAGCACCAAAAGTTGGTTAAATGACCATGGTGTTGGTGTGCTTGACTAGCCAGCAAACTCACCAGACCTGAACCCCATAGAGGATCTATGGGGTATTGTCAAGAGGAAAAATGAGAAACAAGAGACCAAAAATGCAGATGAGCTGAGGCCACTGTCAAAGAAACCTGGGCTTCCATACCAACCTCAGCAGTGCCACAAACTGATCATCTCCATGCCATGCCAAATTGAGGCAGTAATTAAAGCAAAAGGAGCCCCTACCAAGTATTGAGTACATGTACAGTAAATGAACATACTTTCCAGAAGGCCAACAATTCACTAAAAAATATTTTTTATTGGTCTAATTAAGTATTCTAATTTGTTGAGATAGCGAACTGGTGGGTTTTTGTTAAATGTGAACCAAAACCATCACAATTAAAAGAACCAAAGACATAAACTACTTCAGTCTGTGTGCATTGAATTTATTTAATACACGGGTTTCACAATATGAGTTGAATTACTGAAATAAATGAACTTTTCCCACGACATTCTAATTTATTGAGATGCACCTGTACCAGTTCAAAGAATGAACAATTGATGAGGATGAAAGAGGCTATTGCAAAGTTTTTATACTGTTTAGTGGTCTGCATCTTTGGCCGTTATCATTAGACAGAAACATACTTTGTTTTCTGTTTGTATTAAATCTTTCTTTACTTTAGAATACAGTTCGAAACTAAATAAAATCCACTCCGTCCGCAGTAGCAGAAGGACGGCAATATATTAACCAATAAAAATGCCCAAAGCTCAAAAATAAGGGCATGAGCATCAAGGCATGGATGGAGAGTTGCTGATCTATAATAATCTGATTGAAGTGTCATGGCCTGTATAAGCATGACAGTACCACAAAATGGCCATGCGATGGCGCTGTATACAGAATCAGAATCAGAATCAGAATGCGCTTTATTGCAAGGTATGTTTACACCTCGCGGCATTTTGTTTTCTGGGACCGAAGCTCCACAGTGCACCAGCAGCCAGTGGCCCAGGGACCCCCCCCACCCAGCCCTACAATACCGCATACACAACTCACACCTAGCCCGTTCCTCCGGCCTCCCCATATATCCCTTGGACCATTGTATGTGCCGGTCCTACCCTCGCCCGTTTTGTATTTCCCGTTTTCGGTGCCTTTGAGGTGTCGCCAGTCTGTGTAGACAGATCACCAACAGTGTCTGACGTGTCCATTAGTGTTGTGTGTTCCACGTTATTGTCCACTGTTCCCTGCGCGGGCACAGAACAACCCCGGGGCAGACACGCCACAAATGTTCCCGGGTTGGTCGACCTTTGGTGAATCCCGGCGCCTGTCGCGCTCGCCCAGCTCCCAAGGAACCCAGCATCTCAAACGGCGGATGTGCTGGCTGTGCGCGGGGGCCATCCGGGGAATATGCCCCCGCCCGTTTTGCCTCCCAACAAAACAGCCCACACAAGTACGTTCTCCTGCCGCGCCGGGAGGGTGTCCCATGCTTCGTCGCCGCCGGATACCTCTGTCGTCTTCTAGGTGCCCGCTCGGCTCCGCTGCGACGAACCAGCGTTTCTTTATGAGCCGTGCCAGCAGGCACACACCGATTCACTGATAGCCGTCGCCCGTTTCCCAGCACGCTCACCTTGGCAGGTTGCACGTTCCCGTGGCCACTGGTAGCCACAGCGCCCTCTCCTCACCACGTACCCACCAAGTGAGCATGAGTCGGAGGTTGCTGTTTACAGGCCACCTTGGTGCCGTCTACACAATGGCGTCCCTTATGTGCCGTGTCCCTTCAGTCCCTGTCCTGGAGCACAGCTTGTCGAGGCCCACCTCCCCCCACACCCACGAGCCCCCCCCTGACCAGCTGCACCCGCAACAATCACCCCAACGGCCCCCCACCAACACGTCCCCACAAGTGCTGTCCCTGCTGGTGCCACCGCTGCGGGGGCGCACTACCCACACATAGCCGGCCACCCACCCCCCTCCCCACGATCTTCCTGGTTTGAGCCCGTGTTGAGCCCGATTGTGCACACCGGCGGCCGCACCGACCGCCGCTCTTTCCCTACTGTCTGCCATACAGACTAGTACACGCCCTCTCGCACATGCGGCCCCTTTGGAGTGCTCACAGCATTGGTGTCGTTTCGCAAACTTCCCGGGAGTGAGATGAGTGCCAGAGGGTCTTTAGACGAGGGATGCAGTCGCTGGATCTGCGTAGAGGGAAGTCGACCTCGCATTGTTTCCACACACGCCACGACGACAACACCCCGCACACCCGAGACCCCCACACCACCCCCACTAAGCCCGTCAGACGAGCTCACCCCAGTGCTGCGAGTCGCTATTCTCGGGGTGTGGCTGTGTCTTTTCCCAGCCCTCCCTAGCTCTAAGCGTACTGAGGAGTGTAGTCATTCGCCCCATACCGGACGCCGGGTCATCCAACGAAACCACCTGCCCAGACCACGACCCCAACCAAACACGCGCAGAGCCACCAAGACCACCCCAACCACCCACACAAAGGTGGCCCGCACGGACCCATGCCCCCCCCCCGATATCTCTACCGCCCCTCCACTGTAATATATGCAGTTTAACCAGATGAACAGCAGGTGGCTCGGATTAATCGAGATTTTCATCTGATATACATTCATGTGTTCTTTTTAAGCCTCTGTGTTTACCAAGGAAAACAAGGCGGCCTTGAAACCGGCTCTCTGGTTAGTGTACTGGAACCATACATTCTACTGCCCAAACAAAAACACATACTGATCAATATAATAAAATGATGCTGATAACTTTGAAAAGAAAATCAGTATAGACATATAAAGATAATTGAGCTTGAAATCAAATTGTCTTGAGTCATAAAAATAGCTTTAAATGAGTAATAAGGTTATTTATGATTGTACATGAAGTGCTTCTGTTGATGTAATTACCCTAAATAATTGACCTGTGATCTTTGACATGGACAAGAGTAGACCTTACAAAACAGTATTAGAAACGCCTTTAGAAAAGCTGAGTTAAATACAAAAATTACTTATCTAATAGTTAATAAAAACTTATTTTAGATCAATTCACTTACATTAAATTCAATCCAATTTTCAGGATTAATTTAATGCTATTAAAAAAGTGAGATACTATAATCTTTATTTAAAAAAAAGAAGTTTATTAATGTCAGAAGCATACCAGAACAAAACAATTACTTTTTTTAATCATTTCTGCAATTACAGTTGTATTCAAAATACCCGTACAATCCCTTGATCCACGCTTCCCCTGATTGCTATATTTGCTTGCCAACGAGTCAACAACCAAAGTTACTTAAAGCTATGAACTACACCTCCCATGAAACCTAGGTTGATGCGCGCAGCCTACAACTCCACCTGACCCCCGCAATTTTTACCACCCCTTTTTTTTGTTTTCCCGTCCGGGCAAGGGATCGTGTGTTGAACCCTCTTTACGAACATTTCCCCTCAACTCAGCCCTCCCACTTCAGGTTGGCGCCTTTAGGAGACAGAGTACACCCCCTGCCCCCCGCCCTGGGCCCCAAACCAGTATCGTGTTTGTTAACTATACCACCCACACAACCACCAGGAACCCTCACCCCGTCTACACCGCCCTGTCCCCGCTTTCACCCATATTAACAATAACCACACACGGATGCTACGCCCTGCTTATCAGGAGACCGACCCGGTTTTTTTTTGCTTTTCCGGGTTGTTTTTCTTTTTGGAGATTCATTTTCCCTTGTATGGCCTCCGTACCCGTCCCCCCAGGTACTCACGAGACGGCAGAATTGCTCCATGTTCTAATCGTTTTCCCTCATACGTCACACATGAGAGCTGAATCCACGCTGTACCCCTCACTTAGGATAGCTTAACAGGTTGTTCGGTATCAGTACTCGCGCTTGTAGTAATCCTCTTCCTCATCGTCATCCTCCTCATCTTCGTCGTCGTCGTCATCATCATCGTTAACCTTGTCTGGCTTAGAAGGGGCTTTGGCTGCACCTCCTCCCACTTTGCCTTTAGAGCGATAGGCGGTGACGTCCTAAAAGGAAATGAGATTCATTTTTTCAGCAAGGAATATTCTTATAAAAATTCACCCCCCCCACCCCCCCGCTCATTTACCCCGTAAAAGCTGGATATTTTGGCTCTCCCCGAACCTTAACGTGGGGCATACAGTTATCACCTTAGTAGACTAGTCCTCCATTCAGCTGGCGGCCTTCTTATCAAATGGCCACATCGCTTACCCCACTCCTCAGTTGTGTTTGTTCCACATCTCACCCAATTTCTTGGCCACATCTCCAATAGACAGACCAGGGGTCTCTTCTTTCACCTTGGGTCGGAACTCGGAGCAGAAAATAAAGAAGGCAGACCTGTGGTGGAACAGAGGATTTTTAAAAAATCATAAACTTTACATCCTTCACAAATGCTGAAGCATCTTCATGAACAAGTAAGATGCTTACGGGGGTCTCTTGGGAGCATTGGGGTCCTTAAACCTCTTTTTCTTCTCGCCTTTGGGTGGAATGTAGTTCTTCATCTCCCTCTCGTAACGGACCTTGTCTTGTTTGGCCATATCTTCAAACTTCCCTTTTTCCTTAGCTGACATAGTCTGAGGAAGGGAAGAAAAAAAAATCATTGTTGGGAAAAGAGGGAAAGGTCATTAACACAATGTAAACGAAAGGTGTGACTGACCTTCCATCGCTCTGAGCACTTTTTGGAAAACTCCGAGAAGTTGACCGAGGCCTCGGGGTGTTTCTTCTTATGCTCCTCTCGGCAGGTCTGGACAAAGTATGCGTAAGAGGACATTTTGCCTCTTGGTTTTGTTGGATCCTTCCCCATCTTTGCCTAAATATCCTGAAATTTAATAAGAAAATCCATAATTTAATTAAGTATTAAATTCTACTTGCCAAATATCCTATTTAAATTAGTTTCTTATACTATTTAGAATTAGCTCGACTAACATTTTTTTTTCTTTTGGCATTATAACAAACACCAACGCTATCTTTTTAAACTAATTATTTACTCTAATATTAGTATTTGCATGGCGCGCATTTGCGCGTAGTTTTTCTTTGCGACGAATTTGACGTTTTATTATGTAAACATGACACGACAAATTACTTTCCATAATAGTGCTTTTTAGAATAAAACGTCTAGCATTCACTTATGAAACATAAAAAAAAAGTTGTTTTTAATACTTAAAACTTTCCAAAACCGTATTTTTTCAAAGTTAAAAATGGTTAAAAATGTAAAAATAAGTTGGTCAATTAAAGTTCTTTTATGTGCCAAAGTACGCGCGACATCGAAAAACTCGTTACATTTCTTAATAATCGAGTTCACTTTCGCCGTGTTCTCCGTTAAAAAGAGCCCGTTTCTCTCTATGTAAGTTACCGTTCAAATAGCAATGGCGCACACTCTTGTCTCGCTGAAGGAAAGGAGGTCAACAACGACGGCAATATTTCTTCTTCCATTTTGTGAGAAAGCCTTCTTCGTGAAAGAAAGTCCCCCTAAAATGTCTCCACCCGCCTTCCTGCTCGTTTTTGGACACGACAAACAAACGGCGCGGGTCGGTTTCCTGACCGAAAATTGTTTCCTTCGCAAAAAGCCCAGTGCATTCGCCTGCTGTATAGTAATACATTGAGTCTGTGCTGTGCAGAGTTTGCTGTGGGCTCGCAATGGCCGCTTGTCTTCATGCACTAACACTGAGAATATGGCTCCTTCTCTTTGTGTCAGCGCTCAGCCATTACACTGCTTTGCAATAAGGGGGAGCCGCGCGACCGCATTACCTACCTCACTTCAACTCTCAATTTAACACCCTTCTCACGCACGGAAAAATATTAAAATACTTGGGTTGGAACGACGAAAGATTGAATTTTTATTTTCCGCCTCGAAAAACGCGTACTTTGAGCTCGGCGGGGTAGAAAACACGATTTGAAAAAGTTGAAGCGAACTGCGCCTGTCTATGGCTCTGTGGCTTTGCCTTGTTTCCTATGAGTACAGTCAGCCATTACAGTAAAGCGCAGCTCCTGAGGTAATTTGTTTTCGCCCGTATCTCTGTCATTTCAATATCCCTGAGCGTATAAATCCATACACATAACAATGATGTTGTGCTTTAATTTTTTCGTTAGTCTGTTTTTTTTCTTTCTTATCATTTCTCATAGTTCTTCTGACAGACATCCCTTGTAAAGCGCTGCAATGGCTGCTTGCTGGCACTATCACCGTCCATAGACCTTGTTTGTATGCAATTCTGTCACCTAGTTGTCCGCTTAACGTTACATTTCGAATAGGCTGTATCAATTTATTTTTTCACATTTTCAGTATTTCAACCCCTCGAATAAAACCTACTATTTTCTGTGTAATTTTAAGGCGTAACGTTACATCAAGACAAATGAAATTAAAAAGCTAAGGTTATTCTCATTTTCATTCTGAGGGGATAACGTTAATACCCTCATTTTTAACATTTCACAAAAATCCCCCCGCCAATAAAATAGCTCTTTTACAAGCTAAATTTCAATACCGTATGGTTTCCTGGCCTTTTCTCGCAATTTTTGTACTTACCCCACACTTTGAAATGTCTACAAGCTGACACTTACCGCTGTCTTGTCTGGATAGTGAATGTACTGCAATGGCTGTATGTGGATGTAATAGCTCTACGCAGTAGTCTGCTCTCTCAACCCTCTAGCATTACTCTCAATAGGGCTTCCATTCTATTGGCTGCCGCCACGGCGAACACTCCTCCGATTGGCTGAGCGCTTTCCATTGTCCTAATAACAGCCGGCCTACGATTGGCTGCCTTTTGTGAAACGTCACGAGTGTTTTAAATGGCGGGTTAATACAAAATACTGAATGTATGTGTGTGTTTCTTGTCTCAGCTTAAAGCAAAGGCTGTGTGTACTGTGTTGGCTGTAGTAGTACTGTGTTCTATGTGTTCCTCGCGGAGTGCTGAATGAATGAGTGAGTCAATGTGGAGTTGTTGGCGTTGCTGTGAGGTGCAAAACGCTGAATGCAAGAGTGCTGTGTCCGACTGACGTCCCTCACAACAAATACTATATGAACATCCCAGTCAGATTTTAACGAAAATATGCAATTATGAGTCATATTTATTAAAGTGTTTTAATCGGTGAGATTCGTTTTTGAGTATCAAATGTTGATTCATTACAAAGTTTCGAGATGATTCAATATGACACAACGTCAAAGGTGTTTTTCTACAAGCTGTTAGTTAGTCCTTGATTTGAATAATTAAAAGGCAGGACCCCAAGACAACGGTAAAGGTTTTTGTATTCTAGGTGTTAAATTAACACTCAAAACATTAATCTCGATATCATAGCATTTAGATTAGTCCGACCACTGATATATTTACTTAAATTTCATAATTACAAAAGTAATTTTAGCAGATAAAATAGAGATAGCATGAAGTGGAATTAAAGAAGAATCATTGTGAGGGTGCACAATGATTCTTATTATTTTGCTCTTGATATTTTTTCAAAATATCTATCTATCTATCATATGAATAAAAACGCCACAACATTGATGGTTATTGTTGCTCTGAAAAAAAGGCAGCAATATCTTAACATATGCATTTCTATTTAGGCCATAATTAGAAACCAAATTATTTTCATACATAAACACACGCAAAAGCCGGAGCCTATGCATGTTAATGGCTAAATCTTTGGGAAATTATGCAAATTCGTACTGTGTGGGACGGGGGGCTGCAGATAAACCGCCGAGGTAGCCTGATGGGAAATTTATGCCCATATAGCCTTCTATTGTTTCATAAGAGAGCAGCTGTAGCTCCCGCGCGAGCACATGCTCACAGACGCACTGGCATATGCTGCACTGAGCACACAGGCGCTCTTACTGACACTTGCGTACTTAAAAAGGTATTATTGAGATTTCTATGACAGAAACATAGAAATCTAATGACTCCTGGTCAGTTTTATTTAATCGACGTGAGAATAAAAATGTTACCATACATGTAGTATTTTAATAAAATAAAAAATAAAATAAAATAAAAAGAGTTAATTTATCAAATATTTCATAGGTATTATCCAGGATATGGAAGCACTAACAGATTCATAAAAGCTATTTTTGATAAATGTGGATTCGGTAACACCTCAGTTTAGGATTGGACACGTTTACTTTTTCTTATTCTGCCTCGTTTTGACTATTAATTGAAACAAACAAACATATCCGATGATAAGAATCCATATGATCTACTTTGTTTTGAAGGTCATTATACTTTATTTCAAATATGAAAACTGAACTGCTAAAGCTTTTTTATTATTATTCATTCATACATTTTCCTATCTGTATTTTTCTATATTAGTCCACTGTATTATGCATTATGCAATAGAGAGAGACTGGGTAGCAATATATTAAATTATTAAATGAATTTTTAAATCTAAATCGAGTTTTTTTTTTCAACCATGTGTATACACATTTAGAATTCTAAATAAGTTATATCTAATCTAACAGGTTTCTGCCTATTTGCGTGTTTCTACTGTTAATTATAGTTTAGACTTGAGTGTTTTGACGTTGATTCCATATCTGCTGCTGCCAAATTTAATTTCAGACAGAATGTTCAGTCGTTCGGCAATACACGCAGACACTCCGGATGATGGCGCTCTTGTGCTGTAAATTAATCTTTGTAAAAACTTTATTACTCGTTCCAACAAAACCGGAAGTAGTACGTTGAGCGTACGACGGAGAGCATGCACATGGAAATGTCTCCTACCGGCGTGCTGGAATTACCTGATGCGTGTGTAAAATACAGTTTGGAATTTCTCCACATTCGGTCCGGTGTCGAGGTACGTGTTGGTGCAGCTGATGTGCACCTGGGAAATCGGTCGTGAATGCAATCTTTAAGGTTTTGGGCGATCTGCTTGTCTTCTAGTCCGCTTACTGTTGCTGTGGTTGTTCGCGCCTGAGTAGTTATCGAGTGCGTCTTGTATATTTAACATTACAGCTACGATTATCCAAAACTCTGTTGTCAGTAAGAAAACAGCAAAACAAAATGGACTGCAAATAAACCATTTCACATGTCAGTAGAAGTAGTTATGACCATATTTGCGAAGCAGAACCTGTTATTTAGTCCTTTAGCATTCAGGTCAAGGTATGTTTTACTTCTGCCACTGATTCAAACAGTTTAACAGAGACTCCGTTCACATTTATTTGACCGTTTCAGTCTTTGGTGTGTATGCAACTTAAGAAATTTTGGATAACGTTTAATATTACGACACATTTACTTGGGTTTAAGGGACGTTTAGCATTCAAAACCCAAATGTATTTGTATATTGGATTGGTCTGTTGCTTATTTGAATACTGAAGTAAACTAAACTAGGCCAAAACTGTTCTCTTACTGACTTACAAGCACTAGTATGGAAATGCGAATCTAGTTTGAGATGTTTGCTTTCTGTGTATCAGCCCGGAATGGGTCAGTTGATGTCTCCGAAATGAATTATTCTTTCTCACTGCAGCGCGTTCAGGCGGTGAGCCAGGTGTCACGGTTATGTCAAGTTTATGGCCGCAGGACTCATCAAAGAACGGAGACCCCAGTGGCATGAGAATGAACGGCGAAGGCACTGGTATAGGGGCTCCGACCCCAGCGGTGGCGGGGTATTTGGGAAAAGTCAGTTATGCTCAGTTCTCTCCCTCTGTCACTCGTGCAAAGCTACGCTCAAATTTAGTTCTATATTGTTTGGAAAATTGTATCGAATTGATCCCCCACCTCAAACGAGAAAAAACCCCACGGAAATCTGTGTGTAAAAGGCGAAGGAATACTCCTAAAAGCACTTAAGTTGTACACTAATTGTGTTATGGGTCTTGTATTTTCTGTTGTTGAGTGATCGTGATTTTTCACATGTTTTTTGTGTTTACAGTGTGAAGACAGAGATCCCACACCAGGGAACTGTCCTTGGTGCTTGTCAAAAGGTCAGAAAAATGCCCTCCGCTTTTATGCTGTCAACTTGGAGGAGAGTGTTATGCTCTGTACAAATCCAGTGGTGAGGATGTTTTTTCTTGCTTATCAGGAAATGCTGACACTTAAGTGTATAATTGAATGAATGAAAACCAGTCTCTAATATATCTGGGTAATTTTACTCAAACTAAAAACTAGTAAAAAAAAAACTACTTTTTTTTTTGTATTGCATAAAGTATGGCCTAGTTTTGGGCCCATGAATAATTTTTGCATTGTGAAATAGACAATAATTTGGAGGAAAAAAACTAACTAAAAGAAAAAATGTATTTTCACAGCAAGGTAGTGTTTTTTTTTTTTAAACCTATTTTCATATATGCTGATATTAGTTTAGGAAAAAGAGATACAATAAAGTAATAAATCCAGTAAGAATTACTTTTGGAGATTGTGTGAATTACACACACACACGCACTCAAACACTAGTGTATAAAGAAATTAGGCTTTGTTTTGGTAAAAAGTCAACTAGTGTTTATATCTATATATATATTATATATATTACACACACCACACAGTATCTCACAGAAGTGATTACACCCCTCACATTTTTGTAAATATTATTAATATATTTCATGTGACAAACTGAAGAATGACACTTTGATACAATGTAAAAGTAGTGGGTGTACACTGTTAACAGTGTAAATTTGCCACTCACCTCAAAATTAAATACGACAAACAGCCATTAATGTCAAACGCGGCCACAAAGGATTACACCCCTAAGTGGAAAAGGTCCAAATTGAGGCAAAAGTGTCAATATTTTGTGTGGGCCAACATTATTTTCCAGCACTGCCTTAACCATCTTGGGCATGGAGTTCACCAGAGCTTAACAGGTTGCCACTGGATCCTCTTCCACTGTTAGATGTAGAGAACTTGAGATGCTCTAGGGTTTAGGTCGGAGGACAGCTTGGCCAATCCATCACCTTTACCCTCAGTTTTTTTAGCAAGGCAGTGGTCGTCTTGGAGGTGTGTTTGGGGTCGTTATGTTGGAATATGGCCCTGAGGCCCAAGTCTTCGAAGGGGAGGGGATCATGCTCTGCTTCCGGTAGTCACAGTTACCCATGCTTGGCACCCCTCCCCCACCCCCCACCTTCATCGGTTCCCCCGCACCAATGAAATGTACCCCGCTCCCACAGTGACAGGCCGCACTCATGCAGCCACGACATGACACTCAACACAATGCTTGCACTGTAGGCAAGAAAAATTGTTTGGTACTCCTCAACTGTGTGGCCGCCAACATGCTGACACATCTGAACCAAAATAAGTGTATATGGTCTCATCAGGACCACGGAAATGGTTTCAGTAATCCATGTCCTTAGTCTGCTTTTCTTCAGCAAACTGTTTGCGGGCTTTCATGTGCATCGTCTTTAGAAGAGGCTTTCTTCTGGGACTACAGCCATGCAGACCAATTTGATGCATTGTGCAGCGTATGGTCTGAGCACTGACACCCCATCCCTTCAACCTCTGCAGCAATGCTGCCAGCACTCATACGACTATTTCCCAAACACAACCTCTGGATAAGACGATGAGCACGTGCACTCAACTTCTTTGGATGACCATGGCGAGGCCTGTTCTGAGTGGAACCCGTCCTGTTAAACCACTGTATGGTCTTGGCCACTGTGCTCCAGCTCAGTTTCAGGGTCTTGGCAATATTCCTATAGCCTACGCCACCTTTATGTAGAGCAACAATTCTTTTTATCAGATCCTCAGAGAGTTCTTTGCCATGAGGTGCCATGATGAACTTCCAGTAACCAGTATGAGAGAGTGAGAGCGATAACACCAAATTTAACACCTGCTCCCAATTCACACCTGAGACCTTGTAACACTAATGAGTAACATGACACTGGGGAGAGAAAATGGCTAATTGGGCCCAATTTGGACAATTTCACTGAGGGGGTGTGTTTGTACTCCTCTTGTATTTTTTTTTACTTTTTGTTTTTTTTTTTTTTTTCTGGGCAGCGGTTTAGACAGAAAGGGCTGTGGGTTGAGTTATTTTGAGGGGACAGCAAAGTTACACTGTTATACAAGCTGTACACTCACTACTCACTACATTGTAGCAAAGTGTCATGTCTTCAGTCCCCACGGTGGTTACATGAAAAGATATATTAAAATATTTACAAAAATGTGAGGGGGTGTACTCACTTTTGTGAGATACTGTGTGTTTGTTTGTTTATTTATATATATATTTATAAGTAAGGCAGTGTTTTTTTGTATATTTTTATTTATGCTGATTTTAGTTTAGAAAGAAAAAGGTGGGATAAGGTAATGAGTATCTAATTAGAATCAACATTGAAAATCACATGAATCAAAAAATCAAAAGTAAAATGCCTGTGCACATTACAGTAAAAAAATTTGCTTCACAGTGAGAGATTTGAGGGGAAATGTTCTTAATTTATCATTAAAATAATATGACGGTTATATTAATGATCTTTTTTGGGAGGAAGTTGCAAATGTTTGCAAAAAATATTAATTTTCCTAAAATGAATTTATTTTCGTACTGCAAATTATAGTTCGTCCTTTAGATTTTGGGGTGAGATACAATCTGAACATATTTGTGAAATTCACTCAGTTGTTTTTTTAAGCTTTTAATATTGGTAATATGATATTTCCCATTGTATTAAATGCTTATGACTCATTTTAAAGAAAAGTGATTGGCCAGTAAGATGGTCATTAACATCTGCGGGGTGTTTTTCTGTGGCTTTGCAGTGCCTATACCCATTGGTTAGTAGATCTCTGGAAGATGTGCGTGCTAGCTTGTCTAAAGATGGATGCAAGAGGAGCATTTCTTCCCTGTCCGATGTGGATGAAGCATCCTCCCCTTCAAAGCGATGCAGAGAGGAGAAACTGGACGTTTTGTCTGCTGTGCCTGAGCCATGTGGTGCTGATGTCAGTGACGGCACCCTTCCAGATGACACTGTTAAAACACAAGTGTTTACAGATGAACAATCAATTCTTGGAAAGACTGACTCTATTAATGGCACTGAGGAACAACATCCTGAAGATCTACCTGCTGCCGCCACCCATGAAGATTTAGGTTTGTGTGACAAGAAGGATGATTGTGTATCTAGTACTCAAGATGAGGTTGAAGAGATCTTTGAAATGGATGTAGATGTGGAATCATCAGAGCTGGTTCCTGTGCAACCTCATCTCTTCTGGAAAAATGAGGACAACCTGTGTTGGTTGGATTCGTTGTTGGCGATGCTTGTGAACTGCAAGACCATCAGAGAGACTCCATGTCAGGATGTAAAGCTGATAGACAAGTTGACATCAGTGCCTTCCAGCAACTCTGCTGTCTGGAACCTTTGCTTCACATATGATAAGTCTTGTGCCAATCTGAAAGCCAAGGAGCAACAGTGTGAAGGCAAGAGAAAGCAAACCCTTCCAGGGCTCTAAATACATATAACACACACACACAAACCCATATATACTTTTTTTTTTTTAGTTGGTGTTTATTTTATTATGTTTGTATTTTTTCTTAAAGTACAAACACACACACACTTTAGATTAATTGTAAGTTGTTTATTATTATTAATATCCATAGACATAATAACACTTACAAAATTAAATTTAAAATGTAAAAACAAAATGAAACATTTAATTTTAAATGGATAATGTATTCTTTAGAATGTTATAAAAGTAATTAGGTAATTTATTAATACAACTATCATTTAAATGATAATTATCAGGTTTGTTACATTAATTTCACTTAAATTGTAACTTTTTTTTTAATTACACAATTATGTTTAATAGTAAATTTTTACATATGTTTTAAGTGCACATTTATAAGTGGATTCAAATCATTTATAAGTTACTTTGTAAAATATGTATTCATATGTGAACATCCGAATTTTCTAATTTAACCACAACCTCCAGATTTCCTTATTCTTTTGCACGTTTCAACCAGACTTGAAGTTTTTTTAACGTAACAACCACCATCCCCCATCTTAGTATTTGTATATATTAACAAACTAACTTTATAGTTATATTCTATTATAAGTTAATAAAATATTTATTTTTCTTTATATATAGTATAGAAAGTAAGTTATTTAAATTTATTGCATAACTCAAATTTCAATTATTAACAAATTATGTATGTATTAATACACTATAATTTAAACAATTTTTTTTACCCTCACCTCAAAAATATACTTTAATAAAGAGGTTTGCATTCACATGCTGGAAAGTTGAACCCGTTTTTTCCTCTCGGTAGATGAGGTAACCAGAGTTCCTGCTGATGTCCTGTGTGAGGCAGAGCGGCAGATGTCTGCGCTCCGTCTGTCAATCTTCAAACTCCTTCAGCCTACACTGAAGTGTGAAATTGGTAAAATGGTTCAACAGCCAATCATAAAACGATCTGATATTCATTTGTTGCTGGTCATTTGTGTTGTGATAATCTTGTCTGTCTGTCGTACAGGTCAGCAGGAAACACCCGTGTTTGCCCTCCCTCTCCTTCTACGCTCAGACAAGTGGGCTCAAGAGCTTTTCCAGCATACTGTCCGTTGGGAATTTAAGTGCACGTCTTGTAGTTATACTCTAAATGACAGGTAAAGGTTTCAAGCCTTGTAATTTTAAATCATTTGTATTTGGTAATTAAACAGCTTTTGATTTAGTAGATTTTTTTTTGGTAACACAACCCTCCTTTTGTCTTGCAGTGTTGAGAAGTCTCTTACAACGTTCACTCAGATTCTGAATGACTGGCACCCACTAAAAGCCATCCACCGCACTCAGTGCAGTAACTGCAACCGTAAAAACCAGAGGAGGAAAATGGTGCTTGAAAAGTAAGAGTTGAAATAACTCTAAATTTCCTTTTTTTTTTCTTTTCTTATCAACACCTTGTTTCATCACAATTTAACCTCTTGGTCTTTGTGGTTGGTTGATATTTGTCTTTGTTAATTTTTGCAGGCTGTCCTCGGTGTTTGCACTGCACTTTGTGGAGGGCTTGCCCAGGAAAGACCTCTCTAAATACTCGTTCGAGTTCCAGGGCGCACACTACAATGTTAGCACCGTTATCCAGTACAATAAGCGTTTAAAGCACTTTGCCACTTGGATCCGCCAGAGCAATGGTGAGTCTTTTATTCTGTGAGTTTGTTAGCTGATCTACTTACACTATTCAATTCAAAAGTCTAGAGTCTTTTTCCTTACTTTTATTCAGCAAGGACACATTGTCACAAAGACACTTATAATGTTAGAAAAGATTTCTATTTCAATTAAATGCTTTTCTGTTAAAGGGCACCTATTATGCCCCTTTTTTACAAGATAGAATATAGGTCTCAGGTGTCCCCAAAATGTGTCTTTGAAGTTTCAGCTCAAAATACCCCACTGATCATTTATTATATCATTTTGAAAAAGTTTGAGTGGAAGCAGAAACGCACTGTTTTCGTGCATGTATCTTTAAATGCAAATTAGCTGCTGCTCCCGGCCCCCTTTTCCAGAATAGGGCTGTGCATTTACAGCTCATAACTCGAATACTCTGCCCAAAACTTTTTTTTTATTTGGTTTTGATTGTTTATCGTGCTGAAATCATGCGTTTTAAAGCCATATCAGTTTAAACTTCTGATAGTGTTTTCTGAGCGCACACATCCGATGCACACTCAGAAAGTGGTTGTCACACGGCATGTGAGCACTAAACCAAGTTATCTTTCATGACTTATTGCACTTAAACTGTCAAATACACACGAGTTTGTTAAAAGCACACGTACGTTACAAGAACACAGTCGGTTATGTTTGTGAAGGTAAACAGCTAGGAAAGAAAATCGCATGTTTATATTAGATCGGTGTTGGAATGAAGTGACTGCAGGGGCATTGGGGGGAAACGTGCCGATTAAGGGTAAGTGAAATTGAGGGCCGTTTTTTTTACATGGTTCTAGAAAAAGCTTCCCGGGGACCCGATTATAGCACTGAAACAGAAAAAAAAAAACAGATTATGATATATCCCCTTTAAAAATTATCTAAGTTTTCACTAAAATATTAAACAGCAAAACTGTTTTCAACATTGATAAGAGGAAGAAATGTTTCTTGAGCACCAAATCAGCTTATTAGAATGATTTATGAAGGATCATGTGACACTGAAGCTGGAGTAATGGCTACAGAAAATTCAGCTTTGCATTACAGGAATAAACTACATTTTAAAATATATGATGGATTTGTAAAATATATATAGATATATAGATATATATATATATATATTTTAGGGGTGTAACGGTACACGTATTCGTACCGAACTGTTTCGGTACGGGTCTTTCGGTTCGGTATGCATGTGTACCGCACGAATACAGTTTTTTTTTTTTCTCCGGAAATTCAAATAATAAATGCTGTTTTGACTGTCTTTTATGTGGCATGACAGATCGCTGTATAATTGCCTTGGAGAGCCGTTTTTGGGACGGCTCAGAAACGTGCTGGTATAATCCCAACACAAGCACTGAATAGAGCGGCCGCAATCAGCTCCGGTTCCCGTGTCTGAGCAGTGACGCCCCGCAGATTTGTGCAGAGCGGAGCGCGAGTTAACTCGATCATTCCTTCCTCTGTACTACTAGTTTTAACGTGAATAAACATAAACAAATCTTATGCCTCATGTAATTGCTCAATCAGTCTTTCAACTGCGGAAAGAAATCAACAATACAGCATGGAAATAAAATGTCATGTAGCATTTAATTTACCTCAGCAAGTCATCAGTGTCCACAGCTTGTTTGAAGTCTAGAGAGGAGCACGATATATCGGCCACCATATCGGTATCGGCCGATAAATGCTCATTTTTTTCTGTTATCGGTATCGGCCTGATAAGAAAATTTGGCCGATATCTTAAAGCCGATAAATAATGCATTATTTCCTTCAGAGACACTCCACTTTTGTGGAATTGTACGTTGTAATATTGTGTTTATTTGATGTATATCTGATTTATCTCATATAGAATGCGTTTGGTTAAGTTAAAAGAGCGCTTCAGTTTACCGGTGATAGTCTTTAGCTCAGCACACGCAGTTCAAACAGCAGTGCACAACATTAATAACTATGATTGGGAATGTTGTGTATATAACATTCTAATGAGAACATTATTATAATAAAACGTTGTGCATTCTTTTGGTTTAGTTGCTGTGTTTCAGCGCGTTGATATGGGAAGAGCGCATCCACAACAGGATCACACATTCTGACTATAGCACGCAATAACTGCGCCATTTTGTACATATATAAGTTGTAATACTATGTTTATGTTGTATTAATATTAATCTCAGGATGCATTTCCTTGAGTTAAATAAGCTGCCAGCAAAACGCTTCAGTTTACCATGTTCATTCAGCTCTTCAGCTTCAGCACGCGCAGCTCAACGGCTGCTATTTAAAACAGTGGTATTAATTTGTTACTTTTTCAAAATCATTGATACATTATTAATAACAACAACCACTTGTATTGTTCTCTTATTATTTTCATCAACAATACGGTTTAATTAAAATCATTTCATTATTGTCCGTGCAGAGGCTATTCTGTTTTACTGATCTGTGGCGCATTCATTTTGATTCTTTACACGTGTAATGATGTCCAGTGAATTGTTGCATTATTCTATGCATGCATTTATTAATTGGTAAGACTTCGATAAATTTGGTAATGGGAGAGTAAAAATAGTTTTAAAAAGTACACCGTTCAAACTAGGCTCCTTATGTTGAAGTGTTTGGGATGTGGCATTTAATGATGAGACCTTTTTTGTAATAAGGCTCTCAAAAAGTATATAACAATTCGGATATAGATTTATCGGCCAACATATAGGTTATCGGCTTTCAAAAATAAAGAAAAATCGGTTATCGGTATCGGCCAAAATTTTCATATAGGTGCATCCCTTCCATTACTATTATATTTTACTACAAAACTGTTAGTCTTTAATTATTTAATGTACAAGTAGTTTAATTAATCGTTAGTGAAGCATGCTATGACAGCCATGTGAATTGAATATTTATAACAAATAGCTTAGACATTTTATATTTATAAAATAATTTTAAAAACGGCATTGTGCGTTGACATGTTTGCATACAATATATTATTATTATTTTTTTTTTTAAAGTGAGTGTTGATCATCTATTTAAAAAGAAATAGTAATTAAATTTAAGTTTGGGCTCAGTTGTTAACTGTAACCTTATAGTAAAAGGGCTGCCTATAGTTTAGAGCATAAGCTGAGGTAGATTTTTATCACTAAGAACATTTAAACTATAACTGAATATTTAAAGAAAGAGCAATTGTCAGTAAACCATTTTAAAAAAAAAAAGTCATACCGAACCGTGATGTTAAAACCGAGGTACGTACCGAACTGTCATGTTTGTGTACCGTTACACCCCTAATTAATAAAAATAAAAATTATATATAAGTACGTACGTAAGTGTTGGGCGATATGGTCATTTTTCAAATCGTCATATCGCCAGTCCATGAGATCGCGGATAGACGATATTATCGTGCATGGGTGGGTGGGGGCAAGAGAGAGACTCTTTGTACTTGTCATAGACTATTTCATAACTATTTGGTGTTTTAAAACACCCGAGAGAGAGGGAGTCTATGGAAGCACCACAAATCTATATAATATACTTTCAAACATACTGATAAACTAAATATAAAAATATTTAAAACAGCTAATTCATATATATTCGGATACAACAGTCAAACATCGCTATTAGGACCGCGCATCCTGTGACAAGTTTTCCTGCATCGACGCACGGAAGTTATCAATCTGGTCTGCAAAATCAGTCAACGGTGAAAATCAAAAGTAGATTTATTTTAAAGACCAACAGTTTAACACTAAATATTGGACATAAACGAACACGTTAAATATAAAGTATTTAAAACAGGTAAGTTCATATATTTGGAGTAAATTTTAATTAAACAGATACATCAGTCATACAGCGCTCCGGATCGCGTGCCCCATGATGAGCCCGACGCACCACCACAGAAACAATAATGAGATGTGTTCCAACATAACTGTGGCATTAAACTCAGTTAGTGATGGCTCAGTTAAAATATTGCACATATATAGGCCGTTCAGATTACTTGTTAAAGTGCAATGAAATGCCTTATATCAGCAGACGATAGGTGTCTGTGTTTGTGGTTGGAAACTCTTTCACCGGCTACAGGATCCTCATTTACGCGCATGTGTGTGTGTGTGAGAAACAGTGGGGAATGAAAAAATGGGGCAATTTGATAATAATAGCCGAATTCTAATAGGCCGCCTAATAATAATAATAATTTACTACATTTATAGGAGAATGAGCCTAAAATCGTCTTGACTATCGACGAAGACATCTGTTATCGTCAATATCTCTGACTATCGTCGATACACGATGCTATAGTCTATTATATATATTTTTTTTTTATTTAAATATGCATAATTTAAATTAGTAAAAAATTATTGTATTTTTTTGATCAAATAAATGCAGTCCTGGTGAATTCTTCTAGAGAATTCTTTCAGAAACATAAGTTTTACTTAACCCAAGCTTTTGAATGGTAGTGTATATAGTTCTTCTGAATCCCATTAGCCAATTAATAATTTGAATGTTGCTAAAAAACATTTTTTCCGCTTAAACGTTACACTTCCGCATTGTTTTACTTGCGTGTCACCAAAAATAAGCAAAAATACCACACATTATCGGCTAAAATTATCAACTGTTATTAAATAGATTTACAGCTAAATTTGCTAATCATCTCCAATTACTTGCTCTGTAAAATGTTATTATTCAAATTTATACTTAATAGTGGTTCATTTACATGTTTGTGTTCTGTCTTTTAGGGTCATGGTTGGAATTCGATGATTTGAAATACCCTCACAGCATCACCCACAAGAGGTTTTCATTTCCTGCCAAAGAAATTCACATTGTTTTCTGGGAATCAGACTCCACTAAAGATGAAGTTTCAGAAGTTTGTTCACCGACAGCTCCCTCGGCACTCACGAATGTCGATGATAAGCACCTGCGCGAACTGTCAGACTCTGTGGCCAATGACACGTGCGTCATCAGCGCGCTTACCTTGGGAGACTCCATTACTGCCGGCGCTCTGGATGCATCCATCGGCAGCACCACTTTACTGGACACCTTTGAGGGTCTGTCACATACAGACATTGTGACCCTCACTCTGGTTGATGAGAACAAAGCCACTGAGGCTCTTCAGATTCCCCAGAGCCCAGCCGTCGTCCCGGCCGCTCTCCCCAGTCTTCCTGTCGCATCTAGTTCATCTTATATCTCCAAGTCCGTTTGTCAACCTTCAAACGCTCCAAAACCCCAAAGTTCTGGTTTGAAGGAAGGATCTTCGGTTTCCAATCCAGTTGTGCTGAGACCGTCAGTGGCTACACAAGTACATGCACCGTCACCGCTTGCGTCCTCATTACTTCAACGCCATCCTTCCTTCCAGTCGACACCAATAAGACGTCCTCCTCCTGCTCCAAAACCCATTCTGAAATGTGACAACGAAGCTCTGCCAGCAAAGCCAGCTGACATGTTTGGTGGCTTCATAAGCATGAAATTGCCAAATTCAAGTGGCGTGAATCCTGCTGTAGTGCCTCAACACAAACCAATCACCCTTCCATCGGTTAAGAAAAATCCAAGCCTTTTGGCAGACCAGCAGCCTATTACCACTACAGAATCCCTCAGACTGAAGCTACTGAAAAAGCTCAAGGCTAAGAAAAAGAAACTGGCCAAATTAAACCAGCTTTTGGGAAGTGCAGGAGAATCTGCACCGAAACCGGATAGCACGGCTCTCTCGTCGCCCTACTCTGTCACCTCTAGTACGTCGGCGTACGACAGTCCAGCGTATGACCAGTTCTTCGCTGAGCTTTTGTCTCCTGCAACGACCGTCAGTAACCTCTCACCTGACAGCACGGGGCTCCTAGAGATGTTGAACAACGGCCAGAATGTGGAAATGACCGTTGGAAGCGCACAGCAAAATCCTTGTGTAGCAACTGTGGTTCCAGAAACAACTTTAACCTACCCTTCCTCTCCTAATGACTCTGTATTGAATCTTGATGAATACATACAATCAGGGATGGACCAGACTGCAATTGAGAACACCGATTTTAATGGCTTAGATATATTTTTCTGATCCTGAATAGCTTTTAGATTTTACAAAATTAAAGTTTGGTCTGATGTCAAAAGTTGTTCTTAAGAACTCTTCTTTGTAGTTTCATATTGGGAATGCAAGACTTTTGTTAGGAAAGCCTGTGGTACATCATCAGTTAAATGAATCCAGAGTTCATATTTTGTCTGATATACTTGAATATTAAAAGGTGCAGAGTATGCGATGTTTGAAGAGCAGAGTATGCACAATGCATTTAAGGTTTGTACAGCATTGTTCAGTTGTTTAATAATTGTTTTTGTGGTCTTTTTTTTATGGTTATCCCTGCATTTAAAGCAGTTCATATTAAATGGTCCCAAAAATTGAATATGTTGTGGTTACTGGCATTTAATTTTGCCTGTGAGTGAAGAGTAAAACGCTTCACTTTCAAACTGATTATATATGTGGTTCCTACACTTTTTGTTGGATAGGAATGTTTTAAAAACAGTCATTTCTAACCAATAAAATATTTTAAAGCACTTGCACTTGATTATGAATTATAAGAGTATGAAAGTCTAATGCTTACCAAAGCTGCATATATTTGATAAAATACATTAAAATGATTTGAATAGCATTTATTTGAAATAGTCCTTTAACATGTCTTTACTATCATTTTTTGATCAAATTAATGAAAAAAAATAATACTGATTCAAACTTTTGAACAGTTGTGTAATTGGACATGTATTTATCAGCAATTACATAAGCATTTCCATTCATTTTTATTGTAAACATTTCTCCAGGTTTTCCATGACCCGTAAAATCTATACACCGTAAACTATGTGCTATCATTTTGCACTTTAAATTTCATGATCACATTACCATTATAAGGGAGTAATAAGTGTTCATATTTTAACAAGGTCTCCTTTTTTGGGTGCAGTAGTGCTTTTTGCTTATAGTGGAGCACTTGAGACAATTAATATAGGTGGACCCAGAATATATACATTGCCTTAATTAAAAATAATAATAATCATTATGATCAATATTCAAGTAACCATGTCAGTCCATTTTTAACTGGGCATGGAAAACGTGAATGAAAAAAAAAAAATTCAGTGAAAAGTTTCACTTTGTTCAGTTTTTGGTCTACTTAAAAAGGTCTTGAGTTTGGTTATATTACGAGTGTGAAAACAAGCAGTGGCCAAAAAAAGTATTTAGACACTTAAAGCTTAAAAATATATGCATGTATTATCTTTATAACAAAGCATCAAAACAAATGGCATTCGTTTTAAAGAGATATATTGTTAAAAATAAGACAAATGTCTTGGCTACTTTCTGGTTGTCAAACTGCAGAACATGTTTATTATTAAGATGAGGAACAACACTGATGGTTATGTTGTTGGGACATCTGTAAATTTGAGGAAACTTAGCTCATAGATCCACACACACACACACAAAGACAGAGCAGCTGGTTAAAAATAACTAAAAAGTATCTCAAAGTTAAATTGCGGTTTTTTTTATCTAACGCAATAAATTTGACATTTTAAAGTGTGACAAATACTTTGTGGGGCCACTGTAGTTAAGACTCAACTTACTGTCTGCTAATTGATTTAGCATATGATATATTGACAGCTGAAATATCACAGGTGAAGTTCAGTTGTCTTGCTCTGTCAGTTATAGCAGTCATTTTGACCAACATAAATGTAAAGTTTCAAAACCAAAACAGCGCAGCACCAATATCTCAAATAATTACTTTAATGACAAGTTATATACAATAACCAAATTCACCAGGCTTGTTTTAACTACATGAAATGTACTCTTTATATTTAGTGTTTAAATATAAAAGTGACAATACCATTTGGTCTGCTGGCTGGTTTAGAGTAGACGTCTTCAGTCCTGGATGAAAATGCACATCTTAGTTCTCCTATTTGACAAGCATTTCATGAGATGTAGACACTGCTAATGAGCTGATGAGTTGATTCAGGTGAGTCAGATTAAAGAGACACCCAAAATATGCAGTGTTTGATGACATCCACAACCCGTATATATAGGGTGGAAGACCAGCTAAGACCAGCAAAACGGTTTCAGCCAGCAGAGGGCAGTCTTTCACTGCGAGACCGTCGGGTTCAACTTTACATTCAGATGGTTAAACTTTAGTTTATCCTAAAATACCAACTGATAGGATGAGCTGTGCAACAGAAAAGGCAGCTATATCAGGAACAGGGTTTCCACACTCACATATTTTCTTTCAAAAAGGACAAAATGTGCCATTTCATCATGAAGCAGAAGTGACCCTCCCATAAGGAAACGCATCAGTTTAGCGGTGATGTTATCTGTGATGCTAAAATGATCAGACAGCAGTCTGAGACAGACCGGCAGTTCATACTAGAGAACATGTTTGTTGCCGTGATGGACAACATTTTCTTACTGGTGCTGGTCACACTTCTCAGCGTCGTTCAGAATGGTATGACATTTAGATTTTATTATTATTATTTAGGATACTTGAATGATGTTTATGCAGAAGGTGTATGCAAATTATCGTTGAACACACTGCTGTGTTTATGCAACTAAGTTACCAGGAATTAGTCTATAATGTAGCCTAAATATACATGGAAATGCATTCAAACTTACCATACATGTCCAATCTTTAATACATCCTTCTCCTCTAGTGTTCTTCGCCTTAAAGGTTGAGAAAGAATGCACCGGTCAACATTCTAAACCGCATTCTGAAGCTTTTGAACGTTTGTCCTGTGCAAAGTGAGTAATATTGACTCAAGCTTCTCAAGTAAACCATTTTAAAAGAGCTTTTTATATAATATATATATATATAGTATATATATGATCAATAATTCGTGTATGAAATCGGGTTGGTGGTAGATTCTTTTACATAACATTCGAAATTTTCCTGGAAACTATTTCCTGATGTTTACATAATGTTCATGTTGGCAAAAGGTGCACTGGTCTGCGCATATTGAAAGCCTCTATCTGTACATTTAGTGTTCACTTTATTTAAAGTTTTTGGAAGCTACAATAAGCAAATGGGCTAATGTATGAATTGGATTATTATATTCTATATTATATATATATATATATTATATATAATATATATATGTGGTAATAGAATATCATCTCCAAATAAACCAAACTAACAGGATTATTATCAGTTGCATATCTAGACTGTTGGATTCTGGTTTGCTAGTTTATCTTGGTTTAGATGCAATCATAAAAGTGTCATTAACCACCACCAGAGAGGAAGTAACTGCTCTTTCACAATATTTCGAAAAGCTACATGGAAGTTCTACAAGAAGAACTGACAGCTTTACATCAGTTTGGTCAAATTAAATTCAAGAGTTGGTTAGCTGATAAGAGTTAGTTTCTGAAACTCTATAAAAAGTTATGAATTAATAAAATGATCTGCTTCATAATGATTTATGTATTTACTGTTTTCTCACTATCTCAGTCGAAACTGCATGGACACGTACCCCACATTTCTGGCAGTACTGTGGTGCGCTGGTATCTGCCTCAGCCAAGGTACAATTCAATTCATCAAAAATGTATTTTTATATATAAGTGAAAGTGCCTTTGTTATTTTCGGTGTTATTTTTAACTTTCACTACAATATAGTGATAGGATCAGACCAAAGAAAATACCCCTTTGTAATGTAGTAGAAATGGTTTGCATTTCCTGACTTGTAATTTCTTTTATGAACCATGTGCAAATATTTGTCTACATAACTTCAGCTCTATTTTTGAATACCACTGAAATGGTAATTGAGTTGCTAAGGAACCGACGCATATACAATAAGAGTCAGCCCTAATAAAATCCCCCTATGTGAGAAAATTACCTGTACAATAACTTTCTTGGAAATGATCCTATATAATTTAAATAAGAACACTTTCAAAGTCATTAAACCATTTTTGTAACAGCTCCAGCTGCCTTTGCTGGCATTATCTACCTTGTGGTCCGGCAGAAGTACTTTGTTGGCTACTTGGGGCAGACTTGCCAGAGGTAAGATTTTTAAACGTCCATAACCGTGAACAAATAAGCCCTTTTGAACATCAAAAATATGTTTTCTTGTGCTAAAGATGCATTAGAGTAAACTGACCTTAAAACTACATGAAACACAAATGTGTTATGCATTCCAACAGCATTAGATGTTGCCTAAAGTTAATCTCAATACAAAGGTTAGTCATTAAACTATTGCAACTGTATGATATGGGCACAACTTAAGTGATTACATCACTTAAAAGTTTCAACCCTGAATTTTGCTTTAAACAGACACATCAACCACATGTTGTAACCCAGCTGTGTTTCAAACACACCAGACTTGACCGATATTCTGCTTGTATGCCTGACAGCACTCCCGGCTTCCTGTTCGGGAAACGCATCCTCTTCTTCCTGTCACTCATGTGTGTTGTGGGAATCATAAATCACCTGATGCTCAGCTACGGCGGCAGTGACTACAAAGAGTCCATCCAGACCATCACCAAAGCAGCATCAACCCTTCTGCTCTTGCCCTGAACTGTTCCATACAGATTTAACAGCAGCTGAAACAGTAGTGCAAACACATCAGTGTAGATAAGATCTTTTGGTTAATGGTTTGTCAGTTAGTGACAGGAAGAAAAGTGTGAAGCGTTCACAGTGATGATCACAAAGGCATTTCATTGCAAAATGATATGTACATATTACAAACCTTTACAAATCAACAAAAGAAGATAAAAAGGCTGTTTCTACCATTAATATCCCAGTATAAGGTATTTGAAGAAATGTTTTAAACGGGTAATATCATGCTTTAGTTTTTTTCCATCAAGGTCAACATGTAAGGTTAGTAAAGATTTGTCAAAAAAAAAAAATAATCATAATTTTCATAACCTATTTCACACCTCTCTCTGAACTTTAGATTTGAATGGTCAGTTTTTTATTACTGTGCCTTTAAAAGTGCCAAGTTCTGCTCACACACCGGATTGTAGGTTTCCTGTTGTGTGAAATATAGTTCAGCAAAATCCTCAGCCTCTTTGCAAAGTCTGCATTACATGAAAGGATTACAAACTAATCAGTGCTGAAATGTCAGACTGAAATGATTAGGTATAGTATAACTAACTACACATTTCTATTGATTCTCTGGAAGTACATGCAGAGTGTAGGTAGAAATGTTTAAAACTAGAGTATAGCGTCATGTTTTACTCTGTGTGACATCAAAAGTCGCAAAATTATCTATTTGTTTGGCTTGATTTCAGTTATCCGAAAAGATAAAGGAAAATTTGATTCCTCATGATATGACCCATTTATAGCAATGAATGAAACGCATTCGGGCACTTTTGCATAAAGTGACCCATTTAAAAAAAGTATTGTAACTATCTTGTGTTTGCTAGTTTACAATGTGAGGATGTAAATCTCTCTGCTTCAACAGAATTATAATTATGATTAAATTCCAATGATCTCCATTTCTTTATGAATTTTTTATTTTGTATTACTGCAAAATAAACATTTCAGATTTCATTTATTTACAATAAAACAGTCCTTTAAGGTGTTTTAATGGTCTCCTCATCTGGGGCTTCAGTTTCCACAGACCGAAGCCTGTTTACAGAAGATTTTTGCTGTTTCACAGAACATTTTGGGTGTTGATCTCCTCTTCCATGGTAAGAAACCTGCAAGATCAGATATCCAGTCATATTCTCAATACTAGAACTCATCAGAGGCCTGCTCATTTATTAAAACACACCTTGAACTGTCGTTTGCTGAAGCCGAACCAGTAGGGAAAGTAAAAAAGGGCGTCAGAACGGTACTTGATGATGAAATGTGTCTTTCCAGATGGGTTTCACCTTTTTTTCCATCAAAAAGGATTTGAAAGCTCTCACCGACCCATCCCTGTAGTGCAGCACTAACATCAACCTTAACACACACAAAATCATTTACTTTAAATTAATTTTTTACATTTCCAGAAAAAGGCCACTAAATTTGTACATCATAAATCATTGAAAAACAGAAGTCTCCACTACAGAGAAACTCACATCAACTGTATAACTCTCTCCAGCAACAGATGAAATAGTCATGTCTAAGCCTCTCTCCATCTCCCATCTGATCACTGGATGACTGCCGTTGATCGCTACCACATAATATCCAAGAGCTATAGACAATAATAAGAAGGGTGAGGAGTTTGACTTTACAAATACAGCATGCAATGGTGTCAAAGTTTAATGATACCTTCCCTACTGACACTGTGACACATAGCCATATTGCATTTCCTGTTATGATTAATTTTTACAACTGTAGTGCTTAGAAATAAGATTTGTAATTTTTTTTAAAGAAGTCTCTTCTGCTCATCAAGGCTGCATTTATTTGATCGGAAACACAGAAAACCGTAATATTGTGAAATATTATTGCAATTTAAAACAAAGGTTTTCTTTTTTAATATACTTTAAAATAAACTTTATTTCTGTGATGCAAAGCTGAATTTTCAGCATCATTACTCCAGTCTTCAGTGTCACATGATCCTTCAGAAATCATTCCAAAATGCTGATTTATTATCAATGATGGAAACAGTTATTGTATTTGGAGGTTCGGTGCCTTGCTCAAGGGCACTCAGTCTGTGTTAGGGATGGGCGTATCGATCCGAAGTATCGATACTGACGCGAGTATCGAAAGTATCGATAAACAAAAAATATCGATACTAAGGTGTGCTTTTTTTTACCAGTGATTTTATTTAACAAAAAAAATAATGCGTATATGCATTGAATTGGACGAATAACCCTTGTTAGCGAGTAATTGTGTAGGATAGAACTATTTCCTGCTCATCTGAACACACGCAAATGTTGCAAGACAGAACCAATCCATCACAGAGAGCGTTCACTCACTTCTGACAGTGCATTCAAACAGGGCTGCGTTTCCCAAAAGTATCATAAAGCATTAAAGCTTTTGGGAACAGCAGACCTGAGCAATGCTTATCAGAGGACAGAAAAAATAACATAAATGTTTGAGTTATTTCACAGTAAACAAATTGAAATTGTAGCCTACATTGTTTGTGCAATTACAATTATTTAAATTGAACGTTAAAAAGATAATATTGATCATGTTCTATTATGTAATGTTAATATAAATCATACACTGTCAGAATAAAAAGTTTGCATTTTATGCATGCAACAGCCATTCACCTGCAGGTCCCTATTGCACTAAATCAAAAGTTAAAATGTTACAAATAAGTTAGAATATTCATGTTGTAATACTGGTAGCACTAACATAAAAATGTGATGATATATGTTACAAAAAAAGTAAAAATTTTGAAATACGTCGATGGTTGTATTTTTTTCTATTTGATCTCAGTATTCCTATCAATATTGTATAAGGGTTTTTTATGCATAATAAAAACCCTAGAATGTGATCAAACCGTTTAAAATAGCTGGGCTAAGATATATAAACATTTTTAAGACGCAGAAATTGTTTATACGTACCTCACTATCCCCCTTAACATTGTGACTGACCATAAATAAAATTCACACAACTTTTCCAAAAAAAAAAAAATGTTATTATTGATTATTTCAAAGGGTTACTAATGACGCATCATTTGTATATTTTCATGTCTGGGAAAAATTTGGGATTAAGCGGGTTAAAATGCGTTTTTAAACATAAAGTTAAGTGGTTTTTATTACCCATTTTACTCTTAGTAATTGTATAAATTTCTTAATTTAAAAGTTTAGTTCAGAAGTATTGTATCGTTATCGATATCGACGATACTGCCTTGACAAATATCGGTATCGTATCGAAAACAAAATAAGGGTTATCGCCCATCCCTACTTGGGTATTAAAGGTGGAAGAGAGCGCTGTACATTCACCCCCCCCACCTACAATCCCTACTCTCTAGCTGTCTCATTTAGAACGCTGCGTCCTCCGGAGGTCGCATTCGAAGGCTGCATACGTCATCGAGACTGTCTCATTTCAGAAAAGCAAGTAGGACACTCCGAATGCGACCTTCTTTCACAGGAATTCGGAGGATGCATGAGGTGTATCCTTCGCTGCTACAGATAACCCACAATTCTTTGCGTCGCCGTGAACAACCGTTGTTAATTTGAAAAATGCCGGCGCCGGCAGATGTAACGTACACACAAGCGCAAATGTGGTGTTTACAATTTACCTTAATTCGCCTCGGTAAAAATGGATGAACTTTGTTTTTAATAACCTCCTCCTTTTTTCTCTAATAGATGCCTGCTGTATGTATGCTGCAGCTCCTCAAACATTGAACAAAATAAAACAAGTAAAAGCTTTTTTTTTTAAATTACTTTCCAAATTTAGAAATAATTTTCCTTCATTTAAGTAGTGTGAGAGCGCAACAATGCTCTAAATGTGTTGGCATAGCAACGTGATACTTCCGGTTTCCTTTTCCGCCCGTCCTACGAAGGCCGTCTCGTTTAATTCTAGGTTGAGGACACTTCGTATATGCATCCTACAGAGGATGCGACCTCCAGAGGATTCGACCTCCGGAGGGTGCAGCCTTCTAAATGAGACACAGAATGAGACGCCACCCTTTCAACATTAGCCACGACTTCCCTGCCTTGAACGGCAGTGGTCTATTTAAAAAAATAAAAAAATAAATAAAAATGACGACATTTTCAGATTTTTTTTTCCTGGTTGTTTTCAGATCTATATCCACTGTTTGCATGTCAAAAAGTAAACTTACAAAGTCAGTTTTTAAAACGTTTTCACTTAAATGGTTATTCAATAATGCATTTCATAATATTTTGTTTTAAAAAATACAATAATTCCACCCGACCACAGACGTGTGTGTATAATACACATACACGTATTATACACATCTACGTATATATAATATATATTCTAATATATACTATATATATACACCATATACATACACAACATTATATTATATATATATATATATAATATATATATATATATATAGGATATAATATATCTATATATATATATATTGTTTGAGCCATTATTGTAAAGTTTTACTTGGCCATTGGGTGGCACTGTGACACAGTATAATTGTAACACCGGTGTAAGAGCCAGGTGTGCGTTGGTAATTGGGAAGCACACAGTTTTTGACCGCACGGCAGAGTAGCGTGCAAGATGAACTAGGATCTTATGCTGTGTCTTCAAGGTATGGACTTGGATTGTACATGTTAATGAACAAGGAACACTCATAGCAAGTTGTTTTGAGACAATTGTTATTGGAGCACAAATAAAGAAAGATATTTGTTTAGCATCTATTTCCGTTTGCACGGACTCTGTTTGTACGCGTTCTAGAACTTGCTCACTCATATTATCAACGGCAGCGGCTTACTGGAAAGCCGTTACACAAAGTAAAAAACTGTGCTTCATTGGATAAAAGGAGTTCGCTTGGATCAGGCGTCAATGCATGTGTTTCGACGGACAAGAACGACGCCGTTTGTTTTGGGTAAAGGCTTCTTGTTTCTGCACATGAGGACAATGGATTGAGGACATCAATCGTTTGGATGGTATTTCTTCTGGTTTGCCGCATTTGTCGTTGGATTTACGCGGCGCGCTCGTCTCTTCAGGCCGATCAACGGGATTATAGGTACGTTTTTTGCAACATCATAATGGCCATATGAAAGTATGTGTGCACACAATCGGGATCAAGCATAAATCCAATGCATTGGTTGCCAAAGATTGACTGACTTTGCTTCATGTATTAATTCTGTTTGTTCATAGCTGTTGTAAAATGGAAAACGAAAAGTGTATGAATTCTGAAGGGGTTACTGTGTCAAAGCAAGGTTTGCCTAGTGTTGATATAGAGTCTGAAAGAGAAAAAAGACCAGTTAAACTAACAGCTAAAGCTTTGGTAGAAAAACTTGACACCTTGCAAAAGTTAAGAAAGGCAAAGTTAAACAAGGCTCAGAAACTAATAGAGTCAATTAACAATTTAATATATGATGACAAAGAATATGAACCTGAGGTACGTTTGGCCTTTGAAGATTTTAAGAGGTTGTGTTCAGAGGCTAAAGACGCTCATGAGTCTCTGTTGGTTATTTTACCGGTCGATGAGGCTGAAAAACATGAAATATGGTTCAAAGCAAAGATGATACCAAACAATGAGTTCAATGAACATGTAAATAAATGGTTATCAGACAAGCCAGAAGGTCAGAAAATATCTGAAGTGGGCAATGCAGAGAGTGATGTTGGTCCTGGAGACAGCGTCTCAAATGTGTCTCATGCGACCTCCAAGCGTAGTAAACGCAGTTCAGGCAGCAGTAGTAGTAGTTCATCCATATCATCTGCATGTATTCAAGCAGAGGCGGAAAAGGCTGCACTTCTGGCACGTGTTGCTGCATTGAAAGCTAAACATGCCATTGAAAAACAGGAGGAAGAACTGAGAGGGAAAAAGGAGCAATTGGAATTGGATGCTCAAATAGCAGCTTCAACAGCAAAGATCACTGTGTTGCAAAAATCTGATAATCAAAGCATATGTTCACGCAGTACAAGCTCTAATTTAAGATCAAAGAAGAGTGAAAAAAGTGTGGTCAATGCAACTGATAATCTCAGATTTGATTCTTCTCGGTCAAAATGTTTTAATCCCAATGCAAACGAATATGTGCCTGTGAATTCAATGCCAGTGAATACAGCTGGAGCAGCTGGTGTCTCTGCATCACAGGATGTAACTCAGAATCGGAGGACTAGATGGAATGATCAACAAATATTTCATAAATCTGAACAATCTAATTTCCATTATTCTGCTCAAATGCAACATGATAACTTGGGAATTCATCATTCAACACGCGTTCTTCCACCTCTGGGCGATCCCCTGCTTGAAGTCCTGAAAAGGCAAGAGGAATTAACAACCTACCTTGTTCAACAGCAAGCAAATCCTCGTGTCTTACCAAAAAGGGAGATTCCAGTGTTTGATGGTGACCCATTGCAATATATTCCATTCATCAGAGCGTTTGAATATGGCATTGAGCAGAAAACAACCAATGAAAAGGATCACTTGTATTTCCTCGAGCATTTTACAATGGGGCAGCCTAAAGACCTGGTCCGCAGTTGCCAACATATGGCCCCAGACAGAGGCTATGCATTGGCCAAAAGGTTACTAAAGGAACATTTTGGTAATGAGTTTAAGGTATCTACTGCTTATATGGAGAAAGCCTTGGGTTGGCCCACTTTGAAGGCTGAGGATGTGCAAGGATTACAGGCTTATGCTTTGTTTTTGCGTACATGTTGCAACACAATGGACGAACTCTCATATATGCAAGAACTTAACATGCCTAGCAACATGAAAATGGTTGTAATGAAGTTACCTTACAAGCTGAGGGAGCAATGGAGAGCTAAAGCTTGTGAGATTATGGAGTCTAGCCACAGAGCAAAGTTCTCTGATATTGTTGAGTTCATTGAAAAACAGGTTAAGATGGCTTCTGATCCTGTGTTTGGAGATTTCCAAGACAAGCATGGCACAGGTAAATTCAAAGGTCAAACCCGCAAAACCTTTGCAAGAAATAGTTTTGCCACTGACATTGCTGCTTCTGTTCCAGTTAAGAAGTTTAGCAATTCTTCAGCACAAAGATTTTGTCCTGTGTCTAAGTCTAATGGAAACTGTTTGTTTTGTACAAATCAGCATCCGTTGGAAAGGTGTTTGGCGTTGAAGAAAAGGACTCAACGAGACAAGATTGAATTCCTGAAAGCTAAAGGAATTTGTTTCGGTTGTTTAAAGACTGGACATTTCAGTAAGGAATGTGAGAATCGTCTGAATTGTGACATTTGTGGAGAAACACACCCCACAATCCTGCACATATATCACAAGGAGGTAACTGTAAAAGAGCCAGAGGAGAAGCGCAAGGTAGTGTCTTCTCAAATTTGTGGTCACACAGGGGCTGGGAACGAGAGGAGTCTGATGTCAATCATACCAGTCCAAGTCAAAGTTGTTAAAGGTAACAAAGTGATGCGGACATATGCTTTTCTGGACCCGGGAAGTTCCGCAACCTTTTGTTCAGAACATTTGAGGAATGAGCTGAATTTGAGTGGAAAGAAGGTTAATATTCTTCTTCGCACAATGGGTCAAGAACAGTCTGTGTCCTGCAGTGTTATTGATGGACTGGAAATCAGTGGTATAAACACCAAACATTTCTTCCCACTTCCTGTTGTCTACACGCAGCAAAAGATGCCTGTTAACTCTGAGAACATCATTACTCCGGAGGAGTTATCCAAGTGGTCATACTTAGACAAGGTAAAGATACCGTACATTCAAGCAGGTGTAGATTTACTGATTGGAACTAATGCAGCTAATGTGATGGAACCATACGAAATAATAAACAGTCATGGTAATGGGCCATTTGCCATTAAAACCCTATTGGGATGGGTTGTTAATGGGACTGTGGAGGGAAACAGTGACCGTAAGAATGAAGCTGAGCATTCTGCTGTTACTGTCAACAGAATTTCTGTTGTTAAACTGGAAGAGTTGCTTAACAATCAGTTTAATCATGATTTCAGTGAAAGGACTGCTGATGAAAGAGAAATGTCAAGGGAAGATATTCGGTTTATGAGCATAATGAACAGTACAGTCTTGCTGCAGGATGGACATTACAGTCTAAGATTACCATTCAAGACTGACGATGTCACACTATTTGACAACCTCTGTGTTGCTAAGCAACGATTGCATGGTCTGAAAAGGAAACTGGAAAGAAACCAGGTGTTTCATGAGAAGTATTCTGATTTTCTTACTGATGTTGTACACAAGGGCTATGCTGAGAAGGTACCAGATCATCAACTTGATCGTGTGGATGGCAAAGTTTGGTACATTCCTCATCACGGGGTGTTTCATCCTAAGAAGGGATCATTGAGAGTTGTGTTCGACTGTGGAGCAACATATAAGGGAACAGCACTTAATAGTCATTTGTTGCAAGGCCCTAATCTTACCAATTCTTTGGTAGGTGTATTGCTGAAATTTAGGCAAGAATCAGTAGCCTTCATGGCGGACATTGAAGCAATGTTCCACCAAGTTAAGGTGGCTGAGGAGGATGTAGACTTTCTTCGTTTCTTGTGGTGGTCTGGTGGAGAATTGACTAAAGAACCCATTACATTCAGGATGACAGTTCATCTTTTTGGAGCAGTGTCTTCTCCAAGCTGTGCATGCTACGCCTTAAAACAAACAGCAAAGGACAACGAAGCTGACTTTCCATCAGAAGTGATTGAAACAATCAACAACAACTTCTATGTGGATGATTGTTTGAAGAGCGTCTCCTCTGAGGAAGTGGCCATCTCTATGGTTAAAAATCTTACCTCTCTCTGTCAGAAAGGAGGTTTCCGTTTGGCAAAGTGGATCAGCAATAGTCGCAAGGTGTTGCAGTCAGTTTCTGAGGAAAACCGAGCCAAGGATGTACAGCAGCTGGATTTGGATCGAGACAAGTTGCCTGTTGAAAGAGCTTTAGGTCTCCAGTGGAGTGTGGAAGCTGATACCTTTCAATTCAAGATTTCCTTGAAAAATCAACCTTGCACAAGACGAGGCATTCTATCTGTGGTAAGCTCTGTCTATGATCCTTTGGGTTTTCTTGCTCCGCTTGTTCTGCCTGCTAAAGTGCTTTTACAGGAGTTGTGCAGACAGACTTTGGGCTGGGATGATATTATACCATCAGTCCTCCAGAAGCAATGGAACCATTGGATTTTCGAGTTGGACAAAGTTGCAAAGTTCCAGGTGAACAGATGTTTTAAACCCATGGATTTTGGACTGCCCACTCATGCTTGTTTACATCATTTTTCTGATGCTTGCGAAACTGGTTATGGCACAGTTTCTTATCTGAAGATACTGAATAGTGTAAACACGGTACATGTGGCTTTCTTGATGGGTAAGTCCAGAGTAACACCGTTGAAACCTGTGACCATACCTCGTTTGGAACTTACAGCGGCTGTCTTGGCAGTCAAGGTTGACATTATGCTGAAGAAGGAGTTGCAACTTCCATTGGAAGATTCAGTCTTTTGGACTGATAGCACAACTGTCCTCAATTACATTAAGAACGAGGACAAACGGTTTCATACATTCGTTGCTAATAGGGTGTCTTCTATAAGAGACACAACGCAACCTCTACAGTGGAGATATGTATCCACTAAAGAAAATCCTGCAGATGATGCATCTCGTGGTTTGAAAGTGGAATATTTTTTGAGCAATAAGCGATGGATTGATGGTCCTAGTTTTCTCTGGAAGCCGAGTGATATACAGTTTCCCAAAAGTGATTTGACTTTGACTGATGATGACCCAGAAGTAAAAAAGGATTTAAAGGTAAATGCTGTGGTCTTGCAGAATGGACAAAATGCCACAAGTCAACTTCTCCATTACTTCTCAGAATGGAAACGTCTGAAAGTTGCAGTTGCCTGGGTTTTGAAACTGTGGAAACTTCTGTTGGAGCTGAGTCGTAAACGAAAGGAGTTGTCTTTGGAGCAGATTGACAGTGTTGCTTTAAATGCAAAACGACAGGAATTTAAAGCATCTCTGGGCAGACAAAGTTTGACTGTAGAGGATCTGTATAAGGCAGAGATTGGCATAATTCGTTTCAGTCAACAGGAACAATTTCAGGAGGAAATTGCTGAGCTCAAGGAGGGAAGTATTGATGTTAAAAGAAACAGTTCTGTCTATAGTTTGGATCCTATGTTGCATGATGGACTGCTGTTAGTGGGAGGAAGACTTGGTAAGTCAGCTATGCCAAGTGAAAGGAAACATCCCATCTTGTTATCGAAGGATCAGCATGTGTCACATCTCATACTTCGAGACATTCATGAACAATTGGGTCATGGTGGCAGAAATCAAATGGTTTCCAAGCTCCGGTGCAAGTACTGGATTACAAATGCCAACTCTGTTGCAAGAAAGATCATCTCCAAGTGTGTCATCTGTAGACGTTATAAGGGAAAGTTTGGTGAACAGAAGATGGCAGACCTTCCAGTCGAAAGGATCACCCCTGATTTTCCACCTTTTACTAATGTAGGAGTGGATTTTTTTGGCCCCATCGAAGTGAAAAGGGGGCGGAGTAAAGTGAAACGCTATGGAGTGATTTTTACTTGTATGGCAAGTAGAGCTGTCCATTTGGAAATGGCATACTCACTCGATACGGATTTGTGCATCAATGCCTTGCGTAGGTTTGTCTGTCGTCGTGGACAGGTCTCTCACATGAGGTCTGATAATGGGACGAATTTCATCTGTACTGAGCGGGAGCTAAGAGAGGCACTCATTGTAATAAACAATGAAAAGATTCAAAGGGCCTTACTGCAGAAGGGAGTTCATTGGAATTTTAATCCTCCTTCAAGTCCTCATTATGGAGGAGTATGGGAACGTATAATTCGAATGGTGAAACAAATTCTTTGTGCAGTCCTTCGACAACAAACACTGGATGATGAAGCACTGCAAACTGTCTTGTGTGAAGCAGAAGCAATTTTGAATGATCGACCCATCTCTAAACTGTCCAATGATCCTAATGATTTGGAAGCTCTTACACCAAATCAACTTCTGCTTATGAAAGGAAATCCTGCATTGCCGCCTGGTTTATTTGAAAGGTCTGATTTGTATGCCAAAGGAGATGGAGACAAGTGCAATACATTTCGGATCTCTTCTGGAAAAGATGGGTACGTGAATATCTACCCTTGTTGCAAGAGCGACAAAAATGGAACAAAGAACATAGAAATATTACCCTTGGAGACATCGTGATTATTGCTGATTCTACAGCACCACGTGGCTCATGGCTTCTTGGAAGAGTTGTGGAGACTTACCCAGACATAAGGTTTAGTTCCGTTCCAGTAAAAGTCGACCAATTACGCAACTTGGAACTCAAGAACTGTAGTCTAATAGGTGTTGGAAATTTACTGTCTTGTGTTATATACCCTTGGTACAAAGTTTGAATTGGTATGTTAGGCTCCATTTTGTATTAATGCATAATTGTTATCTCATTATGCCATAATCAATTAAGGGGCCGGTGTTTTGGAGCCATTTATTGTAAAGTTTTACTTGACCACTGGGTGGCACTGTGACACAGTATAATTGTAACACCGGTGTAAGAGCCAGGTGTGTGCGTTGGTAATTGGGAAGCACACAGTTTTTGACCGCACGGCAGAGTAGCGTGCAAGATGAACTAGGATCTTATGCTGTGTCTTCAAGGTATGGACTTGTATTGTACATGTTAATGAACAAGGAACACTCATAGCAAGTTGTTTTGGAACAATTGTTATTGGAGCACAATTAAAGAAAGACATTTGTTTTGCATCTATTTCCGTTTGCACGGACTCTGTTTGTACGCGTTCTAGAACTTGCTCACTCATATTATCAACGGCAGCGGCTTATTGGAAAGCCGTTACAACTATTATTATTATTATTATTAAACCGTGGGATCGGAAAGTATTCAGGACCCCCTTAAATTTTTCACTCTTTGTTATATTGCGGTCATTTGCTAAAATCATTTAAGTTATTAATGTACACACAGCACCCCATATGACAGAAAAACACAGAATTGTTGACATTTCTGCAGATTTATTAAAAAAGAAAAACTGAAAACTGAAATATCACATGGTCCTAAGTTTTCAGACCCTTTGCTCAGTATTTAGTAGACGCACCCTTTTGATCTAATACAGCCATGAGTCTTTTTGGGAAAGATGCAACAAGTTTTTCACACCTGGATTTGGGGATCCTCTGCCATTCCTCCTTGCAGATCCTCTCCAGTTCTGTCAGGTTGGATGGTAAACGTTGGTGGACAGCCATTTTTAGGTCTCTCCAGAGATGCTCAATGGGTTTAAGTCAGGGCTCTGGCTGGGCCATTCACGAACAGTCACAGAGCTTTGTTTGTGAAGCCACTCCTTCGTTATTTTAGCTTTGTGCTTAGGGTCATTGTCTTGTTGGAAGGTAACCTTCGGCCCAGTCTGAGGTCCTGATCACTCTGGAGAAGGTTTTCGTCCAGGATATCACTGTACTTGGCCGCATTCATCTTTCCCTCGATTGCAACCAGCCGTCCTGTCCCTGCAGCTGAAAAACATCCCCACAGCATGATGCTGCCACCCCCATGCTTCACTGTTGGGACTGTATTGGACAGGTGATGAGCAGTGCCTGGTTTTCTCTACACATACCGCTTAGATTTAAGGCCAAAAAGTTCTATCTTGGTCTATTCAGACCAGAGAATCTTATTTCTCACATCTTGGAGTCCTTCAGGTGTTTTTTTTTAGCAAACTCCATGCGGGCTTTTCATGTGTCTTGCACTGAGGAGAGGTTCCGTTGGGCCACTCTGCCATAAAGCTCCGACTGGTGGAGGGCTGCAGTGATGTTGACTTTCTACAACTTTCTCCCATCTCCCGACTGCATCTCTGGAGCTCAGCCACAGTGATCTTTGGGTTCTTCTTTACCTCTCTCACCAAGGCTCTTCTCCCCCGATAGCTCAGTTTGGCCAGGGGGGGGGGGGGAAAGACCGGCCAGCTCTAGAAGGGTCGGTCTCCCAAACGTCTTCCGTTTAATGATTATGGAGGCCACTGTGCTCTTAGTGAACCTTAAGTGCAGCAGAAATTTTTGTAACCTTGGCCAGATCTGTGCCTTGCCACAATTCTGGCTCTGAGCTCTTCAGGCAGTTCCTTTAACCTCATAATTCTCATTTGCTCTGACATGCACTGTGAGCTGTAAGGTCTTATTTAGACAGGTGTGTGGCTTTCCTAATCGTCCAATCAGTATAATCAAACACAGCTGGACTCAAATGAAGGTGTAGAACCATCTCAAGGATTATCAGAAGAAATAGACAGCACCTGAGTTAAATATATGAGTGTCACAGCTAAGGTTCTGAATACTTAGGACCATGTGATATTTCTTTTTTAATAAATCTGCAAAAATGTCAACAATTCCGTTTTTCTGTCAATATGGGGTTCTGTGTGTACATTAATGAGAAAAAAATTAACTTAAATGATTTTAGCAACTGGCTGCAATATAACAAAGAGTGAAAATTTAAGGGTGTCTGAATACTTTCCATACCCACTGTGTATATATATATATAATATTATTATTATTATATATATATCTATATTATATATAAGATATAATATATACTACACATACATACTACACACATTGTATATATATATATATAGATATATATAATATATATATCTATATATATATAGATATATATTACTACACATCAATCTCCTCTGTTTATACGTAAAAACACAGCCAGTTCCTTGCAGAAGCAGGTCAAAGACTTTCACCGTGTGAAATATTAATAATAAAAATCTTACCTGTAACATCTCCGTTTCTCTTTTCTTCGACCTTTGATTTGGTGCATGCGGACACCAGGATGTATGTTGTTTTTTGAGGTTAGCTGTCGTCTCAAATTTGTGTAACGTTACTCTCCCCAAGTACGTACTACGACATTCCTGAAATGGCCAAGAAGAATTACAAAAGCAAGCTATATCTAAACCTGCATATTGTCACGTGACGTTATTTAAATCTATTTACCTTCCTGGAGAATGACAGAAAATCACTTTTCCCTCGCTAGACTGGCTGTCATCGATGAACACGCAGCTGTTCTCCTGATCCCACTCTTCACGACTCTGCAGCCCGCGCGACTCGTCTCGACAGTGAATCCGCGAGGAGGGCTGTTCAAGCTCGATAACGTCCATTACAAAGCCCGAATTCATGCTTTCGCGCATTTTCATTCTTTTGTGACTTCTAGTCGTTTTACATCATGGTAAATGTAGTAATTTAGTACATCTTTCCTTTCAGTCACATTAAAAGTAAGTTAAGCTCCAGCAGTGCAATAGCGTTTCCCTGAGGGAACTCTTACTTTCGGATTATTCAAGTCGCTAACAGCTTTAACTAGTCTTAAAATGGTTTGCAGACTACCAGGCTGATCTATGGATGGTTTTAGGAAGGTTTTGGGTGATTTTTAGGCTGGAATACCCAGTTTGGCCAAGCTGGGACCCTCAACAAACTAGCTGATTTCCGTAACTTGAATACATGTATATAAACCTCTAAAGATGAATGTGATTGTAGTTTTGATAGTTGTTTTAAATTAGTTATAGAGTCAGTTTTACATTAGCCATAAAATACCCCATATTTTTCTATTTCTTACAGAATTATTTTCCACTTACTCAAGGCAGGCATGGATGGTAGCTGGTTTTGAACAATTTCATGCTGTTCCAAATCCAGAACTGGTTTAAGTGGTTAAACACACTACAAGAGCGAAAGGAATGGTAAGCCATGCTGTTTGTGACCTGGTTAACCACAACACAGCTTGAACTGATTGACCTAATTTTAGACTGTCATATGACCTGACGTTCCAGTAAAGTATAAAAATATAAAAAAGTTGTTGCAGTGATGTTGTGATGTTTCGTACTTTTCTGTTTTTATATTCATTATCTTGGTTTCAACTAAAAATTCCAGTTGGCCAGATCAAGACATCTAAACCAAGTGATGGTTAATACATTTGAACCTACCCTCAACATTTAAATAAATGCTGTTCTTTTGGTCATCCTATTTATCAAGGAATCCTGAAAAAAATGGATCAGTTTCCACAAAAATATGAAGCAGCACAACTGTTTTCAATATTGATAATAATATGAAATGCTTCATCAGCAGCAAATGAATACTTGAGCACGAAATCAGCATATTAGAATGGTTTCTGAAAGATCATGTGACTAAAGACCGGAGTAATGACTGATGAAAAATCAGCTTTGCATCACAGCAATAAATTACATTTTTAAATAGAAAACAGTTATTGTAATAGTATTTTACAATATCACTGTTTTTGATTTTAAAAAATGCAGCCTTGAGCATGCGATTTCTTTCAAAAACATTAAAATTGCAGATGGCAAACTCTTGAATAGTAGTGTATACATATGCAGACATCTATAATAAATGACAATCAGTCATAAAATAAGATCGAAAGCCGACGCAACAACACTTTTAAAAACGATGCATGAACGTGAACATCAAAAATCAAATTCAAACGCAAACCAGACAAGTAACAAAGAGAAGTAAAAAAATTTATTGCAGTATTTGCTCCTCCACACATGCTGGGGGTCCCTCGTCCCGCTGTGGGGTGTAGAGACCCAAACGCTGACCCAATACATCAAAATCTACATTTACAAAAAAAACCTCCCTTCCATGTAGGCGAAAGATACTGCATGCTCTGCTTTCAACTGAATAAATTATGTCCAGGAGACTCCATTTTACAGCACAAAAGAAGTAAAACATAAAGCAGAGGAGATGTTTAAAAGTTTATTTCCCTGGAAACTGAGCTAAGCTAAAGAAATCCATCCGGTGCTAGGTTAAACTCCAAGGTCACTTTATTAAGAACATCAACAGACTAATTTCCAACATTCACTTTAGGTTTATTTCTTTGAACAGATTTTTTTTTTTTCGTCAGAGATATAAACATTTTTTGTTTCCGTTTTGTGTTAAACTATGATACAGTGGAGGGGGAAAAAATTCAAACAACCAAGTTGCTGCACAACAGCGAAGGAGCTCCGTTTCTTTCTTTTCCGTTTAACTTAAAAGATGTACAGGATTCACATCTACATTTCCAAACAGACCACACTTTTAAAATCGTCGTTCCTTAATTCGACCAGTTCCGCGTTGGATCTTAAAACCTGTGAGTCTGTAGTTCTCTCCGACTTATGTTTACAAAACGTTAAATCCTGATGAAATTTGGCTGCTGAGAGTTTGTTGGGTGTAACAGTTCGAGAGTTAATTAGCTGGAAGTTCCTTCCTTGGCTGCGTACAGTGAACGTAAAGTCTGCACTACTTTGTTGGTCAGTTTGTGCGCGCTTGTCAAGGCAATTTTCTTGTAAATAATGTCAGACTCCTTTATAGTGTCCACCCAAGGCACCAGTTTACGTCCGTTGCGTTTCTTGGCCTCCGCCCAGGTGCCGGAGTACGACCCGGCCATCCAGCGAATGCTGTAGCCTGTGCTTGTTTTATGAATAACACGTGCTATCTGCGGCCGGTCCTTATACTTGGGGCAGCAGATAGCGATGACGTCCATGGCTTCTAAAGTTTCGTTCATGTGACCTGATGCCTCTGCGGAATCTCCGCCTCTCCTGGATTTCCGTGATGACTAGAAGAGAACAAACACATGGTGTTTTCAAGTGGCAGTAACGCAAGACATCAAGAGTCGAATGAAAACATCAGCATCTGGGCTTTCTTACCCCAGGAGCCTTTTCGTCCGCATCGCTGTCGTCATCGTACGAGTCGGCAGCATTATTCTTGGGGCTGGAGCCTCCTAGTAGAGCAGTGATAGCTTTATTTCTGGCGTGGATACTGGCTGAAGCCTCCCCTTCCTCCTCTTCCTCATCTGGGTCCAAGTGCTCCATCAGAACCTTAAACTGTGGAATAAAACATTTAGAGATGGTCAGTTTGACTCATTTTTGTGAAATTTTTATAAAATGTTTTTTTTTTGTAATATATAAATTCAAGACAATTCAAAAAGTTCTTTGTCTCAAAAAATCTACAAGTTCCAAGTCTTTTTTTCTTCATATATTAAATGTCTATTAAATGACTGTTATTTTAGCATTATTTATATAGTATTATAATCTTTATTAATATTTAAATTACTTATTTTTAATATATTTTTACTTTTAGGTAATTTGCATGTCATTTTTAAATAGAAAAAACGATTTAGCCAAATTTTATAACTTAAATTTATTTCAAATATTATATTTTATTTTAGCTTTTATTTCATTAATGAAACTTTGTAATATTTTTGTTTTTGTTAAACCATACTGGTTTTTACTTTTTTTTTTTTATCATTGTTGGTATATAAAAATACATTCATATTTTCATATTATGCAATCTTAAACCATTAAATATATATTAATCATTCTTCTTTGTCCTTTATTAAAAAAAATCATTACTGATTATTAAATGAAATGAAAAATGATATATGATAGTAGTAATTATTCATTATTGGAAAATAACATGCCCCGATTATTTGACTGGAAAAAGTAACAAAATCAAACAAAACATGCAAAATGTATGGAAACAAAGAAATTAATCTCAGTATTTTCAGCTAATTCAGAGCAAAAAAATAAAAAATAAATATATATATATATACCCTAGTTAAAAAAAATTATATTCTAAATTAAATAAATGAAAAAATACAAAAATGAACAGAAGAATAATTTGATTTTTTTTTTTTACAACTCAGCCTTTCTAATCAGCACCGTATGAGGCAAAACACAAATAAAAAGTGAAAACCAGAATGTTTACATCTAAATACTGTCTGACGACTCTCCTCTTGACATCGTAAGTAAGATCTGCATTGGACAGGCTGTTCGTCAGGTAGTCTAGTGTCTGCCGTGGGTTGAAATGCACATTGGCCTTCCTGTTTACAGCCTTATCATAAACCTTTGCAGATTCTGTAGGTGAGTACTTCTGAATTTTACTGCAGGAAGAGACAAAGAGGCGTTTGTTATGAAGCCAGGGCCATGAACACATTACAACAGTCATTTCAGACCAGAATGCATTTGGACTAGCGATTAAAGCTCACCTGTCAGAGAAGCCGTAGAGGTTCTTAAGGTGCTGCTTGAGCATCAGGAGCAGCAAGATGCCCTGAGAGGCGTTGGCAAAGTCCAACAAGGGCTCGGGGTTGTCAGGTAGACGCAGCATGATCTTGTCCACGTCCTCCAAGTCGAGGTCTGAATCTGAGTCAGAATTCACTGCAGCGGATCGTCTGGGTTTCTTGGGCCGGCGGATGACTTCATTGCTGCTATCACTATCACTGCTGCTTCCTCTGCTACTTTCATTCTCAGAGCCATATTTTTTCCCTCTTTTTTTCTTCTTTTCCCGTGGTCTAGGCTCTTTTAGCAAAGACTGCAATACAAGACAAGATTATTAGAAAAAGTAATGTCAGCTCTCACAAAAAAGGTACAAAAAGGACCCCAAAAAATTAAAGGTGATGCAACCCTTGTTACCACAATGTAAATACATTTTAAAACCTGTGATATTACTGTTAACAAAAACTAACACTATCTATAAAAAAATCGTATTTAATTAAAATAAAGCTCAAATAAAACAAAAAATATAAATATCATGAAAAACATATATATATATACACACACACAGTATCTCACAAAAGTGAGTACACCCCTCACTTTTAAGTAACCATTTTAGTATATCTTCTCAAGGGACAATACTACAGAAATGAAACGTGGATATATTTTAGAGTAGTCAATGTGTTGCTTGTATAGCAGTACAGATTTACTGTCCTCTGAAAATAACTCAACATACAGCCATTGTTGTCTAAATAGCTGGCAACAAAAGTGAGTACACCCTAAGTGATAACAGCTGTATGTCGTTTAACCAATGCAAAGTCACATGTCCTATTCATCATGTTCATGCTTTTGTCTGCTTGACAGGACCATACAAATTTGTGTATCTTGTATTGGAGCAGTTCAAATTTGGTGCTTTGAGTACAATTCTCTCATACTGACCACTGGATGTTCGACATGGCAAAGAACTCTCTGAGGATTTGAGAATTAGAATTGTTGCTCTCCACAAAGATGGCCTAGGCTATAAGAAGATCTGTAACACCCTGAAACTGAGTTGCAGTACAGTGGCCAGGGTCATACAGATGTTTTCTAAGACGAGTTCCACTCGGAACAGGCCTCGCAATGGTCGATCAAAGAAGTTGAGTCCTCGTGCTGTGCGTCAGATACAGGAGCTGGCTTCAAAAAACAGACGCATGAGTACTGCCAGCATTGCTTTAGAGGTTGCAGAAACGGGAGGTCAGCTTGTTAGTGCTCAAACCATACGCCGCACACTGCATCAAATTAGTCTGCATGGCTGTCGTCCCATAAGGAAGCCTCTTCTAAAGATGATACACAAGAAAACCCGCAAACAGTTTGCTGAAGACAAGAAGACTAAGGAAATGGATTACTGGAACCATGTCCTGTGATCTGACGAGACCAAGATAAACTTATTTGGTTCAAATGGTGTCAAGCGTGTGTGGCAGCGCCCTTGGTGGGCGTACTGAAAAGGAATTGTGTCTTGCCTACAGTCAGCATGGTGGTGGGAGCATCTGTCTGGGGCTGCATGGTGCCTGCTGGTACTGGGTAGCTGCGGTTCCTTGAGGAAACAGGATCCAGCATGTACTGTGACATTTCTGAACAGAACATGATGCCGCTCCCTTCAGAACTGCGCAAAAAAAAAAAAAAAAAAAAACACAAAATAAAAAAAAAAAGAAAAAAACCAAAAAAAAAAACAAAAAAAAAAACAACAAAAAAAAAAAAAAAAAAAAAAAAAAAAAAAAAAACAAAAAAAAAAGAACGGGCAGTTTTCCACATGATAATATCCCAAACACACCGCCAAGATAACTGCCTTGCTGAGAAAGCTGAAGGTGATGGAATGGCCAAATATGTCTCCAGACCTGAAACCTATTGAGCACCTGTGGGGCATCCTCAAGTGAAAGGTGGAGAAGCGCCATGTGTCTAACATCCAGCAGCTCCGTGATGTCATTATGGAGGAGTGGAAGATGATCCCAGCAACAACCTGTGCAGCTCTGATAAATTCCATGCCCAGGAGGATTAAGGCAGTGCTAGATAAAAATGGTGCTCACACAAAATATTGACACTTTGCACACAGTTTTGACATTCACTTAGGGTGTACTCACTTTTGTTACCAGCTATTTAGACAACAATGGCTGTATGTTGAGTTATTTTTAGAGGACAGTAAATATGTACTGCTATACAAACTGCACACTGACTACTCTAAAGTATATCCAATTTTCATTTCTATAGTATTGTCCCTTGAGAATATATACTAAAATGGTTGCTGAAAAGTGAGGTGTGTACTCACTTTTGTGAGATACTGTATATATAAATATATATAATAAATATATATAGATATTTATATAATATATTATATAGATAGTCTATATATATAAATAAATAGATATAATGACAGTGGGGCAAATAAGTATTTGATACACTGCCGATTTTTCATGTTTTCCCACTTACAAAGAATGGAGAGATCTTTAATTTTCATCGTAGGTACACCTCAACTTTGAGAGACCGAATCAAAAAAAAAAATTTCAGAAAATAACATTGTATGATTTTTTTTTTAAATAATTAATTTCCATTTTTTTTGCATGAAATAAGTATTTGATACAACAGAAAAATAGAACTTAATATTTGGTACATAAACCTTTGTTTACAATTACAGAGGTCAGACGTTTTCTGTAGTTCTTGACCAGGTTTGCACATACTGCAGCAGGGATTTTGGCCCACTCGTCCATACAGGTGTTCTCCAGATCTTTCCGGTTTTGGGGCTGTCGCTGGGCAACATGGAGTTTCAGCTCCTCCATAGATTTTCTATTGGGTTCAGGTCTGGAGACTGGCTAGGCCACTCCAGGACCTTGAAATGCTTCTTACGGAGCCGCTTCTTAGTTGCCCTGGCTGTGTGTTTGGGGTCATTGTCATGCTGGAAGACCTAGCCACGACCCATCTTCAATGTTCTTACTGAGGGAAGGAGGTTGTTGCGCAAAATCTTGCAATACATGGCCCCATCTGTCCTCCCCTCAATACGGTGCTGTCGTCCTGTCCCCTTTGCAGAAAAGCATCCCCAAAGCATGATGTTTCCACCCCCGTGCTTCACGGTTGGGATGGTTTTCTTGGGATTATACTCATTCTTCTTCCTCCTCCAAACACGTCGAGTGGAGTTTATACAAAAAACTTCTATTTTGGTCTCCTCTGCCCACATGACCTTCTCCCATGCCTCCTCTGGATCATCCAGATGGTCTTTGGCAAACTTCAGACGGGCCTGGACATGTGCTGGGTTGAGCAGGGGGACCTTGCCCACGCTGAAGGATTTTAATCCATGACGGTGTAGTGCTTTACTAATGGTAACTGTTGAGACTGTGGTCCCTGCTCTCTTCAGGTCATTGACCAGGTCCTCCCGTGTAGTTCTAGGCTGATCCCTCACCTTTCTCAGGATCATTGATACTCCACGAGGCGAGATCTTGCATGGAGCCCCAGTCCGAGGGAGATTGACAGTCATCTTGAATTTCTTTCATTTTCTAATAATTGCGCCAACAATTGTTGCCTTCTCACCTAGCTGTTTGCCTATTTTCCTGTAGCCCATCCCAGCATTGTGCAGGTCTACAATTTTGTCCCTGGTGGCCTTAGACAGCTCTTTGGTCTTGCCCATAGTGGAGATGTTGGAGTCTGATTGATTGAGTGTGTGGACCGGTGTCTTTTATACAGGTAACATGTTCAAACAGGTGCAATTAATACAGGGAATGAGTGGAGGAAAGGAGGGCTTCTTAAAGACAAAATTTTTTTTTGATTCTGTCTCTCACAGTTGAGGTGTACCTACGATAAAAATTACAGATCTCTCCATTCTTTGTAAGTGGGAAAACTTGAAAAATCAGCAGTGTATCAAATACGTTAATTTGCCCCACTGTATAACACACACACACACAATTTTAACATATAGCTAATATATATATAATACAGTGGGTACGGAAAGTATTCAGACCCCCTTAAATATTTCACTCTTTGTTATTTGCAGCCATTTGTTAAAATCATTTAAGTTAATTTTTTTTTCCTCCTTAATGTACACACAACACCCCATATTGACAGAAAAACACAGAATTTTTTGACATTTTTGCAGATTTATTAAAAGAAAAACTGAAATATCACATGGTCCAAGTATTCAGACCCTTTGCTCAGTATTTAGTAGAAGCACCCTTTTGATCTTATACAGCCATGAGTCTTTTTGGGAAAGAAGTTTTTTCACACCTGGATTTGGGGATCCTCTGCCATTCCTCCTTGCAGATCCTCTCCAGTTCTGTCAGGTTGGATGGTAAACGTTGGTGGACAGCCATTTTTAGGTCTCTCCAGAGATGCTCAATTGGGTTTAAGTCAGGGCTCTAGCTGGGCCATTCAAGAACAGTCACAGCGTTGTTGTGAAGCCACTCCTTCGTTATTTTAGCTGTGTGCTTAGGGTATTTGTCTTGTTGGAAGGTAAACCTTCGGCCAGTCTGAGGTCCTGAGCACTCTGGGGAAGGTTTTCGTCCAGGATATACCTGTACTTGGCCGCATTCATCTTTCCCTCGATTGCAACTGGTCGTCCTGTCCCTGCAGCTGAAAAAAAACCCCACAGCATGATGCTGCCACCACCACCATGCTTCACTGTTGGGACTGTATTGGACAGGTGATGAGCAGTGCCTGGTTTTCTCCACACATACCGCTTAGAATGAGTCTTGGTCTCATCAGACCAGAGAATCTTATTTCTCACCATCTTGGAGTCCTTCAGGTGTTTTTTAGCAAACTCCATGCGGGCTTTCATGTTTCTTGCACTGAGGAGATGCTTCCGTCGGGCCCCCTCTGCCATAAAGCCCCGACTGGTGGAGGGCTGCAGTGATGGTTGATTTTCTACAACTTTCTCCCATCTCCCGGCTGTATCTCTGGAGCTCAGCCACAGTGATCCTTGGGTTCTTCTTTTTACCTCTCTAACCAAGGCTCTTCTCCCCCGATAGCTCAGTTTTGGCCGGACGGCCAGCTCTAGGAAGGTTTCTGGTCGTCCCAAACGTCTTCCATTTAAGGATTATGGAGGCCACTGTGCTCTTAGGAACCTTAAGTGCAGCAGAATTTTTGTAACCTTGGCCAGATCTGTGCCTTGCCACAATTCTGTCTCTGAGCTCTTCAGGCAGTTCCTTTGACCTCGTGATTCTTATTTGCTCTGACATGCACTGTGAGCTGTAAGTTCTTATATAGACAGGTGTGTGGCTTTCCTATTCAAGTCCAATCAGTATAATCAAACACGGCTGGACTCAAATGAAGGTGTAGATCCATCTCAAGGATGATCAGAAGAAATAGACAGCACCTGAGTAAATATATGAGTGTCACAGCTAAGGTTCTGAATACTTAGGACCATGTGATCTTTCAGTTTTTCTTTTTTAATAAATCTGTAAAAATGTCAAAAATTCTGTGTTTTTCTGTCGATATGGGGTGCTGTTTGTACATTAATGAGAAAAAAAATTAACTTAAATGATTTTAGCAAATGGCTCAATATAACAAAGAGTGAAAAATTTAAGGTGTTCTGAATACTTTCCGGTACCCACTCTACTATATATATATATATATATATATATGAATATATATATAGATTAAAAAATTTCAAAGCAAATTTAATAAAATTAAATGCAATTACAAAATTATGAAACTAAAATGAAAATTAAAGCTAATATTACTGACTAAATAAGTAATAGTTATATAATAAATTAATAAATGATATATAATAAATTAATAAAACGGTCTACACCGTTTTGTTATAAGCATTTGTTAGATTCAATTTCTAGAATTAGCCCCTAAACATTTTTTAATAAATAAAATAAAAAATAAGGGCTAGCAAGCTTGGAATCAAATGTTGGTTTGTAGATACTAATACATTTATATCTGCCCTAAATTAAGAAGATTTATATCTACCATAATTTCATTAAAAAAAAAAAAAACTTTTTCTATACTATGGGTTTAAGAGAGTTGCAGTAAAAGGATAGAAATTCAACACACTGAGTGGTTGAAAAAGCACCACACCTCTTTGAAGGACTGCAGCAGGTTGCTGCCGGACACTGATAGTGTGATGTCTACATGGTGCATGATGAACAGCGGCTCTTCCTGACTCTGATATGGGAAGCAGGCGAGATTGTCTGCGACATACAACAGCATGTTCACGTCTGACTTCTAAATGGGAAGAAAGCAAAACAACATTATTCAAGAAACACTATATGAAAGCATAAACTGTAGTTACAGAAGATAAAATAAAATATACCATAGAGTGACACATAATGCAAAACATTAAAAAAGGTCACTAACCGCGCTGTCATCAAACAGGTTGAGCAGCGAGATGAGGAAAGCCCTGCGGTGTTGCCTGTTTCCACGCACCATGGTGTAGAGGTGAGAGCAAAGAGCTGTGTTTGTCTCATCCTGTCGGAAACCCCTGATTACCATGTCCTTTGAATCCACAATGGCTTGCTGCACCTGATAGGACATCTTCATCCCCGCCACAGCCTTCATCTGTTTGAATGGCATATACATCCAGTGTTATTTCAGTATAACTGACATACCGTAATATTAGAACTTTATTTCATATTTTGAATTGATTTTTTTTTCTGTTTATATTTTAATTTGTAGTTTTTAATTGTGATGTGTGGTTTTATGTAATGTGTGTATATACAGTGGGTACGGAAAGTATTCAGACCCCCTTACATTTTTCACTCTTTGTTATATTGCAGCCATTTGCTAAAATCATTCAAGTTATTTTTTTTTCCTCAATGTACACACATCACCCCATATTGAAAGAAAAACACAGAATTGTTGACATTTTTGCAGATTTATAAAAAAAAACTGAAATATCACATGGTCCTAAGTATTCAGACCCTTTGCTGTGACACTCATATATTTAACTCAGGTGCTGTCCATTTCTTCTGATCATCCTTGAGATGGTTCTACACCTTCATTTGAGTCCAGCTGTGTTTGAATATACTGATTGGACTTGATTAGGAAAGCCACACACCTGTCTATATAAGACCTTACAGCTCACAGTGCATGTCAGAGCAAATGAGAATCATGAGGTCAAAGGAACTGCCTGAAGAGCTCAGAGACATAATTGTGGCAAGGCACAGATCTGGCCAAGGTTACAAAAAAAATTTCTTCTGCACTTAAGGTTCCTAAGAGCACTGTGGCCTCCATAATCTTTAAATGGAAGATGTTTGGGACGACCAAAACCCTTCCTAGAGTCTGGCCGTCCGGCCAAATTGAGCTATCGGTGGAGAAGAGCCTTGGTGAGAGAGGTACAGAAGAACCCAAAGATCACTGTGGCTGAGCTCCAGAGATGCAGTCGGGAGTTGGGAGAAAGTTGTAGAAAGTCAACCATCACTGCAGTCCTCCACCAGTCGGGGCTTTATGGCATAGTGGCCCGACGGAAGCCTCTCCTCAGGAAGCAAAAAAAAAAAGCACCATTAAAAACACCTGAATGACTCCAAGATGGTGAGAAATAAGATTCTCTGGTGTGATGAGACCAAGATATAACTTTTTGTCCTTAATTCTAAGCGGTATGTGTGGAGCAAACCAGGCACTCATCACCTGTCCAATACAGTCCCAACAGTTAAGCATGGTGGTGGCAGCATCATGCTGTGGGGGTGTGTTTCAGCTGCAGGGACAGGACGACTGGTTGCATCGAGGGAAAGATGAATGCGGCCAAGTACAGGGATATCCTGGACGAAAACCTTCTCCAGAGTGCTCAGGACCTCAGACTGGGCCGAAGGTTTACCTTCCAACAAGACAATGACCCTAAGCACACAGCTAAAATAATGAAGTAGTGGCTTCACAACAACTCTGTGACTTTTTTCTTGAATGGCCCAGCCAGAGCCCTGTTTTAAACCCAATTGAGCATCTCTGGAGAAGACCTAAAAATGGCTGTCCACCAACGTTTACCATCCAGCCTGACAGAACTGGAGAGGATCTGGAAGGAGGAATGGCAGAGGATCCCCAAATCCAGGTGTGAAAAAACTTGTTGCATCTTTCCCAAAAGACTCATGGCTGTATTAGATCAAAAGGGTGCTTCTACTAAATACTGAGCAAAAGGGTCTGAATACTTAGGACCATGTATATATTTCCGTTTTTCCTTTTTAATAAATCTGCAAAAATGTCAAGAATTCTGTGTTTTTCTGTCTATATGGGGTGATGTGTGTACATTAATTAGGAAAAAAAAAATTACTTAAATGATTTTAGCAAATGGCTCAATATAACAAAGAGTGAAAAATTTAAGGGGTCTGAAGACTTTGTACCCAACTATATATATAGCGTATTACTTTTAGTATTTTTTAAAATAATTAGTTCGTTTTTATAATTTTTTATTTTAGTTTATTTTAGTACTTCCATTAAAAAATAAATGCAACGAGATATGTTTTGGCGTTAATTCTGATCTATTATAACTCTCTTATCAGATGTTAATTATAACACTTGTAACCACACTTTGAGTATTTTTTGAAAGGATTATATATATATTTAATTTTTTTTAATTTTTTTTAAAATCTGTTTTTAGTTTAATTTAGCTATAACACTACAATACCTACACCTAATATATTACAATTTATTGCATCATTATACATGACAAATGCATGTTAGTTGTTCAAATCCACTTACGTGAATGAATCCTGTGTATTTCTTATCAATCTCCACCAGCTGTTGATCAGCTTTATTCCTCATTGTGGGTTCCGAGTCGGTTCCCATGGCAATAAGATACGGAACGCACTGATGGAGGAGGAGGAAACAGACAAGTTAAACTAAAGGCTCTTTCAGACCACCTTTAGGAGAGTTTGTGCAGTGGATACGTACCTGTACGGGATGAATGAGGCCTTGGCTGAGCGTCAGGGCGATTACATTGAGAGCAAAGTGCCGTACGCTGGATTGCGTGTGGAAAAAGCACTCTAGCACTTGCTTGAGGTAGAGCTGCATGATAGAACTGCTCATGCCAGATGAGATGTCACCCATCTCCTTCAGGTCCTCCTGCTTAGACATCTTCTTCCCTGAAATGGCCAATGACAAAGAATGAGAATAAAAACAGCTAACTGGATAGCTTCTTACCAAGTGACAGCTGCATTGGGCACAGACAAGAACATCCTTTATAAATGACACTCACACTCCCTGTCGGCTTCCTGCATGCGCGAGTCTTCCTCCTGCAGGTATGTCTGCAGGTTCTTTAGCACCTGGATCTTCAGATTCACTGATGTTTTCCTGTCAGCCAGGAGGCAGTTGTAGAGGTTTTTCACATCTGAAGCAAACATTAGCCCTGGGTGCTGGATGAACAGGAAGCCTGGAGAACCAACAGATCATGGTTTTGTTCACTGTGAGCACAGTGAAAAGGTACAAACAAGAAATTCAGTGATTATGGAGCGCAAATATTTACCTAGACCAATGATGGCCTTGGTCTGCACCTCTTCATCCTCATTTTTAGTGAAATACAACAGCAGCTCCAGCACTTTGTCCTTTATGACCACCTGAAAGAGAAGACAACCATTAACCAGACAGGTAAAGGAGTGAATCTTACGAAAACATTTTCAGGTTACATTTGATCAAGGAAATGAAACATATTATAGGCCCATTAAAATATTTTCATATTGTGACATCATATTATGACATTATGCTTAATCCAAGCATATTTTCTTCAAAATTCTCATTCTCCTAATGTGACAAACGTTAACCAGATAAACAAAATATAAATAAATAAATATAACAACTGCTGTAAAATATCGATCTATATATATATATATATATAATATAATATAATATTATATATTATTTTACTTAAATATTTTTAAATGAAATGATTTAAATGAATGAATAAATTTGACTACTCAGTCCCACTGATCTATTAAAAATAGACGTCTATTTTTTAATGCACAATTATTTCTTGTGATATAAGATTAAAATACATAATCATTCAACTATAAATGTAATTAATCATATATAGTCACGTTAATACAATAAGTGGAATATATTGATTGTGGTAATCATATACCTGTTCTGATTAATAAAATTTCTTATGTGGGGGCTAAAGAAAAACTCTTTGACAAAATTTGGATTAATAAAAATAACAAAACATACTGTGAGCTAAAAATCAATCATAAATATTATATATATATATATATCATATTATATATATAATATATATTATTATTCTATTATTATAGTCCATATGTACATTTATTAATGCTTTCAAATTTTTCCTGGGATTCAAGACTTTTAAAATCCAGAAATCATGACTGAGGATCTCACCTTATTACTGCCTTTGAACTCCTCTTGGTCAAAGTCGAAGTGTCGGCACAGGGCACCCACAGTGAAGAGTGAACGCAGCAGAGCAGGTTTATTAGAGACCAGTACAGTGCAGTTTGAGTCTTCCTGATGCTGCAACTTCAGCTTGCTTAGTGCTCCTTTACATGAAAGAAGAAGAATTTTAGAGTGATTAACACTCTCAGGATTACAGAAGAACAAAAGAATCCTGACAGGTGTTGAAATTTACTCACCATAGTATCGGTTGAAACAAGACCACACAAACTTGTAGTTATGGGTGACCTTATTGACGACCGCACCGAGACAACTCACGCAATGCTGCACAACCTGCAGGAAACAAGGCAGATGGCACCATGAAGCTATCCATGTACAAACCGCTGGACATTAGAGTTACTGACACTTGCTCTTCAACTGACCGTCATGCCGTATTTGATGATGAGTTTCATCAGGTCTTCTTCGATGGTGGTGAGGAAATTTTCACTCGGATGTTCCATCAAAGGAACAACAAGCTCCAGGATTTTAGCCACATTACAGATCACCATAAAATCACTCTGAGTCTGTAGGGACACAATAAGCACAAGAAGTGCCCTCACTCTCTGGCCTCTAGATGGCAGCACAACACCATTTATTGCGATATATCAGGGGACACCAAACTCAGTCCTGGAGGGCCAGTGTCCTGCTCCAAGTTGCCTGAACACACCTGCCTGGAAGTTTCAAGTATATATAGTAAGAAACTGATTAGCTTGTTCAGGTGTGTTGGATTAGGGTTGGAGGTAAACTCTGCAGGTCGACCGAGTTTGGTGACCCCTGCAATACATCCTAAGTTTCCCGACAGCATACTCACATTACACTTTGTAGTCAGATACGGCTGCATAGTCATGGCATGTTTCACCATCAGCTGGGGTCGGATCTTGCTAAACAGGTACAGCGTAGTGATACAAGCCACTAGGCAATTGGACGTCAAGCCTTTATCACAGTCTGCAAAACAAAAAATAACTCATCAAAAGTTCAACCAAGGTAAATCTTTCGCTTCATAATTTAATACCGTTCATACCAGCGAGAGACTCCTCGTATTTCAGAATATGGTCCACGAGACTGTCCACCAGCTGAGCACAAGCCTTCCTGGCCGGTTTGTACGAGGCATCCTCTTCTGACTTTAACAGCTGTGACAACATCGATTACATCAGTGCTTAGGTTTTATATATATATAATATATATCTATAATATATTTTTTTAACCTGACAAAAAAAAAAATGTATTCCAGTTTCACACTTTCGCTGGGTAACCTGGGGCTAATGCTATGTTCAATTCACTCAGAAGTCAGAATTTTACTTCCTATTTTTGGAAAAGTGCAACAGAATGGATTTGAAATGAGTATTTTGCTCTTCTGTCACCCCTTTTTGGGGTTCAAACCTTGCAACCTTCAAGTACTATCCCAGATCTCCTTGAAACCCTAAATGCACAACTAATCATTGGAAAAGCAAATCAAAATTGTCCTTGAACCATAGATGGGCAACTTACATTCTGAAGGAGCTGCTCGAACCAGTCGTAACCGGAATCCCTGCATGCAGCGACCTGAGAGACAATGATTCACGTCAGAGGGACATAATGTGACCTTAAACGTGTATTATAGCACATGTCTTGGGGTCAGATTTTTGCCCACTCTGCAGATCCTTACCACGTCTGTGATGTTGAGAATCTTGCGAGTCATGGCCTGTTTATCATGATTAGGTGTAGGGGTGAACCAGAGCTTCTGAAATGTCTCATTTACCAATTTCTGAATAAGAGATGGCAAAAAGAAACTGGTTATAAGAGGGCTGCACAATAATACATTTTTTAAAAACAAAATAAAAATTATCCCTAGTATAAAACAAAATAGGTGTCTAAATTAATCTCTAATAATATAAAAAAAATACATAAAATATATATTTTTTGCATTATTAGAAATTAATTAAGACCCCTAAATAAGATTTTTTTTAAAATAAGACCAATAGTATATAAAGTAAATTAGCTGAACATTTTTTTCGTTTTGATATTTTAATAATTGCTTTCCCAACAAAACACAGAATACACAACTTTTACATAAATATAAAGTACATTGATCAATACAGATTGTAAGAAAAAAACACAACTAACCTTGATGCCTTCTTCGTCATTGACCCTCCTGATCATCTTTACACACATCTCTGTGATCTTGTTGAAGGTGGGCTGCTCCAGACAGATGTCCCGTAGGATTTTAATAACCCTCTTCCTCACACTGATGCCTGTGTCCTGCAGAAAACATTTACCAACACAAATCAGCCTACACAATGAATTCAAAAGAATCAGTTTTCACTGCTAACTGGAAAAAAAGCATGTATTAAATTTACAATATAATTTACAACTGCAAGTAATAAGCTACAGGTGGCCAATCATCATCACTACATAAACCCAGACGGAGTGATCAGCAAGTGTTTTATTTCATGGGTTTTGCCAAATACATAAACAAACAAACAAAAAGGTAGACATGGAATATTGATTTGGATACGTTGTTCTTTAAAAAGGGAGAAATAAAAAAACATTTATGGTAACAATTTTGTAACCATTGTAACAATTTTGTTTTTGTTTTATTGTAAAATTAATCTTGGTGATTATTAATTATTTTGTAGTATATCAGGAAAAATAAATATTGATTAATTGAATTATTTTATTACATGAGAACAAAGAAACTGCTGACTGCTACTAGAGACATCAAGCAAGCAATTAAGGAAATCTGTTAAAGACAAGGGTCAAATATATTTCTTTGCAGTTATAATACAAAAAATATTTGACTGCAAAATTCTACAATTCATATATGCAAAAAAAAACACAAACCAGGATGCGCTCGATCAGCATGTCGTAATACTGTTCAGTTAGCTGTGGTCGACTCAGTACGAAGCGCCCCAGCAGCTCTACCGCAGCTTCTCTCACGCTGGTGGAATTATCCATCAGTCGGCCATGAACTCCCCGCTGCATGTCCGACTAAACCAAAAAAAGCAAATGAGAATTAAAAATATGCAGATGAGAACATTAACAAGCTTTGTTTTTTTGAAAACTGCACTCACCCGTGCCAGAATACTTGGATCCACCGCAACCACTTCAGAAAGACATTTCATCGCTTTAGTTCTCACTGCGATGGCACTTTCACCGAGAACTCTCAGTATCTACAGACACAAATGGGGAGATGTATTATTGATATGCAAATACAAACAAAAATGCTGAGAGATGTGATGACCTCTAACCTGTGTGAGATAAATATCAAAGCTCTGTGCAAACGGCCTCATGGAGGCCAGATATCGCACAATAAGACACGAGTCCTCATAGTCGACAGTATCCGAGTTTATTCTGTGAGAAAACACATAGCAGGTGTCAAAACGCTTCTAAACATATCACATTTTCTTTTTCAGGGTAAACTATCCCTTTAACAAAGTTGTTTTGGCAAAAATCGCTGCTGTTTGTACCTCAGTGAGCTGAATTTCGATGCCGAGGTCTTGATAACAGACCGGAGGAACTTCTTGCGCGCTTCAGCTTTCTGCAAGATCTCACTAGTGGTCTCGACGTCCCTGGCATGGTGCGGCCCATCGGACGAGTCGTCGTCCCTCTGACTTTGCGATTTCATGGCTTTTTCCGTCTCAGTGCTGGTGTCCCTGAACCACTGCGCGATGTAGAACTTCCGTGCAAACTTTTGGAAATGAAGACATCACAACAACATTAAAACCACTAGAGATTCTTAGGGCTTTTTTTCTCATCACAATAATATGTCTGAATTTTCTCACCAATAGCGACGGGTCAGTCTCTACGTTCTCGTCCATGTAACCCAGCAGAGCCTTCTGCAGCAGCTGAATCTCATCACCGCCTGAGCTCTGTAAAACACAAAATAGCACGAGTTTCTTTCAGACCAGGAGAGATTCATACATGCGATGGCACAGATGAGCGGACTCTGCCGTTTACCTCTCCGAGGATGCGGTTGATTGAACGCTGGTCCATTTTGCTGGTGACGGCATCTTTGCGAAGACGTGCAGCCACTGTACCCAGATAATCCAAAGAGGCCACTCTCAAAGCCATCTCTGTCTGCTTATTACTGAACTGGTGAACCTACAAAGAGAAACCAGAGCGTTGGGTGAGTTTTCAAGTGATGTAACGGGGCACATTCTACCTGTGAAATATCAATCTGAAACTCACCAGCAGCCTTCCCAGAAGGCTCAGCAGCAGTTCTGCAGCTGGCCAATCAGGTTTATTCACTGTGGACAGTAGATCCTGAACAAAGTTCTCAAACAGTGGCCTGTAGTCATCCTCACCTTGCTTACTACCACACCTAAAATTAAAAAATAAATAAACGCAAGTGTATGTTAATTTCCAAGAATGACAAGATTTTTTCTTGAAAAAATGAAATGTAGCAGTTATCTAAAAGCATATACAGAGCATCTGCTGCTCATTCCTTTGCAGTAATATTATTCAGTACCGTCCCTGTCAAATAAATAAATGCCCCTCCCTCAGAAGAATTTACAAATAAATTAAAACATTTATAGACAAAGTACAAAAATAGGTAAGTAAAACTACAACGATAATTTAGCAATGCAGGTGTTGTTTGTCCTGAGATGGCATGGTTAAGCCCTCTTGAAAAGCATCAGATGAGAGTAAACAGGTGTTTCCTGAGACAGTGTACACGCTCAGCTTAAAGACATGGTATGTAGATGAAAAGACATGCATTACTGATCCCATAACACCACTGCTTAAATATAAATGACTTAAAAGTTAATTTTTCCCCCAATATAAATGGGTTGAATTGTGTGGGTGGAATAATGTCAGGGGCTTTTCTTACTTTTTGAGGAAAACAGAGAGGAAGTTTTGTGCTGTTCTCATTGCAGTCTCATATGAGTTTGTGATTAATACATCCTGATCAACCTGAAAAAAAAGAAGAAGAACTTTATAAAGTAAGCCTAAAAGGCATAAAAAATCGAACATTCTTGGAAAGCACTTTTTTTTTTACAGAAGAGACTCACAATCACTTGTAGTAATGTGACAGTCATTTCAGCATGTAGCTATTAGCTAAGAATACAAACAAAAAACTAAAACATGCCAAAAAAAGGCTTTAAACAGGGTCTTCTTGCTATTTTACCTTTAAGCCCTCTGTCAATATAAAATGACAACATGGAATATGTAAATGACCTCAAAGGCTAAGAGTCAGTAAGACTTTTTTATTTAAAGAAATTAATTGTATTCAGCAAGGATGCATGAAATTTATCAAAAATGACAACGCTGGCTCATAACGCACCAAATCAGCATATCAGAATGATTTTCTTAAGGATCATGTGACACTGAACACTGGAGTAATTGCTGAAAATTCAGCTTTTGCAATTGCATCAGAAGAATAAATTACATTTTAAAACAGAAAATACCTATTTTAAATTGTAATAAAATTTCATAATATTGCTGTTTTACTGAATTTTGTATCAAATAAATGCAGCCTTGGTGAGCATAAGAGATTTCAAAACATTAAAAAAGTCTTACTGACCCCAAACTTTGTTTTTTTTCCCCAGGAAGGTTTTGGGTGGAGAGTTCACTTCAGTGAACATCAAGGGTATGTCTGATCATAACAGCAAGGAAAATCCTTTTCCAATACATCTGAAGATTCAATTTACCTTTCTGTCATTATAATCATCTGAGTCCTTATCAGAAGGTAGATGGACCACACACTGAATGAGCTGCAGAACCAGCGCCGTCACCATCTGAATGTACATGGGCTCGCCATCCATGTCACTGCTGTTCAGTCTGAACACACAATATAGTCAATGCATATGCTCAAAAAGTGCCCTTGTCAGCTGGTAGAATAGACTGCAGCATATACCTGAAATTTCTTAAGTTTCTCTTGCTGGTTGGCAGTCTGGCAAGAGAGGTGAAGATCTCCTCCAGAATCAGCTGTCTGTGCTTCTCATATCTAGAGAAAACCTAGAAATTGCACAACACAACAATGTTAGCTGCAGTTAGTACAGCAAAGTTTAGTGTAAAGAAAGCTAACCGTACTGGTACTTACAGCCGTCACTAGTTTAATAGCACAAAGCTGCAGCTCACTCACATTCTCAACAAAGAATGGAGTGATACCTAGAGACGAGACCTGTAGAGAGAGATACACAAGTGCAGATTTAATAATTTTGCTAATGGAAATGAAACCTGACTACATCTACATTCTAAATTAATGTTTCTGGCCTTATTCTGCTTGATTCATTGGTATATGAAATGTTTGTCTACACAATATTTTGCCAAAATGTAATAACGGCCGACTGCAGCAAAGTACAAGAGAATTTTATTTCGAAGCAGGAGCAGTCAGAGATCAGACTCTCACCTGAAGGATGGTCGTGTCAGTCAACAGCTGAATCTCCAAGAGTTCAGACAGGTTACTGATAATGTCACAAACTTTGTTGTAGAGCATGACAGCAACTCTCTGCTTGTGCGTTGAGCACTTTGCTCGCTTGGCTTTTGAGCTTAGCGTTCCACCTGAAACGGACCAAGAATAGACATAATTTGGACAGTTGTTTGTGATACAAGCATTTTTGTTCAGGACAAAAAAAAAAAAAAAAAAAAAAAAAAGGATGTAGAAATCTGTTTTTAAACCATTCAATATGACTATACAACAACAATGCTATCATTATTATCAAAAACAATATTTTTATTTAAATTATAAAAAATGAAATTGAAAAATACTACTATAGCAGTAATACTATTGTACAGTAAAATTAAAATGAGTATTTATTAATAATAATAATTTTATACAACAACATTAAAATGAAAATACTAATATTAGTGTCATTGCTTTCATGTGGTGCTTGGTGAATGCAAATTTTGAACTGAGGTGTTAAGGGTGTTTTCCACAAAGCCGCTAGATGATGCCACTCGCTTGTGCAGTGCACTCAGAAATTACGGCATACATGCATGAAATACATTAACATTAATATGTCTGCTAAATGATTAAATGTAAATGTAAATACATGCATTTTAAATGTATTTGAAAATGCAGCATTTTCCCCTAAAATTTACTCAATTCATGCGGGTCATACTTCAGGATGAAAAATAAAGAAATCTGTATAATTATGGAAAAATTACATCCTTGGATGACATATACCCAACTTTGTCCTAACTAGTAAAGTTTCCAGTATCAAGCTGGAAGCAATTTCAGTCCAGAATGAAAGCAATATAATAACATTACAGCCAATCAGAAAATATTTGATAATAAGAGACCAATGAGATTTCACAGTCGGGATAAAAATATAAACCAAGCAACAGATGTCTTGTCGTGCAAGCACTTTGTGGCCCTGCCTGGTGGGGACAAAACCTCAAGTTAGCATGGAATAGAAAGGATCTTGTAGGTTAGGACACGGTGTTAAGGTGCAGGACTGACCTCCATGAGGGTCCACCCTGTAGACGGGGTCGTACTGCGGGTACAGCGTGTTTTGTAGATGGAACTTGGCGTACTGCACGACCCTCTCGATAACATCCTCAATGTAAACAGCCTTCGGCATTCGTGCTGAGGTCATGATGTTAAGAGCCATCAGACAAGCATCAGCAGATTTGGTGACACGTTCCATGATGAGGTCACGCCACAAACGCTCCTCGCCGTCCCTGTCGTTGTCCTGAAATCACAAGGACAGGGAACCTGTCAGTGAGAGTCAATGGCAGAGCCATTCCACCAATAGAAACTACAATGATGCTTACATGATTCATGAGGGTGGAGAGCTTCGCACCATCCTGAATGTTTTTTTCCAAAATACTCTGGACCTTCACCATCTTATCAGATGGAATCTGAGGATAAAAGCAGTTAGTATTAAAAGATCAAGTATTTATGATGTGTCCTGTCTCTTGAGACTTGAGATCTCTCCTGTTGACAAAGGTGATCCTGTACCCACCTTATGCATGATGCCCAAAGCCTTTATTTTGGCTGATTCACTGTTTAACTCCGAGAGCTGGTGTTTTCCGAGGAGCAGCTCCTGAGGAATCTCGTCATCATCTGCATTCATTAAATCAATTACTGTCAAACTTGCAGAAGCATTCCAGTATGGCAGAATCTGAAATAATTTGAACCTTCGATGTCAAATGTAATAATTTATCCACATTTGTACATTTACCTAATGATGTCAAGTCCACATCTTCAAGGTTTTCAAGAATGTTGTCAACACTGGTGGAAAATCTCTTGAACGTGGATGAGTCCATCATTTCTGTGGAGCACAAGTTAGATTACTAAAGATCTCAGCATTTCAGATCACTCAACGCTGATTACAATCTGCAAACATACCATCCTCAGTCAGTTTGGGCTCGTAGGCTTTCCTCTTTTTCTGCTTTTCCTTCTTCTTCAACTTTCTGGCGACTTGTTGTTGAAGGATGTCAAAGATCAGAGTTATTCGATTTCCACACTTCAACCCATTTGAGCAACAAAACTTTCAACACTGACAACATAACAAATGCTAACATGTACAAGTGGTCACTTACGATCACTCAGGCTGGGAGGGGGTGAATCTTCATCCGAGTCCACAGGACTTCGTTCTCTGTATTGACTGCCTGAACTCCGGCTGTCGTAGTGACCTCCACTTCGTCGATGATCTCCAGAACCCCTCCGGTCCTTTTCTTCATATTCCCATGCTTTGTCTCGGTCCTTTTTCAAACGCTTTGGGGGCACTAAAAGCCAGGAGGACAAAAAATTTTCATGGAAAAGCAACTTAAATCTATCTCAACTAAGAAATAAAGCAGAGGAGACATTATAATTCAGAAGAAATATTGGGAGACAGCCAGAAAAAACTACATTACTAACAAATTAGGTTTTCATGCAAACATGGGTTTGATTATTCATCAAGATCAGTTTGAATTTGGACTAGTGTAAAAACTGTCTTTGAAGCCATTAGAAAGGTGAAGGTTTAAAGTGAACAACAATACAGTTTGTATTTAATTCAAAATGGATGTGAACGAACTGCATTCTGTAGGACTATTTTACCAATAGTTTATTAGTAACAACAACTAAACCAAAGCATTGCTTTCCATTTAAATTTTTGTACTAACATTGATGATGAAACCCTGATTTGGATCAAGCAGGTACATTAAGTGTGAAAACAACATTAGATTCAGTATATTTACTTACGTTCTACAGAGCTACTGTCATCATCTGAGCTGACTTCAGCATACTTGGGCTTCTCATTAGTGGAGCTGCGTCTGCGTTTATTAATTTTCACCCTCTCACACAGCGGCATACGGGAATCCATCTCTGCCAGCACATGATGAGGAATTTCCGTTAACACTACAGAGAGGGCTACTCAAACTCTTCAAATGCACATTCAGACAATCTGTCAATTCGGTGTACAATGAACTAAAAAAAACTCACTGGTCATAAAATTGAGAAAACGGGTCACAAGGACTTACCTCCAAACGATTTTCCATAAGACGACTTGCTCTTGCTTGACTTGCTGCGCGAATTACTGATCAACTTCTGGACCTCATCAATGGAAAGTTTCTTCAGAACAACAACAGGTTTGGCGCCCTTATTGAGGTCCTCCACCAGGTCCAGTTTTTCTAATTTCACAAGTGGCTCTCGTCGCATTTCTTGCATGACGTTACCGTCTTTGTCCCGTTTCAACTTGGGAATGATGAAGTTCTTTAATGCACTCGATTTGCCCCCCAGTAGGTAGTTGGGAAATTCTGCCGTTTTACTGTCCGAGGACGGAGGCTTGTGTCCATCAAGTCGGTTCTTGTCTCCACTCCGTTTCTCGTCTTTGTTGTTGGAAGTTTTGTGGACTGACCGTTCAGGTTTTGTTTTGGATTCTGCTCCACTACGAGGTTCCTGCTTCAACCGAGGACTGTTAGGACGGGAGCGCTGCTCAGGAGACCGCTTGTCCCGGGACTCTGTTGATTCTGTGTGGCGTTTCTTTTCTTGGTCCCGATCTTTATCCCGGACCCTCTCCCGTTCCTTGTCCTGATTTTTCTCTCGTTCCCTGTCCTGATTTTTCTCTCGTTCCCTGTCCCGATCTTTTACCCGCTCCTTGTCCTGATCTTTCTCCCGCACCTTGTCCCGATCTTTCTCCCGCTCCTTGTCCCGATTTTTAACCCGCTCTTTATCTCGATCTTTCTCCCGCACCTTGTCTTGATCTTTCTCTCGCACCTTGTCCCGATCTTTCTCCCGCACCTTGTCCCGATCTTTCTCCCGCACCTTGTCCCGATCTTTCTCCCGCACCTTGTCCCGATCTTTCTCCCGCACCTTGTCCCGATCTTTCTCCTGCTCCTTGTCCCGCACCTTGTCTCGATCTTTCTCTCGCTCCTTGTCCTGATTTTCCCCTTCCTTTCCTGGTTCCTGATCCCGATCTATGTCCCTGTAGTGCTCTACCCGGCTGGACTTAGATATGTCTGGTCGTCGGACTTTAGAACCTTCACTGTCCCGATCTTTTTGCCTCTCCTGTTTGCTCTCTCGAGTTGACTCCGACCATCCTTCCTGTTTTCTGGAAGTTTCATGACCTTTTCCCTCAGGCCTCACTTTGTCAGACTTACCGTCATGTCTGTGCTTGGAGAGATCCGATTTTTTTTCCGAACTCACTTTGTTGGAGATCTCCCTGCGGTTCTCGTGCTTGTGTTTGGGAGTCTCTGGTCGTCCATCTGAAGCAGTTTTCTGTGGCGTAGTTTCCACCCGTTGCTTGATAACTTCTGGACGACCATCTACTGTCCTAAGCACCTCTTCATCTGTCTTTGATTTGAGCCGCAAGACCCCGGTGGATTCAGAACCATCTTCTGGCCAGCGCTGGGCCTCTGTTGCAGGGACAGGACAGGAGTCCACTGGCCCTTCCACCCTCCCTGCCTGTTGCAGGTCTATACTGACCATCAAGGCCGGCCGACTGGCTCCGTTACTAGCGGCACAAGCCACTTGAGGGTTCCTGAGGGTACGAATCCTGCTTTCTTTTCTTCAGAGGTTTGTCTGCAGAATTAGAATCACACAGGTAAGAAGTATTTAACACATGTACATTTTCATCAACAAATATGAGTGGAGCTTGCTAAACTCTCTGGCTCGATGCTAGGGTTTTCTGTGGCTGCCAGGGCACTGCTGTGTGGTTGTTAAGGTGTTCTAAGTTGTTAGCATGTTACTATGTGGTCGCTAGAAGGTTCTGGGTGGTTAGCAGTGTGCTTTTGTTTTTGTAGTTGCTAAGGAAAGGTATTATAACATTACTATGTGGTTGTTAGAATGTTCTAGGTTGTTGCCAGGGTGCTGCTATGTGGTTTTCAGGGGGTTCTGATTGGTTGTAAGCATGTTACTGTGTGGTTTCTTGGGCACTGGCACGTGGTTAAGCTGTTACTATACAGTTGCTAGGATGTTCTAGGTGGTTACCAGGGTGCTGTTTGTTGATTGCTAAGGTAATCTCATTGGCAGTAAGCAATTTACCCTTTGGTTGTCAAGATGTTCTGGGTAGATGCCAGGATCCTGATATATGGTTTTTAAGGTGTTGAATTGTTGTACAAGCTGAATTGTTGTTAGTGGTTGCTAGGATGTTCAGGATGTTTGCCAGGGTGTTGCTTAGCAGTTGCCGAGGAAGGTCTTACTAGAAAATTCAGGGTTGCTTCCAGGATGCTGCTATGTGGTTCTTAAGGTATTCTGAATGGTTGTTAGAAAGTTACTACATGGTTGTGGATGGTTGTCAGGATATTGCTTTGTGGTTGCCAAGTTTTTCTGATTGGTTTCTAGCATGCTACTACATGGTTGCTAGGATGTTCTTGGGTGATTGCCAGGGTCCTGCTTTGCAATTGGTAAGGTAAGGTGTTACTATACAGTATTACAATGTGGCTGCTAAGATGTTCTGGGTGGGTGCCAGGGAACTGCTTTGCAGTTGCTAAGGTAAGGTGTTATTATGATACTATGCATTGCTAGGATGTTCATGGTGGGCACCAGGATTCTACTATGTGTTTTTTTAGTTGTTCTGAATTGTTTTTAAGTGGTTGCTAGGGTGTTGCTTTCCAGTTACCAAGGAAGTTAAGGGTGGTTGTCAGGATGCTACTGTGTGGTTCTTGAAGTATTCTGAATGGTTGCTCTAACAACAGTTAAAACGTGGTTGTAGATGTTGCTAGGACATTGCTTTGTGGTTGCTAAGTTGTTCTGATTGGTTTCTAGGATGTTACTATGTGTTTGCTAGGATGTTCTTGGGTAGTTGGCAGGGTCCTGCTTTGCAATTGGTAAGGCAAGTTGTTACTATATTATGATGTGGTTGCTTGAATGTTCTGAGTGGGTGCCAGGGCATTGCTAGCAGTTGTAGTTATGAGCGTTGCTAGCATGTTAACCTTTATAGGCACCAGTAATAAAAGCTGTCAATCAGATTACTAGATAATCGATTAAAAGCATGCACATCAAGTGACAACTAGAAAATAAACACAACCTTTATCTTGAACTTCCTTAGAGCAGCGTTCTCGTTCTATAGCGGATTCCCTCTCAATCCTTTCGATCTCAGCAAGAGCATCCAGCTCTGCCTCGTCGTAGGGGGTTCCACTAACTACCCCGGGTTGCTTGGCTGCAAGTACCCCAGTGTTCTGTAGTACAGGAACCTGCTGGTAGGCCGACTGCTCACCCGATAGACACTGACCTGTGGAGAGCCGTTCCTGGGGGTTCCGGTGATATGGTAAGCTATTGCACGATAGTTCATTCTCAGCCTCTGAGCCATGCTCTACCACCGATAATGGCTCAGCTGACTGCTCAGTCTCAGAAGACTTCACTCGAGACAACTTTATTGTTAGCTTTGTGGAGTCTTTAGTGGGTGAGCTGACAATGTCATACATGGCACCTTTACCCCCCTCCTCTTTCATAAATTTTTTCTGTTTCTTTTTCCGTTCAGGTGAGTCCAACAGGAGGTCAGGAGCAGCATCTCTTGGGGAGGTGTAGGGTGGAGGAGACTGAAGAATCAAGGGCGGCCGAGATCCAACTGAAATTTAACCACCTCACGTTGCCCTATCCTTCCTGTTTGTCACTCGCCCTCTGACCCCATCACCGCTTTTGGCATGCACGTTTGTCAGAGTTTGGTTGGTTTAATTTCTGCATCTTTGCATATCCACATTCTGTCTGTCTGTCTGCGCCCTCTTCTCCAATTTACAAGTCGAGGCTTGGCAGAAAACAGTCTTGTCCTCCCCAGTCACAGAGGCCGGAGTCTTCTTTTCCAGTTGCTGGTCTCTGCAATTTCTGGGCGGACCCCCGCTCCTATCGCTCCAGGCCAAGTACCAGCATCTGGTCAGGTGTGGTTCCCGTGCCTCCCACACTCCCGGCCGTGGCAATGTCTCCCCCTGCCTTGTTCTACTCCTCCGTGGTACGTGGTCGCCCTGTGGTACCTCACGCGGTCGCCTCTGCCTGCCAACGTCCCCCGCCCCTGTGCCCGCGCTATCGGCCGGTTCCGTAGGGATCAAGCTCCCTCTCCCTGGTATCGTCCAACCCCTGGAGGTTCACTTCCTTCCGGCGTCCTTCCCTTCGCAGGGGCGCGCGGCGCGTCCAGGCCCGGCGGCGTTTCTCAAAGCGGGGTCACTTCTGTGCAACCCCGGTTGCCCACTGTGTGTCATCCCGATCAGGCACCTCGACGACGGACAATCATTTGAAGGCCGCATATCTGTGGGTTCTCCCTCCTTTGTTGGCCCCCTCCCCTCTTTTCCCGTTTGCCCCGTATGTATCCTCGTTGGCGCCTGCTCGCTTCTGGTTGGAGTTCCGCCTTGCCGGGCTTGTTGTCCTGGCTGTTTTCTCCCCCGGCACTATTGGGATGGATAGGCTACGGCATACACCCTCCCTGCGCTTCTTTTCTTTGGAGACTCCTCTGCATTGCATTCCTTTTCACACCCTACGAACCGCGGTACCCCTCGCCATAAGCACCGGAATCCACTTTCAGTTGTAGATTCGTGTTTAACAGCCCGGGTGGTTTCATCTATCCAGCCCGGGCGGGTCCCCGCGCTTCCCGACCACCACTTAATCACATTTCCTTGAGTGAGGTGTTTTCCCAGATCTGTGTCCGATGTGGTGCTTTTAGTGGTGTAAATGTTCTGTCTGCGGTTTTTTAGCATGTAGTGCACGAACGGGAGACTCACTTGGTCGGATTATCTGCTTGGTGCTGTAGCGCTCGACTGGGTGGGTGGCTGTATGCGTCGCCTGCGGGGCTGCGTCGGGCACTACTATACTGGCGCCGGGCCTGCGGTGTTCTGCTCGGGGAATGTCCACCCGGTCAAGAACCTGCTGAGGTTTGAATCTCGGCGTGGAAGAGCAGAAATAGACGGCCGTGTTAACCAGACTGGAACCAACCATGGAACCCCAGGGGATTTTGCATATTTCATTCCCATTTACATCAACCACCTACAGATGGGGTTAAAACCCACATGCGTATGCTGTTTCGCCACTCATACTAAACCCAAATAAAAAGGAACCACACTGACACAGTACCTGGGAGGGCCGCCGGAGTATAGTGGTTTGCTGGCGTTTGACGCCGGACTGTCCATGCAACTGAATTTGAGGCATCTGTATGGTGGTATTCCATTGGCTGTCTGCATTAAACCTTCAAGCATAAAACAAAGACATCACAAAACAGGTTTAAAAGTTGATTCATGGGGCAAAATTACATGGATTCCAAGCTCAATTTGTCATGCTATCTGACTAGACCTCCACTGCGTTCGCTTTACTCCGTCCCAATTATTAATTTTGTGACCCAATGCCAAATTTAACACTTTACAAATACTTTCAATATTACATACAGTTTAAAAAGTTGCAGGTCAGTAATAATTAAAGTTCATATTTTTTTTCAGCAAGGATGCCTCAAAGAATCACGGATTTATCAAAAATGACTGCAAAGATGTATGTTCTTTGAACTTTATATTCATCTGCAATCTGGAATTAACTGCATCATATTTCCCTTACAATATTCCGCAGAACATCTGTTTTGGAACTGTGTTTGATGAAATAAATGCAGCCTTCGTGAGGGTAAGAGACTTCTTTCAGACCCACCTGCATCCCCTTTTGCACAAGAGTGCAGCCCCGCGCCAAAATGTACATGCTTTATTCTGCCGTTTCATACATATCACATTATTACTTCTCTTACCATAATTACCCCGAATCAGTCTGGACAATACCCAAAAATGGGGATTTCTCCTCAGGGGCTCTCCAGAGCTCCGACATACACAGTCCATCGAATCTCGACATAAACGCTTTCTTTTGCACCCCCGCTTATCCACTTTCCCGCCTGAAAACCACATACTGGCCCCGCTCGGGTACTTTTTCCCTGCGACCATGGGTTCCCCTCGGAAAAATTATCTGAGATCATACTCCCTAAGTCCCGCGCCAAGCAAGTCGCCCCCTAACCCGGACACCAACAACACCAAAATCTCACTTCGGGTCATCACTGCCAAGTTGAGCCACTCAGCTTCCCCTGACACAGGAACAACCCCCCCAAGATGGACATGAGATTCTCCCACGACTATTTCCTAACAACCAGCCTAAGTCTGCTAACACATTTGTTGAGGATGTACTGAAGGAAGGAGGCCGAGGTGAGATACCCACATGTGCTCGGTGGACACCTGGTTGAGGCTGTGCGCCAGCTGGGACACAAGAGTGTCGTCCCGCCGGGACAGCAGACAGCTGACCTCCTCTGCGATCCTCCCATTATACAGCAGGCTCTTAGTGGTGGTGACAGGTAGAGGGGAAGGGAGAGGCAGCTGATTTAACACTGAGAAATAAACACACAAAAAAATTTGTTATTCCTTATCACAAAAGGAGGCGTGAAATATTTCACTAATTTCTTCAGGACTTCCTGTTTTGATCCAGTCACAAAAAAAATGATTGCCTGTTCAAATCAAGTTCAAGCCCTATCAATATGAAAGGTATGAACAGACATTTAATCAACATCTTTGATAACCAATCAAAAGAGTATATACCATCTGGATGAATATTTACACTTTTGAAGGTACACCAAGAAATGTTCACACCCAAAGAGAAATCAATAGTACTTAATTCGATAAATTTGCTTATCTGTGTACTACAAACATTTTTTTTATTCTACATAAGGATGGTCTCCCTCTTATGGTGGCCACCATGTTCAAGTCAAATGATGAGCTGAACACTATGAACTCTGTCCTGATAGCACTCTATTATCTAATAATTTCAGTTATAAAAGTTATAAGTCATAATTATTAAATAATTAACATTACATTTCTAAAAGCATCTTTAAGAGACACAGCGTGCATAAATAATTAGTTAAGGAAGGTTTGTTATAAAAGTTCAGGTACCAAGCATTTGTGCAACTTACGGTCAGTGAGGCTTGCGATCCCAGCGAGAGTGGTGATAGGAACATGAGGCATATCCCCATTCATGCTGAAGAAGGGCAGGGAGCTCGCGTGGATGCACAGGTCGCTCAGTGTCGCTGCTCACTGATCCACCTTTACATCTTTTGCTGCAAGAGAAAGAAAAGGACAAAATGACATAATTATCAGGTTCAGTACTTGAAGACTTTCTTTGCTGACATATGGAAACAATAGCACAGTACTGCAATTAAAACACCTTTAGAATTGTTTCATTCAAATGCTTTAATGCTACAAAAATATAGACAAGGAAAGCAAGGAAACCAGAAACCAGAACAAATCAAGTTATTACATTAATTTAGCTTTTATTCATTAATATGATCAAAAGTGACAATCTTACACAGCATTTACATTTTGCTGTCCTTTTGAACCTTCTATTCATGAAAGAATTCTGAAAACTGTTTCCACAAAAATATTAAGCAGTACAACTGTTTTCAACATTGATAATCAGAAATGTTTTTGAGCAGCAAATCATCATATTAGAATGGTTTCTGAAGGATCATGTGACACTGAAGTCTGGTGTAATGATGCTGAAAATTCAGGTTTGCATCACAGAAATACATTTTAAAATGTATTAAAATAGAAAACAGTTATTTTAAAATGTAATAATATTTAATAATATTACTGCTTGTACTGTATTACTGATCAAATATATGCAGACTTTGTGAGTATAAGACTATGTTTAAAGGGGTCATATGATGCTATTTCAAGTTTTCCTTTCTCTTTGGAGTGTTACAAGCTGATTGTGCATAGATAAGATCCCTGAAGTTGCAAAGATAAAGTCTCAAAAACAAAGCGATATTCTTTATCAAAGTTAAGACTCGCCACGCCCCCCTAAAACGGCTCGTTATAACACACTCCCACATATCTACATCACTATGTGGAAATATTAGCATAACACCGCCCAAATGTTCAAGCAAAGAAAGAAGGCGTGGTTTCAGTAACCGCAGTTAGTGTTGAAGCAGCCATGTCAGAGAGACGCTGTGGTTTCCCCCCCCCTCCCGTGTGAAAGCAAAAGCACTTTATTTGGCCTTCCGAAAGATGCATTTAGGAATCTTTAAGATTACTTACAACAGAACAGCAATGCATTTTATGGACGACCGTTTCGTGAACCTAGGAGAGGAGGTAATTCAGAATTAGCTACTGTTTTGTTATTAGTTTAAGTATTTGCTATTGACTGTTCAAATGCGTAGTTTTGCGCATTGTGTGTGTGTGTGTGTGTGTGTGTGTGTGAGTGTGTGTGAGTGTGTGTGTGTGAGAAAGAGAGAATGAGAGACGAGCGGAGAGAGAGAGAGCAGTGTGTAGTTTCATCTCCATAATAGTGATGAAAACTTTGCAAACACCACATTTTTCCTCATAACATCATTACTAGTTCAACATAACTTTTTATTTAATACTTAAATTAAAACTTTTTTTTTAATAAACATGACACTGATGGCAAGCACTGACATCTGGAAATCTGAAATTTAAAACGTGGAAATATTAAAGGAGGTAACTATCTATAAAATAAATAATGGAGCCACAAAACAAAAACCTTAATTTTAAACTTACCATATGGCATTATGCACAGAACAAAAGAGGCACCAAGCAAGGCCAAAACTACACGCGCATCTGCTCATCAAATGGGCTTTATTTTGTAGTTGCCCCTCCCCCTATGCTTCTATAACTGCCTCCACTCCTCTAGGAGGGTTTCCCATCAGGCAGTGGGACAGGCTGCAGGAGATACAGTCCTGCTGAAACAGAAAGGTCTTCCCCAGATGGTTGCAACTAATTTGGAAGAACATAGAGTTTGGCTTCAGCTGCTCAAGAGCCAATCGTTTCCTCTAGAAACCACCAGAGTCTCAGTGAGACTCCAACATCAATTCCAAAACATAAAAGACGTGCCACTGCCTGTGGATGCCCCGCGCTTTACTGCTATAAGAGCAACTGGAAGCAGTGGAATGGAGGAAACATTCACAAAATACAACTAATAAGAAAAAATTACTTGAGATGAATTGCAAAAAATTTTTTACATTTCAGTTGGTAATGTCATATGTAAGAACAAGAACAAACTGACCAATATAGTTTTCTTTTTCTAGACTACAACCATTATTGATTATTTTTAAATGTTTAACAAACGATATTCAGGCTAATTTTTAATTCCTCTTGACTACGATATATTATTATTAATAATAATAATAATAATAATAACAATAATAACAAAATACTCTCATTTGTATCATTATTTTATTCATACTACTTTGTAAATATTACTACTACTACTAAAAATAATAATAATTATTATTATTATAACTATAATAATAATAATAATAATAAAAATTTAATTCAAAAAATTGTTATAATATGTACATTATGATAGAATAGTAGTAGTAGTAGTAGTAATAATAATATGCAATAATATATTATTATTGTTGTGCACAAATGTTTTGCATTCGAAAAAAAGAAGTAATAGAATATTTTATTTACCTTTGAGATTTGGAGAATCTGCAATTGTAGTTATTTCGGGCAAAAGAACCTTTAGCATTCGAGAACATCAGGTACGTTTTATATATACAGTACGTCTAAGAACTTGCAGAATAACACTAATCGACAGGTGGTCTGGCAGGCGGTACTCTCTAATTGAGGGAGCACCAATCATATAATATTTAGACCATAATTTACACAACAGCAAATTAAAAAAGGACATACATTGTGTACACTTCACACGTGCATGAGAGACAGAGCTAAATAAACCGTATAGCTCAAATTGGGCCACTGAATAAAAAAAAGTCTGAGCAGTCTCTCTCTCTTCTCCTCTCTCGCTATATATATATCTATAATATATAATATAGATATATATATATATATATATCTGTATGTTATTTGGGTGACTAATCATGGGGCTTACTGAGGATAGAAAACTCAGTGCAACAAACCGGAAAAGTGCTATTTCTTATTACACAAAAATGTATTCAAGTAAAAATGAAAGATGGCAGGAAAAAATATACCACAAAAGCATCAAATTATGGTGAACTGGCAAGTCATTTAAAAACACTACATTTCAGCTCAGGACAAGCTTTATCATGTCTGTTAATTTATTAAAGGTAAATATATTAATATAGGTCTCCTATGTGAAATCTCATTCCCAGATTACAGCCACAGCTCAATGCTTCTCCAGCACCAGCTGCTCCAATAAAACACCACAGCAATTTAAACCAACAAATCTGACAGTTTTGACATAATTGTGAGCGATTTCAACTGTAATCCCTTCTCTGAATCTACCGTTATGAAGACAGAATCTTTTCAACAGACAGAGAACTTTAAATTTATATTTGGTTTTTGATTTGTGCATGTTTTGGATAAGAACTACTAAAGCTAACTGAATCCATGCAGCATTTCATTCATTCATTCAGTCATAAAGCTTTCAAACCCAAACTGCATTTTTAAATCAATAAAGCCTCAATATTCTGTTTTAAAATACATGAAATATTTAAAATACATTTAATTTCTATAAAAATAACAGTTTAGATATGAGTTACTGAAAGTTTGTGTTTATAAAAGACTGATAATTCTGTTCTTTATAAACACCTATTACTGTCATAAATATTCAGAGTTTGAGCATTTATAAATGTTTACAATTTTTGTGTAAGATATTACTAATCTCACCATGACTTTAATTAATTCATATATGCTTTAACAAACCTTTATATTCAGAGATAATTGACAGTAAACGATCATCGAAACTCATTTCATATTTGCCTTCGTAAATGAAGTATATTGAGCTGCAGGTAAAGCCTTTCAGATTCCAATAATTCATTTATATTCCCTTCACACAGTCAGCTAGTTATGAATATTTGGATAATTATTCTGCCAAAACCATGACTGATAGATATCCGATTATAGATTTTCTCAGATTAATTATTAAAGGCCAGTATTATTCAATATAAGAGTGCATTGTTTGCTCTTTACTTTGACAGATTCTCAAAGGTTTGCTCTAATTAGATGTTGTGGATCTCATTAATCAAACTATTCTGATGTTTCATAAGTTCAGTTTTAAGAGGGGAGTATTGTTTACTGGATAGTTTTGGATAGTTCATTAATCAGGTTTGCTATCTAATCTTGATGGTTATGGTATTGCTTACTGAGATCAATGGTAAATAAGGCGTGAGTTGTGTTTATTCTGACAGACCGCGAATGAGAATTCCTTAATATGATTGTTGTTTATACTCTGATGGCTAATAAGTTTTCCTCGAATATGAAAGTATTGTTTAATCTAATTTCTAGTTAATAAGGATTGTTCTGATATGATTTTGTGTACTCTGACAGATGCTAAAAACGGTTTTACTCTAAAAGCACAGTACTGTTTACTCTGATGGAAGGTGAATGAGGTTTACTCTGAGAGGACAGTATTGTTTACTCTGGTCTGCGGAGCTGCAGGCCTGTATGACTCCTATCTCCGGGCTTAAGGTTCAGCTGCACACCTGCATCTCCAGATGAGCCCCCTGAACCGGTTGAGTCTTTTTTACCGGCCAGGTTTGGCCTTTACGTTCGCGAACCATCCGAACCGCGGATTCGCTTGCGGGCCCGCACCGAGCTAACGCGTATGCTAACACTGAGCGAGGGCTGCACAACACCGATAACCTTTAGGAAAGTCCAAAGCACGTCCCACCCCGACACCGGGCTACTCTGTTTTCCCGCTCGGAACCAGCGAAACGGGTCCGGCGCATTTACCTGAGGCTCTGTTGTTGGAAGGTGAAGGTGGAGGGGTTCGGGCTCGCTGTGTCCCTCTCACAACAATAATCCGGGTCGCACCGCTTCCTCTCACTGCAAACATGAAGACGGACGGGCGGCGGTCATTCTTCTCGCAGGCGCCCGCGGAAGCTCGCACTTTACTCCGGACGATGGCAGAAAGGATTCGGTGCCGAAAGGCTCCTGGGCGCTCATAAAAGAATCCACACAGACTCTCTCTCTCGCAGAACAAAATGCCGACCGGAAGCACTGCAGCAGGAATGACTCCCTCCACCGGCGCCGAACCAACCAGCAGCGACCCGCCGATTTCCGCTGCCTGCTCTCGCGTACCTGTCGCTATCGATTGCCTAGCCCGTGATTTCCCATATCACCCTCCTCTGATCATCTTCCAGGACACTTGCTGTCCTCTCCTCCTATCTTCTCTTACTCAATTCACACTTTTGATGGACTAGATGTCCAGGAATTCAAAACAGTCGGGAGACGTGTGTTCATTAAATGTGTATAAATAACGTGAAGGCTTAAAAGGAAAATGCCCCGTTGTTCATTGAAGACAACTAACTCAGGGATACAAGACAGAAAACACATTGTTTTTTTCACACACTGGTCAATTTTGGGGTTTTGGGCTATTTTGCTTCCATAACAATCAGAGTAGTGGAAAGCAAACATCTAAAATCCCATTTAAGTGTGTTTAGTTTATTCATTCGTAGTTTAATTTAGAATTGTTATATGTAAAGGGAGGGTCCATAGTGAGCAAGTTCACACAGTCCTTCTCTTTGGAGTGTTACAAGTATGATCGGGGATAGGATCCCCGCAGATTGCACGACTAAGAGACTACAACCTAAAGAAGTATTATGATCTGTAGAGAACGTTAAGACTTGTCGACATGCACTCCTAAAAACGCCTTGTTTGAGAAAGACGCCCACCGCAGGTCTACGTCAGTAGTGGGATAGCTTTGCATACACGTGCCCAAGCTCAAAGAAAGAAGGGTGATGAAACTTGTGATAGTGCGCGCTGCAGTATAGTGGTGGCCGCCTCTACCATGTTCATGGGACGCTGTGTTTTTCGTTGTGAAAGCGAAGCTACTTTGTTGGGCCTTCCAAAAGAGGACGGATATCCGCTTCGTCATGCCTAGAGCAATACATCAATTTTGCGCTGTGGATCGCCGGATCGGCTCTCACCGTGGACGAAGTGTAGTTGTCCGCCCGGGGCTGTGCACCATGGTGAGTTGGCAGCAAGGGCCCTCCGGCGCTCCTTAGTCTAATACGCCGGTTATGCTCGTCTAAATCGCATTGTGTGCTGCTGGTGTGTTGCGTGGTGAAAGTGAAACGTATCTTTGATTTGGTCTTCCAGAGAAAGGAGACAAACTAGATACCCCGGGTTGCGCAGTTGGATTTACACCCATGGTTGCAAGTCCACAGTGGCAAAACCAAATCGTTCAGATGTGATCAGGCAGCGGCAGTGGTTTATGGAGGGACTGTGGCTAACTGTCCTGAACAGGAAGTAGCCCTCAGAAACCGCGGATGTCTGTTGGCACGGAAAAGGCTGTCTCTTGATAAAGGGGCAGTTCAAACTTGCCAGGACAGTCGGGGCGCCTCTGAACTCACAGACGTACTGTACTTTTGGAATTTGAGAATGCCACTGACGATCTAATTGAAGCAGTGAAAGTTTTGATAAAGCAGGGATAGAGGCGTAGTACGCGTGTTGTGTGGGGCGTTTCTCCGATCACAAAATGCAGACATGGTTTTATGTTACGCGCATCGAGGCAACGCAACGTGGTAAGAAGACTAGGTTATAAGTCATTATAATCAGAGAACTTATGGCCCCCCATGGATGCAACATAATGCCGTGTTTTGTAATGGAGATCAATGTAAGGATTGTAGTGTGTGTGCTCGTGCTCCGGGGGACAATTATTGGCAGCAGCAGGTATGGTAAAGGGCGCGTCAACATTCGCGTAACACGCTTGGAGGTATTCGGCCCAATTCACAGACGAATTGGATAGGCTGGCCAATCAGCGCACACCTACGCTTTAGACCGATGACGCTTTGTAAAAAGCGCTGGCACGCGTTTCAGGAAAGAGAGCCTCGAGGGAGTCAACTAATAATGGACAGTTAGTGGAAAAAAAAGTTTTTTTTTCAACCTTAAACGCCAGTAACAACATCGATTGCATTACACCAAATAACAAAACCTAATGTGTGTCTGTTTTAATTCCCTTTAATGTAGATTTCATTTGGTTCTCATGCATGAGCCATTTGACCGGGGGTTGTGTAAAGGATGTGAGATTTTCTGTTTCTAGGGGAAAGTATGCATTTGTAGGGCTGGTTTAAATGGATAACGGCATTATTTAGAATATAAACATTTCGAGAAATAACTGGTACGTTCAAATGTTATTTTATGTATGGCAATTATGGCAATCTTGCGGGATATGAGTGATGATCTATTAGTAAAAATTTAAGGCCAACTGCACCGGTCTTGCGGGACTTGTAAAAGTCCTATCAGAAAAATGTATTTATTAGTAAAAATCTGATTGTCATATTCTTAGTAGCTATTATTACTATTATTATTTAATGAACGTAGATATCGAACGATATGAATATTCAACCAAGGTATTTGTTCATGCTGGTATATGCATCTGAATACGAGCTCAATTGCGCCCTCTTACGGTACTAAACTAATAATGGCCGTTATTTTAGGCATAATAGGGGACAGTTGTCACACTGTAACTTCGGTATAGACTTTTTTATACAGTCTATGGTATAGACACATACCTTAAACTCGTGACTATTAAACATTTGCACCTGGAAAATCTATGCAGTTCATTGAACATCTATTGACCTTTTGTGATAACGGGCTCGAAGGCAGCCAAACAAAGTGGCCAGTAAGAAGCACGAAAAACGTGCATTCATCGATCACAGATGTAACAAACTTGGCACTATGGAAACCTGCATTAAATCTAGTTATTTGTGCTAGCGCAAATTTAGACAGCAAAACGAGTATTAAACACTAAACTGTGAAAAAAAGGAAATGAACAAAAATAGAAAGCCACTGGCCAACAATTACTAAGAGTGTTGTGCATTTAATTTGTCTTGAGGACCGGAATTCGTCACAATCCTATTCTCAATACGGTTTGTTGAAACTTCTTTTGTTTAAAAGACACGGAAGAAAAATGGGGGGGAAAAAGAAAAGATAAGAAAATAGGTAAGATATATATATCTACAATACAAGAAGAAAAAGGGAAGAAAGATAAAATGTTCTTTACAGCTATCATTACAGTGGACAGTGCCACACTTTTCCCTAAGACTATAGAGAAGTATGTTCTTCAATTATGTGGTGTAATAACATAATCGGGTTGCATAATGCATTCGCCAATTATAGACAGTACAGTAGACTTGATTGTCATGGAGCTTTTTGTCGCTGAATGAAGCCATTGTCACTAGATTGGCAGCTATTCCTTTTTAATGATCAATAGGTTAGAAGCTTGGTTTCTGTTATGGTGGTGAGTCTAGGTTTATTTACATTTTTTACATTTCACGTTGAGTTTGATAGAACAGATTGATCCAAGCTTTTCTTGCCTTATATAAATATATGTGAACTATTACTCATATCCACATGTTTATTAATAATTCTCCATATCAAAAGCAGAGGTTGTTTAAAATACTATCTCTTACTAATTAAAGGTGACATATTATGCCCCTTTTACAATATATAATATAAGTCTCAGGTGTCCCCAGAACGTGTCTGTGAGAAATTTCAGCTTAAAATACTCCACAGATCATTTATTATTTCATTTTGAAAATGCCTATTTTGAATGGAAACAGAAACACGCTGTTTTTCGCGCCTGTCTCTTTAAATTCAAATGAGCTGCTGATCCCTGTCCCCTTTTCCAGAATAGGGCTGTGCCATTACAGCCCGTACCTGCTAAAAAACATCTGTTTTAGTTCTGATTATAATGTTTATCGCACTGAAATCATGCGTTTAAACCATATGAGTTTAAACTTCAGATATATGGTTTTCTGAGCGTACACATCTGAAGCACACGGACAGAAAGTGGCTGTCACAGCATTTGAGTACTAAACTAAGTTTTCATTCACACACAAGTTTACTTTAAAAAAACACATGAGTTACAAAAAAACAGTCGGGTATGTCTGTGAAGGTAAACAGCTGGTAAATAAATCACTTGTTTATTTTAGATCTGTATGGCAGCAGCAATATACAGTAAATACATCAATACATCCATGTTTATTTTTGTCTCCTCTGAGGCTGGGACTCTAAATTAAGGTTTCTGTGCTCGTCTGTGCAGCCAAAGACCGAACAGTTAGCATGTTTTGCTCAAACATTTGCCATGGCATTAGAACTAGTACACAGTTGTGCGCTTGCGGAAAACACAAGGGAAAGTGCCAGTGGGTGGAAGTTTACAGTATTAGGGGCGTTAATATTCATCAGTGAGCTCCTTTGCCACGTCACCAAGGGATAGCGAAATCGCGGGATAGTTTCTCAGACGCTTGCAGAAAAGGATTACAAAACAAATTTACTGGGTTTCGTTTTCCGTTTCTTGGTGGGTAGGATGAACCGGGAACCTGAGTCGAAGCACTAAACCCTGAAAAGTAACGATTTTAAATGAGAGTCACGCTTTAAACAAAAAATCCCACACAAGCATCGCCATCTCTCCAGTTAATTCAAAACGATATTTACACACAACATCCGTATTGCTTTTTATTCTCTAGTTCGAATCACCCATTTTGCTTTGTGAGCTTGACGGAAATATACAGCACTCATGGAAAAAGTCTAAGCATTTAAAAAGGCAAACAAATTTAAGCTCACAGTTTCCAGCTGAGTACATGTGAATCCAACTTGTGTTCTCGCATGTTTTCAAAAAGATTTACAGTTTTTATAATGACTCAGTTCTGCATGTCATTGCAACCATTGAACTGGGAACATTCAGTCCATTTTCCTACAATTAATAATCAGTAGCAGCTACATATTATTTCTATTTATCATTAATGTTAGCAAATGGCAATAAAAGGGTCAGTGGATGAACTGTAGCAGAATAAAAAACAATTGAAAAAATCTCATAAACTCATAAGTATGTGTATGTTCATTTAGGATATATTGTGCGGGGCTGCTGAGAAAACTCCAATATCTGCTGTAATAGCTGCTGAAACACTCAGTCTTCTCATACATAAAGATGTGTAAAGCAGCTTTCAAAGCTAAACATAATTTTCTCTTGATATTTACAGTTTGACATTTTATACTCCATTTTTAGATAATCACTCTCATACGTGGAGCCAAAAAGTTTTTAATCTGGCAATCCTGCCCATGTTATACTCAACTTGAGTGATGAATAATTGACTGATATTCATTTCTGCTTAAAAATCAGTCCTGTGTACATTCATGACCCTGTTCGTTTTAACACTCTTGAGGTTTAAATCTTGCTGCTCCTATTATATCCTGTGTGACGAATGCTGGTCACCAACATACCAATGCCTTCCACATAGATTCCCATTTCAGCTAATTATTAAAACAACGAAAAAGCAATACAAAAAATGATTATGATGTATTTTTGTCAAGGTAACACTCTCCTGCCAAATCAAATTAACAACTGGTATGACCTGGAGACAAAGCACAAGAACAAAATTACAGTAAAAGGTCAAAAGAAGTTTGAAAATGAAATATTCAAAAACAAAACTAAATATACATATACAATGGCCCCACAAAAATGTGGACACTTAAGCAACACTTCAAAAATGTATGAATTTTACTGCATAGGTAACAAAATATCAAACCAAATGGCATCTGGAAGGTTTCTCAAAACTTACTTCACTTTTTAAATAGTTTTTTTGTGAATGCATGTAGTCAAGTATAGTTCATATCCCTAATTACGAACATTATTCAAAATATGACAACCAGAAAGTGTCCAAATACTTTGTGTTTTGCTTAAATAGCATGCTTGTACTAGATTTCTTTCAAATAAATGCCATTTAGTTAGATATTTTCTAATTAAAAGTAATTCAATTCTTACAATTCTTAACATGTATTTTAAGTCTTCAAATATTTTTGGGGCCACTGTACATATATAAACACAAGCACGCAAAAAATCCTTGGTTGGGGGTTGAATATGCAGCCTCTACATCTTGGTCTCGCTGTCTGGCGGTTTCTCGTTCTCATACTCGTTCTCCTGAGGGATCATCTGATAAGGTTTCTTCACTTCATTCTCCTCCAGGACTGAGCTCCCCAACTCCACATCGCTGTTCTGAAGCTCATCTTTGGACAGGAACTCTATGATTCCAGCTCCTATAGAGTCTCCCAGGACGTTAGTTGTTGTGCGAAGTCGATCCCTGTAAGTGCAAGGGAAAAGTGACGAAAGGAGGAAATTAAGAATCTATTTATTGAGACGGTAAATAGCGGCGATGCTTGTTTAGTTGTCAAAAAGTTTCCTACTTTCATCTCAGTTCTCATCCTAGTTTAAAAAGAGGCTCTTTCAGCTGTGTAACTTGCGGGGATCTATCTGGAATGATTAATTTGGCCAACCTAATTACGTTTCTATGTTAAAACCAATTGAATTACACGAAATTCACGAAAAAAAAATGGAGCAAGTCTCATGGGAACACATCAAAGTGTGTCACCTGGGTTGATAATGGGAAAAAAATGAAGGGAGTCCCAAATAAGAGGGAAGATAAAGTGCCAAACGCAGTCATTTTAATAAAATATGCTATTTTGTTTTGCCTTATTTCACAAAATACTTCAAGAAATATATTTGGTATTGTTATTCGCTTGTAAACCAAATCAAATCAAGATTCTATAAATGGTCACTCACAGGAACCAATCAACTGCAATGATGAGGGTGATGTCATCGGTTGGGAGTCCGACAGAGGTCAGCACAATCACCATGGTGACCAGACCAGCCTGAGGGATTCCGGCCGCCCCGATACTTGCAGCAGTCGCTGTGATGCTGTATTATTAAAGAGAATATTAATCATACTCAGAAACTGAGAAAATTATCAGATAATTATTTATATTTCAAAATAACCCACCTAATGGTTAAGATCTGCCCAAAGTTCATTTCCATGTTGTTAACCTGGGCAATAAAGATGGCTGCCAGGGCTTCATACAGCGCTGTTCCATCCATGTTGATTGTTGCTCCAACAGGCAGCACAAATCGAGTCACTCGTTTGTCGACTTTGTTATTCTCCTCAAGGCATTTGAAGGTAACCGGAAGAGTGGCTGAGCTGGGAGATAAAAAAATAAATATATGAACAAGTTAAATGAGAGCAAATTATTCCTGATTTCGGCAGCTTGACATTGTCTGACTTACCTGGAAGAGGTGCCGAGAGCCGTGATGAGGGCCTGCAGCAAACCCGTGATGAAGATGAAGGGGTTTTTCCGTGTGATGACGAAGTACAAAGTCGGTAGAATGATCATGCCATGTATCATGAGGCCAATTATTACTGTAATCGTATACATGCCGAGCTGACCGCCCATTTCAGTGATGTCATCCATCTCCACGATTTTTCCAGCAATCAGAAAGAGGATACCAATTGGTGCATACCTGGGAATAGGATATGATGTGTAAAGATACATTTACCTCCATTCAGGTTTGTTATTTCTGTTTTATTTTAAACTTGACTATCAAACAGTGGAAAAGAAACTGATTAAGGAGCAGGGATCTGCATCCAGAAGCATCACTTGTTAATAAGGTTTCCCAAAGGAGTTACACATGCAGATGGAAAAGGGGTCATGAAAAAGGGTCACACAACTATGATGAATTATGATGAATGTCTTTTTCTAAGTTACTTACATGGCAAGCAATGAAAATGTAGTCAATCTTGAGCTTGATTTTTGATATTCTAAACAAAACAAGTCCTCTTCGTAAATGTAATTCCAAGAAATAAATACCAATGGATTGTAATAAATATTTATTATGTTTTTGAAATGATAATGGTTCATATTTAAATACTATAGACTATCATTGAAAAGTTTAAGGTGTGTAAGATTTTTTTTTTTTAAGTTTTTGAAAGAAGAGCTCACCAAGATTCCATTTATCTGATAAAAATACAGTAAAACAGTAATATTGTGAAATATTATTACATTTTAAAAATAACCATTTTCTATTTGAAGCAGCAATTACTCCAGTCTTCAGTGTCACATGATCCTTCAGAAATCATTCTAATATGGTGCTCAAGAAACATTTCTTATTATTATATTACAATATTATTATTGTTGAAAACATGTGTTCGCTCATAGTTTGAGAAACCATGATACATTTCTTTTCAGGATAATATTTTTCAATATAATATTTTTCATTTTATTTGAGTCAAATTGTTTAAATTGCTATTGTTTAGGAAACACTTGATGTTAGGTTCACTCTTGAAGTTTATTGGAATTGGAAAACCCGCCCTAGGCTACATTAACACAGTTTTGAATCTACTTTACTTTTTAAAACAGTACTTTTTCTTTTTTTTACTTTTTTTTCTGTTTGTGTGTCTGGAATCACTCACCACATAATAATAGCAACAAGTCGCATGATGGCCTCGTTGAGGGAGTCGAAGAAGTCTCTGAGAGCCTGTCCCTGTTCCTTCATATTCCCAATGATCAAGCCAAAGCACATTGAAAACACCACCAGCCCGAGGGCATTAACCCCATTGGTGGTGCCCGGGAGAGGGATCACTTCCTCTTGGGCAATCTCCTGGGTGGCGTTAGTTAGGTTGAATATCGAATCGTTCACGATCATCTTCACGTGAATGATCCTCTTGCTATATTGGGTCTTGAACTACAGGAGGAAGAAGGGAAGTAGTTTTTAAAATGAGCAAGAATCTGATCAATTTGAAATGGCAAGATCCAGTTCATGTTCATGATCCAGTTCAGAGGGGAAGTCATGGCCTAATGGTTAGAGAGTTGGACTCGTAACCCAAAGGTTGAGAGTTCGAGTCTCGTACCGGCAGGGATTGTAGGTGGGGGGTGTGAATGTACAGCGCTCTCTTCCACCTTCAATGCCACAACTGAGGTGCCCTTGAGCAAGTAAATGGCTGCCCACTGCTCCGGGGGTGTGTTCACTGCTGTGTGTGTGCACTTAGGATGGGTTAAATGCAGAGTACTAATTCCAAGTATGGGTAACCATAGTTAGCCTCACGTCACTTTCACTTTCATGTTATTCTGATGTAGGGATTTGGATTGCTAGAAACATTCTACAGAAAGACTCTTTTCAATATTTCTGAAATATGTTTTTTTTTTTTTAGATCTGGTTGACTACAGGGTGTCCCTGTGGAGTGTGTCCGGACAGACTGTGAGCCACTGTCAGACTCTTCAGTGTCATTGTCTGGCCATTTCTGTCCCATTATATCCGACTTGTTACAGCTCTGCCAAAGCTCTCAGCTGGTCCAAACACAGCTGTGGGTCGAACTCAAGCCAGACTCTCCAAATGCTAAATGGAAAATGTCTATTCCCTACATGCTATAAGTTGGGCCAGCAGGAGGAAAAATTAAATGTTGTCAAGACTTGTGAGCAGTATTGGTACGATTATAAATTCAAGGCCTCCCAGAAAAACATTTTGGATCCAAGAGTGATAAATGATCCGTTTTTATCCTTTCGTTTCCTATCAACAAGTCTCATCAAATCTAATGATAAACTGATTTCCTGCTGAACATGGAAACATATTAGAATTTCACCCCAAACTGCTCCTAAACTACTTAACCCTCAAAATATTATATATATATATATATATCTATGCGAGTCTATCCATATAAATTCTGGAGTCTTGATATCATATTGATTTTTTATTTATTTTTTTTGTAATAAAATATTGGCAATTAAATGGTTAAAAATTAAGGAATGACTTTGAATAACCCAATAAAACAGCCTTTTTTAACTTCTGCTATGGTGCACCAAACATTTCATTTCTTTTTTTTTGTAAATTGTTACCGCAATAATAACTATTCATTTATATAAAATTGATAGTTTTTTTTACTTTTTCTTTTTTTAAATTTAAATTTAATCAATTTGTTTTGCAAAGAAACAACATTGTGGAGAGTTAAAAAATTACAGAGCCTATTTAATATTTGAGAATTTTTTTTTTAGATATTCTTGTGCCATTAATTCTTAAATTAAATTAAATTAAATTACATTACATTTTTAATTTTAGTAATGAAGATTTTAGCCAAGAAAATTGTATCCTTTTTTTATCATTGCTTTCATAATGTGTGCAACAGAGAGCTAGTATTTAATAAATCTTTATGATCTAGGAGGTAAATAATAGGATCAAGTGAAAATCATTCTCACCTGTTGAGTGCAGGCCTGAACCAGATTAGGAGGAAACATGTTTCTGCAAAAGAGTGTATATAATGAATAAAGTCACTGGCTCATATCAGTATTTTGAAATAACGGATGGACTACACCAGTCCATTACCTGATGAGGTCAAGGAAGGCATCAGCTGGGCTGACCTGCTCGATCTTCTGCTGTTTGGTGAATTCATCCTTTGAGCCTTTGCCCGGGTGGATAATCAGAACCATAATGATGCCGATAAACACTGCGATGAAAGTGGTGGTCATATAGTATATAACTGCACGCATGCCCATCTTTCCAGAGGCGCGACTGTCCAATGCTGCCATGCCTAGATAGAATTAATTAGAATTCAGAATTTTTTTCTGTGAGAATGAAACATAGATCAGGTCTTGTACCAATATTCTGATACATTCTAATATCTCACCAGAAATTTTACAAACATAAAGATTGGTGATGGTGAATAATGAAAGATACATGATTTAATCTTCATGTAGCTAAAAAGCACTATATCATTTGACTTTAAAAGTCTCTTAGGATTAATTGCAATCATTGTTGAAGTCAATTGAGCAAAAAGATTTTGACTTGCCAGAACAAATTAAGGTTTGAATTTTGAACGAGTCAGGGGTCTTTCTGCAGCCCTGATCCCCAGAGCAGAAAGAGAAAGCAGCTATTGTTCGGTCCTCTCGTATCCTACTGGGGGCCCAAACTTCAGCATCTTTTAAAGTTCAGTCTCTCACTTCACAATTCCCTCTGTTCATACTCTGTCTCTCTCGACCATACTTCTCTCTCTTGATCAGCATTCGTTCATCTCTCTTTCTCTCGGACAGGCCTGGGAAATTCCTCCACCTGCCCGTGTTTCAGCAGTCATGCCACCCTCTCTGTGTCTCCACAGCAACAGCAAACAGTCTCCCAAAGCACTTGTGTCAAACTAAAGAAATGACTCATGTTGCGCAGTTACAAAGAAGTGAATAAACAAAACAGCCCCCCTCACACCCAAGTGTGCCACAATTACCGAATAAAATGACCAACAAATATTAATAATAATTTAATTTAATTTCAATATTTCAATTTAATTAAATAATAACATCTGAATAATAATAATTATTATTATTACTAACCAATCAGAGTTTGCAGGTATATTTAAAGAAAATGAGTTTGAAGGAAGTGCTCTCATTCCTTTATGTGTGTGAAGTGAAGCAGCAGGGGTGGGTGGGGCTGAACTCGTCTTTATAACCTCTGCCTCATTCTCACTGCCACTTTTAATAGAAGCACAAAGAGGTCACTGTCTACAAACCTGAAAATGGAGCCCAGCATAATGCTATGCTTCGCAGAGGCACAGTTGTAACACCTGTTTCCTTGAAAGTTGCTATTTTGATTGCTTGATGAGATCTGAACAAAAATCATTGCTGTTCTATCAACTTTATGTTAGGTCTTTTTGCGTCAGTAATTGTCTTATAAATATACATTGACTTTAATTCTGTGGCCCTTTCATTCTTGAGCTGCTTGTTTTTTGTGTTGGTATTAATTAGCAACTAATTTCCTTCCTTTCATCCTTCCTTTCATCCCTTTTCTCTTTCACATCCTATGGAATTATTTCAGCCACTCCCACAATTCCAAAATTCACGCCGCTCTCACGTTCTCATCCTATTAATGTCTTTGTTCCACTATGTCCTCTCATCACTGTTTTGTCTTTTCCTTATAAACAGGACTGTCAGTAAAATTCACAGGGCCCGGGACAACATTTGTATAGTTGGGTCCCATCAACCCAGACTCAATGAGCAACTATACTATTGAAGATCTTATTGGGCTCTCTTAATTATATGGCTCCGGTTGCTCCGCCCCTTTTTCTTATTTCCTTTCCATTAAGCGTAAAGATTTCTAGTTTACTTAAGTTAAGATCTAAGACTTAAGTTCCCGGTTTTTGTAGTATCTATCATTTCTATTATCATCGTAACATATTTACTGCATTTCTGGCAAAAAAAAAAAAAAAAAATCTAAATATCATACCTGTAATCAAACTTGAGACTAGAAGGGGAAGCACTAACATCTGCAGCATACGCATCAATAGTTCACCAGGAAAGGAGAAATACTTCACTTCTCTGTATGACATCTTGTATGACCTCAGAGCAAAACCCATCATGATACCTGAAAAAAAAAAAAAAATGTCAGATCCCTTTTTTGTCATAAATCAAAAGAAATCCAAAGGCTTTTTGGTGGTAGGTTGTACAGTAATCTGTGTCCTTGACCAAGACACTAACTTCAGGTTAGATGATATCTTTAGATGGTTAGAACAAACATTCATACTTGAAAACTTCCTGAGTAAATGTAATTTCACTAAACCAGGTGCACTGACCAAAGACCACGGCTCCAATGGTGAGGAGCACAAAAGCATTTCTTCTCAGAAAGCTCTTCACGTCATCTTTAGTGATGTCCTCTACTTTCTTCCTTGCCTTTAGGGAACGCAGGTGAATTCCCTCTCGGATCTGCTGCACGCGATTGCGTGACCGCGGCTTCTCCCCAGTGCTTTTGGTCATGCTGGCGGTGTCACTCAACACACTCAGATCAAGCTAGCTGGGCTGAACCGGTGACCCAAAAGAGACCCTACACAAGAAGATGAGACAATGAGACAAACTCTATCTAGCACACCCACTGATCTAAATCCCAAATCCTTGAGTTCAAATAGGAAAGACAGCAAAAATGACTGGAAACCCAAAATGCAGCCTAAATATGCAGTAATGAAATTAATGGAATTAACTTTAATTGTAAGTTATTTTAAATATTGTGCAATTTAAATGCCGTAAGAAAGTTTATTACTGAGATAAAAAACACACCAACCACACACACACACACACAACACACACACACACAACACACACACACATATCTATATATATATATATATATAGAGAGATAGATCGAATATATGTAGAAATTTAATTCAGTACATGAAATTTACTAAATATGTCACTAAATAAATAAATGACTATATATATTTTCGATTTTTTAATTACTGAAAACTAAAAAAAATAAATGCTATATATATATTTATACACACACATGATTTAAATATATATGATACGCAATTATATTATGTAAATGAAATATTTTTATTACTGAAATAAAATTATGTATAAATATTCAATTACATTTTATATGCAGTTAACTTACATATAATATATGCAATTACATTTTATATGCAATTAAATCATAAATGATATATGCAATTACATTTCATGTAAATTTAAGCTTTTTTATTCTACAAATGAAAAATAAATGCATAAGACCTACAGCTATTTGATCTTGTAGCTTGTAGCTGAGGTTCAGCAACACTTTCTGTGCACTTTTTTTAATGAAATACATAGGCCTTTTTTAGCTACAGACATCTTATTGTCTAACTGATTTCCAGGCAAATAGGGCTCAGCCACAAAAAAAATCCTCAATAGCTACAAGTTGCTGAGAGAAGAAGAGCTGCTTACCTGCTTCTGGTGAGTTCTTGTGCTGAGAGATGCCCTGAGTGATCAGAGTTAGCCAGTCTGTGCTGGGAATTTAATAACCTTCCACCAGTAAGAAGCTCCTGATACTCAGGATCTCATAAGGGGAGGAGCTTGCTAACTCTAAATAGGACACTTCAAAGGGGGGCCCAATGGTGGTACATGATGGCATGGCAGGAAGGTTCTTGCTTGATTCTCACATTAAAATATATGAAACTGTTAGAATGCACAATCATTTAAAAATAGTTCATTTTCAAAGGCTAATTAACAAAGGCTAATTGCTAATTTTATACAAATACTTTCTTTGAAGGCACACGTGAGGTCAGCCTCAATCGTGTTTCTGTGAGATTCAATGCTAAGTGATCAGAACTCACATCGTGTTTCACATTTAATCCTGAGAGACGATTTCAATGGCTGAGAAGGGCGAGGAATAACGCTGCCCACCGCAGCCCTCCGCTCTCGGCAGGTCTTTGGACTATTCAGATGACACTCGTGATGGGACTTCCTGTGGGGTGAGAGTTGTTTCACACACTCACCTCTCCCACAGGCCCCACAAACAGAATGTTCCTCCTTCAGTGTGTGTGTGTATGTGTTTTTAATTGCTGAAAACTGGAACATACAGAAAATATCCATACAACACATAATATCACGACAATATCAGTAACAGAAGACATGTCAACAAACAAAAGAATACAATAAATAAATGATAATAATAAAAGAAATAGAATAATAATAAGAGGGCCATTATATTACATACAAATTATCACACAAAGAGTCCAAAAGCAGAGCAAATTCTAACAGTCCTTATAGCTTTCTTATTAAGTACAATTTCCTTAAAAATGTATTTATTTTATTTTATTGGAATAACTATAAAAATAAATGGTGACAATTATTCAAATAAAAATATTTGACACGTTTCCTTAAAATATTTTTATTTATTTTATTTTATATATAATAACGGTCTATAAGATTGTCAATGTTTTCGAAAGCAGTCTCTTATGTTCTCCAAGGCATTTAATCACAAATACAGTAAAAACAGTAATATTGTCAAATATAATTACAGTTTAAAATAACATAAGTTTAAAATGTAAAATATTCCTGTGATGCAAAGTTGAATTTTCAGCATCTTTACTCCAGACTTCAGTGTCACATGATCCCTCAGAAATAATTCTAATATGCTGATTTGCTGCTTAATAATCATATTATTATTATTATCATGAAAACCATTGTGCTGCTTAATATTTTTGTGGAAACTGTGATAGCCTACATTTTTTTTTCAGGATTTTTTAATGAATAGAAAGTTCATAAGAACAGCATTTATTTAAAACGTAATATTTTGCAACATTATAAATGTTAAATGAATTCAATGCATCTTTGATAAATAAAAGCATTCATTTCTATATAAAAGACATTTTATTGACCCCAAACTTTTTTAACGGTAGTGTAGTTGTTTGTGTAGTGCAATATTGTGTATTTTAGCAGGTCTGGAATGTTGAGTTGGCCAATCAGCAAACGATCTGTTTTGTGATGCCATTTTTATTTGATTGCCCCATGATCCAGAGGCAAATGAAGGTTTTACATGTATCTACAGATGATCTCTCCAGGCCTGAGTTCATGTGAATGAAGTTATGATGTAGGTGTCTGTCCTTTCTCAGAATAAGTTGGTCCTCTTCACTGGGTTCCTGGAATGTCTCTGCTTTTGTCCGGCCTTTGTGAGAGTAATCATAAACAGTGCTCGCCCTGAATGTGTAATTTGGACCAAACACTTCCAGACCAGTAACCCCCCTCTTCCCCATCACCCGCCCGGTCCCTCTCTATTCCCGGCAAACAAAAGAGATAAAGCACAAAAGACGCTTTCTGCTTACAGTTTTGAGGGAGAGCATTTGAAGACTGGTAGATTTTGGGGAAGCAGGGCAGTTGGGTGAGTGCACTGGGTTCCCAGAACTTGAGTCTGAGAGTTTGGATGGAGTAGAATAGAGCCCCAGCGCCTGAAGGTATCAGTTTTACAGTCCATTTGAAACAGCTGAACTCTATCAAAACATCTGATATCACTTGTTTCATGCACATTTTCTCCTGACGTTCAACGAGCAGGCGAGTAACTTTAAAGAACCAGTGAAAAATTGTAACGGGCATCATTCAGTTCTAAATTATTATTATAAATACGATTTTATAAATAAATAACTATAAGTTTAATTAAATTAACAAAATTTCTTGGAGATTACTGAATCTATAACACTTTGTTCCAATGAATTTATTTATTATAAATTTATTAAATAAATACAAATATTTTCTTTCATAAATGTTATTTTAATTACTTAAATAAGTCTTATTTATTTATTTTTTTATTTGAATACATTTTTTTTTACAAATATAATTAAATGAACTTTTTTTTCTTTTTGTGCAAAAGTATCTGTTAAAATTCTTCTAAAATGCTAAATTAAAAAAAAATTTTTTTAGCAAAACTATTGCCTCAAACCCAAGACCTTGGTGTTGCTGGTGAGTTACAAGAAATGATTGTAGAAACTATTGACCTTTAGTAAGAGTACAGAACTAGTATGCGGTTCTATATTCATCTGAAAGTCTATGAGAGATGTGTGAGACCTATACTAGGGTCTTTACTAAGAAGAAAAAACATCTGTTTGTTCTCCATTCAGTCGTCTTGCTCTCTAGGAGAAACAAAAGATCTCTAAATGTTTTTTTAATGTATTTTAAAACACCATTTTATTAATCAAAGTTGGCTATATAATCTACTACAGCTGACATATGATAAAAGTGTCAGGATGACAGGAGGAAGGGTTTTCCAGCGTCTGAGGGGCTTTTAGAGACCCACTGTGATGAGCAAACTCAGTGTGTCACCCAGCAACCATTCAAGCCATTAGCAGAGATTCTGCTTTCACCATGCATTCAGCAGGTCCACAGGGATGCAGCTTTGTGCAAAGAGGCTCTTTGCCCTCACAAAACAAAACATCATATAGAAAAAACACGAGGTAATCAAAACGAAAGCAGGAAGAGAATAATCCATATATGTCACTGTGTCTTTATTTATGAGAGTTTTATGCAAAAATCGTGCTCAAAGAGTTGGTTCTGTGGTAGAATGTTTACGGTTTTACACTAATTTCATGTCATTTAATTAGGATATACACAGATCCAAAAATAAATCATTTTGCATTATTCTTTCTGTCTTGAAAACAAAATAGATCAATGAAATGTAACTACATTAAAATTCATAAATTTATAAACAAATTTGAATACATTTAAGAAACTTTATTTTATAAACGTTATTTTAATACATTTTTATTTTATTTTATTTTAAATACAATTACATTTAATTCTTACATCTGAGGCAGTTTATATGGCTATATAATTCGCATAATATTTGATTCTCCTCAGAAACAAACTAGATTAACTAATAGATTAAAATTAAATTTCTATATTTTATTTTTTATATAAAATTAAATATAATAATTTTATATATAATTAATTTTTAATACTTAGGAAAATTTTGACTTTTAAAAGAAATGAATTTAAGAAATGGTTATTTAATTTTTAATTTATTGATCAAGTATAAATTTTCTTCCCCTAATCTAACCCTATCGAGGCCAAGTATACTGAATACACATAAAAATAAATCACTTGGCATAATACTTTATTTCCTAAGAACAAACTAGATTATATATAAAATAATTTAAATGTTTATTATACAATATTTTATTTTATAAATGTTTTTTATTGTACAGTGACTTGAACTTGAGTGGCGTTTCCTCCACATGACCTCAAGATGACCTCACTGTGACCATGAGCAATCACTCCCCCATAACCATATTCACAAAACCATGTTATTCAAGGACAGAAATTCACTCTGAAAGCATGGAGCTGCCTGCTTGGTTCAAGGCCGTTTGGAGGAACGGAATCAAAAGAAAACAAAAGACACTTCCGAGTTCACACACTTGGGAGTGGTTCATCTTATGGAGCAGAACTAAAGAGTTAACGGCACTAATGGAGCAGATCCACCTTAATGAGGTCAAATTTGCTCAAGAAGGATTTTCCGTTCTGACAAGGTTCTCTCAAAGTTAGAACAAATGTCCTTTCAGTAACATCATTAGAATGTTCGTTAGAGTCAAACGTTATTTATACAGTTCTGAAGTCGTTCTGAATGTCTTTGAATTCCGTTTTTTAAACGTTACTTGTTTCAGAACGTTCAGAGAACATCAGTAACATTCCCGTGATGTCTGCAAAATTATAAAACTGAACATTTTCGTAACATTTGCAAAAACAAACCTTTTCAAAATATCTAAAAACCGGAAATGTGTTGATAAAAAAAATTAAATGTATGCTACATTAGCTCTTAAAAGTTTTATATTAAAGTTTAAAGCTCTTAAAGGGGTCATATGATGCGATTCACTGTTTCTTTCTCTTGGGAGTGTTACAGCTATTGGTGTATAAAGAAGATCTGTAAAGTTGCAAGACTAAAGTCTCAAATCCAAAGAGATATTTTTTTAAAAGTTAAGAGTCAGCCACGCCCCTCTAAAACGCTTAGTTTAAACACGCCCCCACATGTCTATGTCACTATGTGGGAAGATTTGTATAACACCGCCCAAATGTTCACGCAAAGAAAGAAGGTGTAACTTTTATTCTCGCTGTAGTTTTGTTGCTGCCGCCGCCATGTCATGAAGGACATGTCGTGTCGCGCAGTGTGTTTCGTTGTGAAAGTGAAACTACTTTGTTTGGCCTTCCAAAAGAGGACACGACTAGAAATCAGTGGTTAAGTTGTATTTACAAACACTGTTCCAGAACAGTCCAATCCAAATATTCAGATGTGTGCAGAGCATTTCATGGAGGACCGTTTCCTGATCCTGGAAGACTACAATGCCGGCTGTTCTGACACACAGACTTTTTTATATTTAAAGAATTTGCCACTGATGATTCAAACACGAGTTTTAAGCAGTGTAGAGTAGCGCTTGTTGTTTGTCATTTCTCCGATCACAAATGCACATGGTTTTATGTTTACAGATGCAGTGCAACGTGTAAAAAGACAGTATAAGTCATTATAATCAGTAATTATGTCCCCACTGGATGCAACAAATTCCTCGTTTATAATGGGTTTTCATGGTTTTGTCTCGTCGCTCCGGGACAGGGCATCACAATATGGTAAGGGGCGTAACATTTCCGTCACACGCTTGAGGTATTCGGCCAATCACAAGCACTGGATAGCAGGCCAATCACAGCAAACCTTGCTTTTCAGACCGATGAGCTTAGTAAAAACCGACGTGTTTCAGAAAGCCGGGGCATAGAGGAGAAACAATAATGTACAGTACGTGGAAAATAATGTGTTTTTTTAACCTTAAACCGCATAAACACAAATTTCCTTACACAAAATAACCAAAATAATTGTTCTTTTTAGAAATATCATGTGACCCCTTTAGTATGGAAGCCCATTTCCGCCACAGAATAAAAAAGGTAGGCCTACCTGCAACTTTTTAACCTCACAATCCATCTCGCAATTGAATAAAAAATGTAAAAGATAATTGCGGCTTTTATCTGACAATTTAAATCTCGCAATTCAGTGGGAAAAAGAATTGTGAGATAGAAATTGTGATTTTTTTTTCATTCCGAGGCGGACAGCTTGACTGCATAAAACTGAGCTTTCTGGATTTATGTAGCTACTTGATGAAACATTTCAAATAAACCGGTGGTTATTCGCCTATCTTCAATAGAAAAGACCGTGACACATAAAGCCAGAAGACAATGGCTCATACATTTACATGTAATCATCAAGCCTTAGTATTTCACCAAAACAAATGGGCTTTTTGAAGGGGCCAAATTCAGAGGGTTCTCACCCGAGGCATTATATCTGTTCTCCTCCCATCACCCTCATGCTCTATTCTCCAGCCCTAACACTCATTCTTCTATACAAACTCAAAAGTTTGAATATGTGAGGACTGTTAACACGCAGAGAGGAGTAGCATTAGTATTCCGCTCAGACGGCATCGGCAGTAATGAGACCCGAACGAGAGTAAATCCGCTTTCACAGCTGGTCTCCATGTTAGCAGGTCTCATAATAAAAGTTATGTATGTTAACAAAAACACTTGGTCTGATCAAAACGTCGATTCTGGGCGAAAGATGCGAGAAATGTGACAACGTAAGAAGTGTTGCCTGTTTCTAATTTCGGTGTTGCCATGGCGATGCCACTTGCTTAAGATACAAGATACGGGTTAGGCGAAAGTCTCCAGCTAACAGGACTTCCCGCAGGGAGTTTTGAAGTGAATGCCAGAAACTCATGAAGAATTAAACATGAACTGATTGAAGAGGAACGCAGCACTCTTGGCTGTAAATGAGTTAAGGATGAGACTCCCAGCCTAAACTATAGTTTGCTGGTCTTAGAGGAATTAAGCTGGTTTCACAGTTAAAAAGTGCTCAAAACCACTCTAAAACCAGCCATAGACCAGCCTGAACAGGTTGGGAGGATTATTGTTAACGAAAAATAAAACCATTAATATATATTAATATAACTAAAAACAGACACGTTTTCAATACGAAAAATGCAATATTGCAGTGTACATAGTTAAGATAGATGGATAGATTTCCGTTTCTTTCTATTCTCACAAATTGGTCGCCACCATGTGGCCACATTGAGAACTGCAGTATCAGATTCAACACCCACCTTGTTCTCAGCGTTCTCTTCTCTTGCTCCTTGTCTTTTGCTGTTGATATCTACAAGAAACTGGAAAAAGACATCCCAGGAGGAAATATAACACCTTAACAAAATGTCTTCGTATTTGCAAAACTACTTTTTCCTAAACATTCATGTCAAAAGTGCATCAGCCACAATAACTGACGTTGTCATTTAGCTCTAATAAACAGAAAACGTAAAAGCTGATTGTCATAACTAAACACAAGAAGAATCTCTGCACATATTAAAGTATTACACAGGTTCCATTTCATTTTTATTATGACAAATGTACAAGATAGTAAATCATATGAAAGAAATTACAATACACTTAACAAAAACATCCAAAAGAGGAACGGACAAACACAAAGGACGATTCTAAAAGCTAAAACCAGACTGCATCTGTCCATCTGCTGTCAAACTACATCAGCCAAATATCTTCAAACACTGCTGTTGGCATCCCTCATTACATAATATCAAATTAACCAGATTTTGATGTGAAATACAAATATATACTGTGTCATTAGAGGCTGGGCCTCAATATCAAATGGATGTCTGTCCCTTTGATTTTTTAATTACACGGGAATTGACCATTGGCCCAATACTGTTAATAGACCACCTCAGGAGAAATGCATAATGTGGTCTAGCACCTAATGATGCTCTTGGTCTTAGCATATCTAAAACTGTTTTTGTAAAAAAAATCAGGGAAGTTTTATTCTCAAAATCTGATGCCCTAATGCTGCAAGAGCAAATAAATCAGACTAGAATATATGTGCATGCCAAGCATAAACATTAATGTACAAGACATTTTTACACCGCTTTTGTCGATCAATGCTGACATCGAAACAATTACACTGTCTGTTGTGCTCTATATCAAACGCTTTTCCCTCAGAGAACAGACCATTCTTGGAAATGTCAATCAGTGGAAATGGGACAGAGAGACTGAAAACTCTCAAAGAAGACAAAACCGAAATCGAAAACGCACTAATGAAAATAAGACAGACGTGCCCACTTTGGAGTGGTACAAATGTACCTACAAAACAAATGATAAACAGCTGCAATCATAAAAGGACTGCTATGTATACTTTCAATGATTTAAAAATGCTTCTAATATGTTACAGCAGAAAACTACAGATATACACACCAGGGTAATGCAAGATTATACAACGTTTCTCAGACGCGTTCTTACGTCTCAGAGGGGCATCTCACACACATCACGCTGCCCTCGGAAAGGTCGGAAATCATTTGAATGTCAGCAGCAACATGAATTTCGGTCTTTAAAAAAATAGACAAAAGCAGGAGATGATGGATCTCTTCCTGCATGTCTTGTAAGAAAAATGTATTGCTTTGAAATTGATGAAGAACAAAGAAATCATACACATCATTAGTATGCTTAAAAACAAAAGGAAAACATTACAATGATTATATTCATATAAAGAAGATGAATATAGTGCACTGAAACAGAAATAAGCAGGACATGATGGGCAAAGAAGAATCCCTCTGCATTAAAATGAGATGAACAGCACTAAACTTCAAGGAAGGAGAAACAAACTGTGCTTCGGTGTGGGTCAGAGTCCTCAGCATTTTATCATCCTCGAGTGGAAGATTTGGCATTTGATGCATTGAAAAGCTGCCAGAGTAAATAGTGTTTGAATTCAAATCAAAATGTGGTGCTAAAACAGTCCAAAGCAACAGAATTTATTAGTATGTTGGCATAAGTATATGAGCAATTTTCCACCATTAGACATCTCTTAGAAACTTCCAGGAATCTTTTGCTCTAATGGTGTGAGCAGCTGTACAACCAAGCGATAATTTCAGGTACAAATTACAATTTTATAATAAATAGTATAACAAAACAAAGCTTATAATGACATCACCTAATACAATTTCCCCCCCCCCACCAATTAACACTATGAAACCAATCGGTAGAAATTCAACTTCCACTCCATTTAGATTATAAAAGATGAATGTTTAAAAATGGCCTTGGAGCGGAAATGAACAAAGATATTTAGCGATGTCTGGAACTTCACTAAAATTAAGACTCCACCCACTTCCGGTTCTCGCTGTAATGTGCAACTGGCAGCAGTGGAGATCAAATGCACGTAAACTCGACAAATGTCTCTACGTCAGACATGTGAGTGTGAGCATGGCTGTGTGATTAGTGTAAAAAGAGGTTTTAGAGGTTGTTTCCAGAGAGGGTGTGTTTGAGAGTGATCGCTCTTATCGAACGAAAACGTTACTTTAGAAGGAATATCTCGGGGAGTGTCTCTTGGAAGGATTGCATTGTTTTTCCCTTGATACTTTTGCGCAGTAAAATATTTACAGCTATTATTAATGTGCCACCTGATCTGTTCTGCTGGCACGATTAACAGGGACTGTTGACGTGATCCGTGCTGACTGAAAACAGAATGAGGGTCGGAAAAAAAGGACTAAAATGTTTAAACAAGAAAAAGAATACCAGGTTATAACTGTTCACTGTTGCATACATAGTCTACGAGGTCTGTGACGCCCAAAAGGTCGTCTTCATCTTCGTCCTGCGCAGCAATCTCCATGCCATTCGGCGCTATGGATACAGCTGATGAGGCGTTGACATTTTTAGGCGTCACTCCCACCCCGGGTCGGGGCATGAGACCCTCCAAACTCTTCATCGGGCTCTGTCCGTTAGTGGGAGGAAGCTCCACTAAGTTGTAGTCCAGTGGACTGGGCCCTTTGCCAACAGTCTCCTCTGTCTCTTTCTCTGACGGGCTCTTTTTCACCTCCTCTTCACTCTCGTTGTCGTCAGAGTCGATGCGATTCACGCGCTTCCGGACGGGCCGCTCCTCTTCCTCAGATTCGTCTGAATCGTCATCATCATCGTCATCCTCCGACTCCCTCCGGCGTTTAAGGGATAGGCGTCTGCGACGTTTCCTGGATTCTTCCTCGGATGAGTCTGCTCTTATCTTCTTGGGCTTCCTGTCCTCTTCATCAGATTCAGCTGACTGGAAACTAACTGGAGGAGCAAAAGACAATAAAATCATTTGTTATGCGTCATGCATCAAGCAAACATTTAAAACACAGAATCTTTATCGACCACACATCTACAAATGTGATCCATATTTTGTATTTTTATATGTAGTGAGCATATATTAATATATATAAATATGAGAAACGAAATATATACTATAATTCAAGTTTAAGGTCAGTGAGATTTCTTATATTTTCCGAAAAGTCTCTTAAGCTCACCAATGTTGTATTAACTTAAAAGTAAAAACAGTAATATTGTGAAATATTATAACAAATTAAAGTCACTGTTTTCTATTTTAATGTTTTAAAATGTAATTTATTCCTGTGATGGCAAAACTGAATTTTCAGCATCATTACTCCAGTCTTCAGTCTGTTCAAGAAACATTTCTGATTATTATCAATGTTGAAAACAGTTGTGCTGCTTAATATTTTTAAGCATAAATGTGATACATTATTTTCAAGATTCTTTGATGAATAGAAAGCCTAAAAGAACAGCATTTTCTTGAAATAAAATATTTTGTAACAAGTCTTTACTGTCAAATTTGTAATTTAATGCATCCTTGCAGAATAAAAGTAATAATTTCTTTTTTTTTTTTTTTTATCTGATCAGTACTAATTCTAGCAATATTTTATAAGATAACGACAAAATTATAATTATATATAGAGGTCAACGTTATATATAACAAATAAGCCTTATGCTGTGAATATGCATAGATGTGAACGGCACTGACCTTCGCTATCAGAGCTGGAAAGACATCTTAGTTTCTTCTTTTTGTCTTTGTTGGTGCTGGCCTGCGAGCCGTCAGAATCTGAACTTTCACAGTAATTCACCTCTTGTTTACGACTCCGATAGGACCGCCGACAGCGGACGTCCAGATCGCTGGCACTGAATTCACTAGAGCCTTCCGTCACTGCATGCAAATCCCCCCACACACAATGATATACACACAAAACAAGACAAACAAACAAACATGGAAATATATCAGTAAACAAACAGTAAACCATAAGTACTAGTGGTGAAACGATATTCAAACCAAACCGAACCGAAAATCCGTGATACTCTCTTGGCCTACCCCGCCCCCTGCTGAGACACTTCAAACGTGTATGGCCATAACGGTTTTTAATTGCTTGAATCACTTTGAAAAGGATGGTACCATTAAGGGCAACATCTGCAGAACAAATATGTCATATAGGCTTCATAAAATTATGAGAACACGACTGTAAAAGAATATGTTTCAGTGCATTATGTGGCATTGGTATATCGTTACACCTCAAACAAGTATGGTACAAATTATGTCTAAAAACTAAAAAAATTAAATTCAAGCTTTTGATTTATTTTTAAACAATTAAACAAAAAATAAACTACACAAAAAAAATGTCTACAATAAAAAAAAACGGTCAGAATACATAACAGGGTTGCATATTTAGTATTATTTTTTGTATTAAAATATTATAATTTTTTTATAAATGCCTCACCCATCTCCTCTTCCTCCTCTTCGTCAGTTTCCAGCTCCTCCTCATCAGAGTATCCTCTAGGTCTGCGTCTCCTGCGCGGCGGCTGTCTCCTCCGCGGGCGGGCAGTATCACTCCCGAAGTCACTGTCCTCATAGGAAGGGACTTCTGCTTCGCTCTCTGCCTCATTATTAGAGGCCACAAACTCCTCATCCTCCGAACTGCTGACCAATCAGAGCCTCCAGTACGTTGTTATTTCATTGGCAGGATTCTGTACTTATCTTAAATTAAAAGCTGTTTAACATTACCTGTTACTGAGACGGAACTCATCTTCGCTTTCTTCTTCGTCCACTGTGCTGTCGCTGTCTAGATCGTTGAGACGCCGCCGCTTCTTCTTCTGAGCTGCACTGGTTCGCCGCGGCCGCCCGTTCTCCTTCCCATCCTCTTGTAGGATAGTGGACATGTCCTTCTCTCTGTAGCCCGTGATGTTCGCCATGTCCTTCCCCCGGCCTGCTCCTGTGTTGACGCATTTGATCAGTCTAATCTCCCATGTTAAAGCTTTAATATCAACACTAGTGTGATGTATGAAAATGCTCCACTACCTCCACCTTCTGCTTCTTTAATGTCTTCCTCGATTGCATCTTCAATCGCTTCATCAAACTCATCAAATCTGCCAAAAATGTAACAATAAACAGTGAACAACGACCATGTATAAACAGCATAAGATAATAATGATTATGTAAGTAAAGTAGATTGACATACCTGTAGCTTATGTATTTCTTGGCCCTGGTTGATCTCCGTCCCCATCTTTTGCTCTTCTTCACAACATTCTTCTCTTTCACCAGCTCCTCTGTTTCTTCCTTCGTTCCACCTTCAAAAAAATAAAAAAAATAAATAAATATATATATATTATTATATATATATATATATCCTATATATATATAGTATATATATATATATACACACCCACACACATTTACAAACGTTTACAACAACGGTCTACAACACTGAAAAGTTTGGTAAGATTTTTTAAGAAGAACCTTAATACTTGGTTCAGCAGATGCTTTAATGATCACAAGTAACAGTAAAGTTTTTTTATTCAAATATCAAATGGTTTTTTTTTCTTGCTTAATCAGAATCCTGACAAAATGTCTCCAGCTTTCCCACCAAAAAGTATTAGCAGCACAACTGTTATCACAGGAATAAATTCCATTTTTAAATATATTAAAATCGAAAACAGATAGTTTAAATTATAATATTTGTTTCTCGATATTGCTGTTCTTACGTACTTTTTTGATCAATATGGCGCCTCCAGCCACTCTTTAACCCAACCAAATTTATACTAACCCCACCAAACTGTTGAACGGTAGTGAAAACAACGATTATGTCCTTAAGAATTCAAAGTACTCCAAATATTTCTTAACTTAAATAAAATTCCTTTCCTTTTTTTTGTATCATTTCCTACCCTATTATCTTAAAATATTAGTTTAGCTTTGTGACAGCAGATTGGTTACATTTTATACTTTTAAGTGCTCTTCTTTTGTTTAAAAGAAAACATTTTTACATTAAATATCCATACTAAGTATCCAGTCATTTCAATAAGCACTGTAGGCACTTACAGAGGGTGTGATGATGTTCTCTACACTGATGCCAACATACATCAGTCGATCTTTCCTGTGAGGGAAGAATGACAATGTTTCTGGAATGAAAATAATTTCTTATATAGGCCATCATGCCACGGCACAGTAAATTGTTAACAGACTGATAGAGGTCAAAGGGATTAATTCAGGAACCTTTCTGCAACTGGTTCAAACTAATTCACCTGAGCTGGTCTAAATATCTCTTTATTTTACCTCCGCTCTGCACGTTCTTTCTTTTTAAGGGCTGCATCTAAATTCTGCAATTGCTCTTCGAGCCTGTCGCAAAGTTGCTTCTGCAAGAGAAAGAGAGCATCAGCATTTGGATAGCCAGGATAGTGTATTTCTGTAAAGGGACTCTTGAAATCTGAACTGACTCACATGCTGGCAGGGGGGGCAGAACCATTCCCCATCTGGTATGATCATGAGCGGAGGCCGCAGGCAGGCAGTGTGGTAGCCGCTGTCACAGGAATCGCACAGGAGTATCTAGGGGAACAGAAATGAGAGGTTAAAAGCAGCACTTCTGACTGTAACTGTGAGAAGATGAAGATATTTTGCAGAAGTGTGTCACACCAGCTCGGGATGGTTGGGAAGGCCACAGTGTTTGCAGGGGTCATCATTGGGTTCATCATCTTCTGATGAAGAGGTAGAGGAGTCAGAGCTGTGCCTCTCTCGGTTTCGGTTTCTCCTTCTCTTCCTGGTCTTCTCCACCTTGTAGTCTTCGTCGCTGTCATCCTCCTCCGTCTCCTCTTCCTCACTCTCACTCTCCTCGTCAGAACATTTCTTTTTACGTCTCATGCGAGACCATGGCTGTCGTTTCCGACGTCTCCCCACCTGCTGAATGATGAGTTACATTGTGAATGATCTGCAACTATGAACAAAGAAATCTCTACCATTCAAAAGTTTGGGGTCAGTACAATTTTTTTTTTTTTTTAAAGAAATTAATACTTTTATTCAGCAAGGACCCATTAAATTGACCAAAAGTCACAGTAAAGACATTTGTAATGCTACAAAAGATCAAAGAATCCTGAAAACAATATCTAGTTATTCCCCAAACAAAAAAAATAATTAAGCAGCACAACTGTTTTCAACATTGGTAATCATAAGAAATGTTTCTTAAGCACCTAACCATCATATATGAATGATTTTGAAGGATCATGTGACACTGAAGACTGGAGTAATGGCTGCTGAAAATTCAGCTTTGTCATCATAGGAATAACTTACATTTTAAAGTATTTACAGCTATTTTAAATTGTAGTAATATATCACAATGTTACGGGTTTACTGTTATTTTTTCTCATGTTATGGCCAATAAATTGCACTATTATTGCACTATACTACACTATTTTACCTAAACAAATGGAAAATAAAACTCAAATTAATAATTTTATTGCTACAAGTGAATTTAGTCCTCACAACATTGTAATGTACAGTATGATAAATGGATATTTATTTTGAGATTTGCTAAAGACACACTTAACCGTTATTAATCGCGTTTTAAAAGATTAACTTTAAATGAGCGTCAGAAAATGGCAAAGGTATTCTAAATGTAAAAAGGTACACACACCTTTGGTTTTGTTTGGCCATCTGGCTCAGCTTTCCTTGGTTTCCTCTGTACAGAATCCTCATCCTCGTTGTCTTCGTTGTCATCCTTTTCTTTCTCTGACACCGGAGTCGCCTGCTTCCGTTCCGCCCTCCTGTCCTGGATGTCTACAGCTTTAGCGGTGGGTCTGCAGATTCTCGGAGATCTCCTCAAGCACCTGCCATCAGTCACCTCAGACTCTGAATCTCCCCTCACCTCTTCTCTCTGAAGTTCTGGCTTTCGTCTATGAGCTGGGATTCTGATCTTCATGCGAATCCATTCCTGTCTTCCCATTTCTTCTTGTTCATCGCCTGTTTTATCCTCATCCTGACTCTCCTGAGCTTTCTTTGGAGGCCGCCCTGGTCTTTTACTGCTTTTCACAGCAGCGTCACATTCTTCAGAAGTTGTGTCTTGCTTAGATTGTTTGCTTGAGGTGGTGTCTTGATCTACAGGAACATCAGTTTCCTTCTTACTTGTTGTTGTAATATCACATCCCTCTTCAGCTGCTGACTGAATTGTATTAGCTTTACTGATCTCTGAATTAACTTCCATTGGCTTCTCTTTGTTCCCTTCCTCTGAATCGGGTTCCTTTTCATGTTCTCTATCAGAGGAAGTTTTCTCCGAACTGTTGGATTCATTGGCTTGTTCTGTAGCTTTAACTTCCTCTGATTTTTTCACTGCAAATTCTTCAGAGCTGTTTGCAGCTTCACCCTTTTCATCCATGTCTTTTGATGTTTCCAAATTCTCATTTTTATCAGTTTCAGCTGTATCACATTTTTCCTCACTGTCTACTTTCTCTGTGGTTTTTGGTGTGCTTGGCTTATTCGTCGAATCAGAAACAGATGATTTTTCAAGATCACTTGATGCTGACTTAGGGGAGGCAGACTGCTCTCGCGCTTTGACTTGAGGGCCATCTGAATCTTCAGAAGGTTTAGAGGCAATGGACTCAATTTCTCCATTGGTTGAGAGTTTGTCTCCTTCAGACATACACTGTTTTTCAGTTTTTGAGACAATGGCAGTTAGTTCTTTTTCTGTGGTGGTGTCTGCAGAGCTGTGATGAGGTTTGGTTTCTTCAGTGTTCTCTGGCTTTTCTGTGCCAGAATGTGGTTTGATTACTTCATGGGAAGAGGACTCCTCTGCTTTAGATGACTGGAATGGCTCAGTTTCCATCGGCATGGAAGCAGTTGGATCTGGTTTTTCATGGTCTTTATATGAGTCTTTGGGAGATTTCGGACTTTCTTCAGTGAGAACTTTCTGTGACTCCTCTTTCTTGGATTGTTCATTTCGGAGGTTTTTCATTGACTCTTCTTTTGAGGTCTCTCCTTTCGAGAGATTTTTAATCGACTCTTTTGCTGGCTCATCTTTTGGAAGATCTTTCATCGAATCTTCTCTTGCAAAATCTTTTGATGATTCTGTGTTTGGGAGATCTCTCATTGCTTCTTTCGAGAAGTTTTCCGTTGACTTTTCAATTGATGAGAGATGTTTCATCGACTGATCTTTTGCTGGCTCATCTTTTGAGGGAATTTTCACTGACTCGTCTCTTGCAAGATCTTTTGTTGACTCTTTGTTTGGGAGATCTTTCATTGATTCTTCAGGCAGTGTTGATGTATTTACTTCAGTAGCATCCATATTGTCACTATTGGGAGATTTTTTATTGTCAGTCACTTCTTCAGAACCAGGTGTCTTTTCTGACTGTTCACTTACTGATGAGGGCTTTTCTTCTCCAGGGGTCTTTTCGTGAGATTGAGAAGTTTTAAATTTTTCCTTGTTCTCTTCTGCAATGGCAGCACAGGATTCCTCAGGCTTCTCCACTTCCATCTGCTCTTCAGCACATGATCTGCTTTCATTTGTGTCCATCTTCTCTTCTGTCTGGTCATCCTTTCTCTCTCTGGATTTATCTGAAACAAGAGGGAGATTTTCTGACTTGTTCTCTTCTGTGCTTTCTTTTTGAAGACTCTCTGACCCTTTTTGCGTTTCACTCTCAGATGGTGTAAAGTGAGGGACATGGCCGTTGATCTTTTCAGCACTTGATCTGCTGTCATCAAAACATGTCCGTGATTCTTTCACCGGAGCAACAGGAGCATTTCGTACTCCCGTGCTGTTGCTGTCGAAGTCTTCACTTAGATTCATTTCCCGCTTTTTCAGGGGGATTTTAGCTTGATGGTCATTTTTCAAAGCTCTCTGAGTCTCTTCTAAAGTTTTTCTTTTCACGTCCTCTGTCTGTTCCACATTTTGTGAAGGTGTTGACACGTCCTTGGCTTTCTCCTCCTCATCCTGTGGTTCTTCTTTGATCGATCCAGTAATAACGCCAGTGCCATTTGCCATCTCCGAATGTTTCTGCAGCTCTTCCTTCACCTTTAAGCCTTTTTCCAACAAAGCATCTGTGGTCTCTGCATCTTCTTGCTTTGTATGGTCCTTCTCCAAGATGTTTTCCTTATTTTCAGATGTGGATAAATCATTTTGTAACTTCTCATCTCTGAATTCCACTAGAAGTCAAAAATACAGAGTTACAAATACAAAACAAATCAGTAATCTGTGTTCAGTCAATACTAAATATTATTTTTTCCTTTTAGATACCGTCAGCTCCCTCTTTCTTCTTATTCTCTTCATTGTCTGGGTTTGGACTGTTACTAGATGAGCCCTCCTCCTGATCCTTCTTTACCAAAAGTGCTGGATCAATATGAGTCTTCAACAGACCAAGGATTTGAGCTAGGTCATCTCTATTTCTGAAATAGAAAATAAAGGATTTTGTTTAAAAGATGTATCTGTTATTGTCATTTGGCATTATTGTTTTTTTTCTGACAAATTAACAGCCATCCAGAACAGGGAGGTAAAAAAAGTATTCTTTTATGAAGAAGTGGATTTAATTCCACTGGAAATTGATGCCTACCTTACTATACACTTCCAGGATGACCCATCCAGATCATCCTGTTCTTCCACATAGACCCTCACATTATCGTCTTGATCTAGCTGGAACCAGTACATGAGGCCATCTTTGTCTCTGCCGATGGGCTGAAGACGCATTTTATCCGGGTCCTCTTCATTGATAGTGGTTTTAAACTTGACATTGTCATCAAATTGGCATTCGCACAAGTACTGTTTGAAAAACAAAACAGTCAAGTTACATTGGGTTAATAAAAAAAAATTCATTACAAATGCAACAACAGTTTTTACGAATGAATATTAGGTTCCAGTGCAAATTAATCCAGTGGTGTGACATTACAGATTTTCCCATTTTACCTTCAGTATTCCTGTCTTACACTCCACTGTCATCTCTTGATAACCCTTCTTTTCCATCTCCCATGCCCATGTGGTGTTAAACTCCTGACAGATCTACAGAGTAATAAAGCCATCAAAAATTAAACACTGATGAGACTAATATTGACTGTCAATTGCTCACTGTGGTCATAGCTATTCACATATTCATTATGAAATGATCCATAATTCACAGCTGTTTCAATGTGATTGTCAAAAAAAAATATGGGCATATGATGAATCACTTAAAGGGGCCATATGATGTGATTTCAAGTTTTCCTTTCTCTTTGGAGTGTTGCAAGCTGTTCGTGAATAGATAAGATCCCTAAAGTTGCAAAGACTAAAGTCTCAAAACCAAAGAGATATTCTTTATTAAAGTTAAGACTCGTCCACGCCCTCCTAAAACGCCTCGTTAAACACGCCCCCACGTCTACGTCACTGTGTGGGAAGATTTGCATAACGCCGCCCAAATGTTCACGCAAAGAAAGGAGGAGTACATTTATTGTTGCTGCCACCTCCATGTCGTGAAGATGCTGTGTGTTTCGTTGCGAAAGTGAAAATACTTTGTTTGGCCTTCCAAAAGAGGACAACTAGAAATCAGTGGTTAAGTTGTATTTACAACACTGTTCCAGAACAGTTCAATCCAAATATTCGATGTGTGCAGCACATTTTATGGAGGACCGTTTCCTGATCCTGGTAGAGTAGACTACAATGCCGGCTGTTCTGACTCACAGTCTGTAAGTACGTTTTCATATTTAAAGTCCCCATGAAATCAAAATTAAAGTTTTTTGGGTGTTAGTATCAATATATTAGTCTTAAGGTTATCTATAAGGAAGTGTGCTCCAAAACAGTGACAAAATTCGGATTTAGAAGATATAAGCATTCAAAGCTTGCAGTTCCGTCACTTCTGCCAAAACGGATCAACGATTTTTTGACATCACCTCGTACTTCAGCTTCTCATCAAATCTTCTGATCAATCAAACGCTCTCTAGAAGCCGAAGTGCCCGCCCCTTACACTGTAAATAGACGCTGAAGCTGCAGCTGAGATCGGTCGCTTTTTCACAGTGTAGTATTTCCTGTACAGTGAATGGCATGTAGTGCACAATGTAGGCGATAGAGAACGATTCAGACAGTGTAAATATGCTTTCCATTAGGGCAAATGAGGTCTGGTAATCAATTAGACTGTGGCTGTCAAATGCGGCTTTACCAAGCTCAACGGCTCTGATGCGTGCAGATATAAACAAAACGTTATTGGCTAATTTTAAAAGGGGGCGGGGCTGCTCGATATGTCCCACCCTGTCTTCCTGTTTCAGTTGAAATTACGTCACCACATAGAATAACACTGCATGTTTCAGGCCACTTCAGGGGACCTTTAAAGAATTTGCCACTGATAATTCAAACGTGAGTTTTGAGCAGTGCCTAAGTACGCTTGTTGTTTGTCATTTCTCTGATCACAAATGCAGACATGGTTTTATTGATTACGCGGCGCAATGCAACGCAACGCGTAAAAAGACAGTATTAGTCATTATAATCCATAATTATGTCCCCACTGGTTGCAACAAATGCCTCGTTTATAATGGGTTTTAATGTTTTTGTACCATATTGTTTCACAATATGGTAAGGGGCGTAACATTTCCGTCACACACTTGAGGTATTCAGCCAATCACTGGATAGAACTGGATAGCTGGCCAATCAGAGCACACCTCGCTTTTCAGACCGATGAGCAACTACTTTAAAATCGTACGTCCGTTATCCAGTCGCAAGCTCGCATCAGAGGAATTTGGTACAAATTAACATCCGTTTTTTAACCATTCACGCGCACCGCATAAACACATTATTGTCTACCACCACTACCCAAAATGCTATGTCGTCTCTTTCTCTTGTCACCAACGTCCCCCTATCTACCCCTTTAATACTTAATTCATTGTTAACACCGATTTACTCACCTTAATGAGATTCTTCTCCCATCTGTCTGCAGACACGGACTTGCCAATTTTCCTCAGTAACTTCACGTGAAGGTCCACAAGAAGTTTTGGTACTGGGCACACAGAGTTAGAAGCATAATTAGAATTTACACAGCCATAATGCAATTTGTAAGGTTTTAGGTCAGTGGTTCGCAAACGGTTGTCTTTGATGAATCTGAAGTGGTCTAAGTCAGCTTGTGGATTAAAAAAATTACACATCATAAAATGACATTTAAATGATTGTTAATTGTTAACTGACTGATAGGGCTGCACGATAAATTGAAATGAAATCGCAATCGCGATTAAGCAAAAGCTGCAATTGTCATGCGCATCTTGTAGCACGGTTCTGTGATCAGCAGTAAATCTCCATCCAAAGCCAGAGGGCGCTCTCGTGCTGAAACCCCAAATACGCCTCGCAGAAGAAACCCAGAAAATGCCTATTGCTGCAGATGAATAAACAAGATTCAACTGCTTTCATTGATTCAACGTGACTAATAAACACACGACTATGGCAATATACGGTTTATCTGAGTTCTTATTGTTATAATTTTCATTAAAATAAAGTATACTTATAATGCAATGCCTTTATCGTCGTGGTGTCGTTTTTTGGCTTAAATCCGAGAAATATCGTGCGTGTCCCCTAGCTGCTGCTAAGAAGCCCCCATCACGCCTCACAGGACTCACAGGATTTATTTCAACCACTCGATGACGTTATGACGCGAGTTGGACGGTACTCTTCGAACTATGTGTTTATGATAAGTTTGTACTATTTCACATGCTTTCAGTGGAGCATAGCACTGCATGTACTCTTCGCGCACATCGCCGTAGTTCCTGAGAAGCTCCGAACAGACATGTCATATCGCGCACGATTTCTTCCATTCAAATCGCGCAACACCTAATTTTTTTTGCGTACCTTGTCGTGAACTACGGCTATGCGTGTACCGCGTACGCTGACGCTCCATCGGATATCTCCTCTCCGCATGTGATGATGTTTTCCTGCTGATTACAGAACCGGCATTACCATCAAAATGCGCACGACAATCAAATTCGATTAATCGTGCAGCCCTACTGACTGATTAACTCAAAACAATATTTGTTCATTCAGTAACACATCTGTGTATTTGGTGCAACTGTGTTTGGCCCAACTTCTTAAGTAGAAACAGTTAGTTCATTTATAGTCTTGCCAGACATTTTTATATATTTTTAAATAAATAATAATAATAAATAAAAAAAGGCATAAGCAACAGTCTGGGCAAACTCTGGTGGATTGGGTTAAAAGTAATTCCATTCAGGTTTTGAGAACCACTCCTATTAGGCACCACAAAACTGAGCAAAATGAGTAAGGTTTGATAACCCTTCTTGTGTAACTTATTCATGCATGAACATTAGCATTGGGGCATTTAAGTAACTGTAAGCAATGACAAACACATTACTGGACATTAATATTGCTGTTGTTCTTGTACTGTGCTCCGTCCCCTACATGCTTCCTTTAGGATTTATATAATATGTTTGATGACTTGCAGAATTATATCTGTCTCTACTCGCACAATGTTCCCCAAGCTGCTATCTATTCCCCCAAAATACCAATAACACTAGATTAAATTGTTACTACAACAAACTGGCAGCTTATTTAAAGGGACAGTTCATCCAAAAAAGAAAAAGCTTTTTTAAATAACTCTATGGAGGATCAACATGAGAGTAAAGGATGACCATTTTTATTTTAGGATTTAAAACTATCAACAAAACATACATACATACATATATATATATATATATATATATTAGTGTACTATACTGTAAATTAGTGTACTACAACTGGGGCATTTTGGGGGGGAACCTATAGTTATATATATTCCCTTACATATTTTTAAGGGAATGCTGGGATTTAACACACTGCTCAGCAATTCATGCGTCAGTTCAGCTTATACACACCTAACACGTTTATAATGCAGCAAAATCATCACAGACACAAATAAAAGGGCTTATTGTTAACTTTCACCAAAGTCTGATAATCAAAATAATCCCATATTGTCATTTCTCCCTCAGCGGCGCGGGCAGGAAGTTCACACGTTCTGCGCATGCGCGCTTCTCACATCACGCCAAATTATTATTTAACTATGAATAAACATGATTATTTATTTCCTCTCAATATGCGTGTAGTTATATGCAAATACAACTGATTTTACATAAGTAAAAGGTCGCATTTAAACGCAAATAAAGCAGCAATGCGTTTCTGTGCGCTGTTATGAGTAAATACAGCGGAATAAAACCTTCCGTAGGACAAAACGCCGAAATTAACGCCAGAAACGGCGCTTTAGAGAAACAAACGGCGACAAAAACACCGACACCCGCGGGTGGAGTACCTAACGGCCCGTTTCAAGGCATGTAAAGCGGCTGAAGAGCAACAATGGAGGAGCGGCTCACCCGCGCTGCTCTCCTGCAGACTGCGCTCCAGCGCCGGGAACGACACCTCCGGCAGGTCCAGCAGAGCTCCATACCGCTCCAGAAACGAGCAGATCACGGCAAAGCTCGGGCATAACTCCGGGAAAGAACCGTCCACTGCCTCCAAGGCAGACATTATTCCGAACCGAGCCGCTGGAGGACCACAACCTGCCCACAATGCACCGCGACTATGGCAGACACATGGCCCAGAAGCCCTTGCGCCAGAGACACTGAACTGATGTAAACAAACCAGCAGCAGCAGCAGCAAAGGCCCCTAAACCAAACAATTCAAATGGCATAATATTTATATTCTAGATATTAAGTAAAAACGAGACAAACACATGGACAAACGAAAGAAAAATTAATATGTGACACTGCAACACTTAGAGACTCTTTCGCTTTGAGAGAAAGAGAGAGAGAGAGAAGAAACAGGACATGAAAGAAATCCAAACAAGCAGAAATACTAACAGGAGAAGGAGAGCATTGGTAACATCTTTCCTGTTATCTTAAAACAAATATAGTAAAAAATAGTTTTTATATTTCATATTGGTTTTTATATTAAAATATTGTAGAGAACACTGATCCTAAGATCGTGTACTTTCAGTACATCTCATTATGTATTCATAATGAGACCAGGTGAGTTAATGAACTGTTAATGTCATAGGTTACCAGCAGAGGGCGCTGTCAGTTATCTATTTGATATTTGCACTGTACTTGTCTTTCTCACACAGGCGTTCATATAGGAGCAGAATTAATTTGTTCATTAAACGGACAATTTGTTTTTAAAAATGGATTTTGTGTACAATGTAAAAAGTGGTAAGCTGCAATTGTTACCATATATAGCTATTGTTACCTGATTTAACAAAAAAAAAAAGTTTTGTTGGTATAAATTTATGTATTTAGGTTGATTCAGTGATGTTACATAATATTTTTGGCTTGAATGAAATTATTTTTAGGTTACCATTTTTATTAAGTATACTATTTATGCTGAAACTCATTCTGCTCTTGTTTCATACTCAAGACTTATTATTACTTATTATTTCATAATAAAACCAATCACTTTGCTGGTAATTCCTGGTAAACTAAAACGTTTGTGTGAAACATCACATTAAAACACATTCTTCTAGCTTAGTATTTTATTTAATAATGTATTAAAAACAATAAATGAAAGCCATCTGTTCAAGTCAGTTGAGGTTTAGCATAAATTGTCAACTTATTTTGAAGACATTTTAAACAATATTTTTTGTCATATATTTATGATGTTCAAATCAATAATAATGTGATAAATAATGACAATACAGTAATTATACTTGGTGATGTACAATGCCTATTCTATTTGGAGGGTTGGTGGCTAATTCATATGAATTTGTACACTATGAAAGTGGAGCTATTTATGCGTTATGTACTCAGGTGGTCATTTCCTTTCAATGAAGTTTGGATAATGAGGAGGGCAGAGTGTGTTTAAAACAGCCCATTGGCTGAAGCCAAAATCATTCCAGATGCTGCCTGCCATTTAGCTAGTGTTACATAATACGCTTATGAGCTTGATATGTAGGTCTGTAAATCATTTAAATAATAAAAGCGGATTTGCAGTTTTTTAAAATATATATAACAAGAACTGTGGACTGACAAAAAATGCTGCCATTTCATTGGATCATAAAGCCTACTGAGTCATGACAGGGCACGGTGGAAAAGTTTGTGATAAGCAAGCAATATGAAATTATAGAACAATAATGTGACATTTTGGTTGCTTTGAACATGTCAATTGAAGCACTCCTGCTGTCTTATTGTTTAATATATGCCTAAAAACTTTAGTGTTTGAGAACATCATGGTGCATCAAAAGACTGCTTTGTAAATAATCTTCCTGACTTGTCTCAGTCCCTCAGTATATCCAATAGCTCAGAAAAACTTCATGTTGTAACAGAAACTATGGACTCTCTCTTCTCTTTTCTTGTTCCTTTACACTTAAAGAAGATTAAGGAAAACAGTCTGACACCATGGTATAACAAGCACACTCGTGTCCTAAAGAGAGCAGCCTGGAAAATGGAGCGCAGCTCGAAGAAAACAAAACTAGAGGTATTTCGTATTGCATGGAGGGAAAGTACTTCCTCCTACAGAAAGCCTTAAAAACTGTTAGATATGCTTACTTTTTTTCTCTTTTAGAAGAAAACAAACACAACCCAAGGTATTTATTCAGTATACAGTGGCTAAATTAATGAAAAATAAAGCATTAACAGGCGCTGTCATTTCCAAACAACACAGCAGTAATGACTTTGTGAACGTCTTTACTTCTTAGATCGATACTATTAGAGATAAAATTATAACCATACAGCCCGGCAGCTACGCATTACATTAATACGTGCAATAGTCCCCCTGAAACCCAATTCCACTCTACCTTCTATAGGAAGACGGAAAGTTGTATAAGCTTGTTAAATCCTCCAAACCAACAACATGTATGTTAGACCCAATGCCATCTAAGCTTCTAAAAAGAGGTGCTTCCAGAAGTCATAGATCCTCTTCTGAATGTTATTAATTCATCTTTGTCATTAGGATGTGTCCCAAAAACCTTCAAACTGGCTGTTATTAAGCCTCTCATCAAAAAAACACAACTTGACCCTAGAGAATTAGTTAATTAAAGCCCGATCTCGAATCTCCCTTTTCTGTCAGCGTACGGAACACTCAGCTATCCTTACAGCTATCGTTCTTTCTGAGAGAAAAATGGTATCTGTGAGGATTTCCAGTCTGGATTTAGACTGTATCATAGTACTGAGACTACTCTCATCAGAATTACAAATTGCATTCTCTTATCATCTGACAGTGGTTGTATCTCTGTATTAGTGCTACTGGATCTTAGCGCTGGGTTTGACACTATCGACCATAACATTCCTTTGGATAAACTAGAAAATTGCTTTTCACATTTTACATGTTACCCTTGGGAGATATCATGAGGAAACATGGTGTTAGCATTCACTGTTATGCTGATGATACTCAGCTCTAGATTTCTTCGCAGCCCGGTGAGCGTACCAATTCGCAAAACTAACGGAATGCATAGTTGATATAAAAAACTTAATGACTAGTAATTTCTTACTGCTAAATTCTGAAAAAAAACAGAGGTGTTAATTATCGGACCTAAAACTTCTGTATGTAATAACCTAAAACACTGTCTAACACATGCTGGCTGTGCTGTCAATTCTTCATTATCAGTTAGAAACCTAGGTATGATATTTGATAGCAATCTCTCCTTTGAAAGCCAAGTTTCAAGCATTTGTAAAACTGCATTATTCCATCTCAAAAATATATCTAAATTAAGACCTATTCTCTCAATGTCAAATGCAAAAATGTTAAATCATGCATTCATGACCTCAAGCTTATATTATTGTAATGATTTACTGGGTGGTTTCTCTGCACGCTTAAAACTCCAGCTGGTCCAAAATGCTGCCGCTATAGTTCGTACAGACACCAGGAATTATGCTCCATATTACCCTTCGGTTCCCTGTTCTGACTGGCTCCCTACTTCTCTGCATTGTTAACTATTTTAAAATCTTGCTAATTACTTATAAAGACCTGAATGGTTTAGTTCCTCAGTACTCGAGCGAGTTCTAATTGCATTATAGTCCTTCACATTTGCTGCAATCTCAAAACTCCGGCCATCTGATAATGCCTCAAAAATTCGCAAAATATAATACTATATAATATTTTATATTACATAATATATATAATATCTTTTTTAATATATAATTTATAATTAATTAGGGAAGTCGTAGGCTAGATGGTTAGAGAGTCGGACTCGACCTCTAAGGGTTGCGGGTTCGAGTCCCTCGTACCTGGCAGGGATTGTACATGGGGGAATGTACAGTGGCTCCCTTCAATACCATGACTGAGGGTTCCTTGAGCAAGGCACCGTGAACCCCCAACTGCTACCCCCTGGCGCCGCAGCATAAATGTTTTCCCACTCTCCTGTGTGTGTTCACTGCTGTGTGTGTATGTGCACTTTGGATGGGTTTAAATGCAGAGCACTAATTCCAAGTAATGGGTCATACTGGGCCACATAGTCGCTTTCAATATAATAATTATAAGTATTATTGTTTTAAAAATATAATATATTATTCTGATAATAAGTATCAAATCAACTGCGGGCGGCAGATCCTTCTCCTTTTTAGCTCCCAAACTCTGGAATAATCTACCTAATATTGTTCGGAAGGCAGACAAACTCTGTTAGTTTAAATCTAGATTAAAGACCCATCCCTTTAACCTGGCTTACACATAACACTAACACATTTCTAATATTCAAAATCCATTAAAGGATTGTTAGGCTGCAATAATTATGTCAACCGGAACCGGGAACACTTCCCAAAACACCCGATGTACTTGTTTACATCTGAAGAATAATGGCATCTACTGTACACCAACTTGTCTGGTTATTATTCTTATTCCGATTCACCTTAGCCCCCAGACCGTCCCGTATCCCGATCTGATGGTCACTGCATTCCCCGGGAACTCCGTACTACCATATCTGATGGTCACTGCAGTCCCCCGGATCCGTCTGTATCCAGATCCCGTGATGGTCACTGCGTCACCCCTTTATACCCCCCCCCCACCCCACAAGCTCCGTATCTAGTCCAGATGGTGGATCAGCACCTATAGACGACCTCTACAGCCCTGAATGTCAGCAGAGACCATATCAACTAGATGAGCCCCAGAGACAGACCCCCTGTGAAGACCTCGTCACTATAACGGCCATCGGGCAAGACCGCTGCCATACCACAAACAGGCAGTCCTTGCTCAACTGACCTCTTGTTGTATCCTGGAAATTTACCCCAACATGCGGGTTGCTCTGGCCAGAGGAGAACCAGTGGTCTCCCAAGAGTTTTCTTCTTCTCCATTTCTTCCACCGATGGAGTGTTTTGGTTCCTTGCCCCTGGTCACCTTTGAGTTACTTAGTGGGGACACGTAATTCTGGAAATATTTCGACTTGATTGCACAGATAGTCCTTTAGAACTAACTGAGCTGGACGAGGACCAGCACTGATCATGATGAAGCACTGACTTTAAACTGCAAAATTGAGTGTTGTTTAATAATTTGCTCCTCTTGCTTTATCGACACCCTACTTTCTTTACTGTTTAAGTTCTACTTTGTAAATCGCGGCCTGACACATCTGATGTAATAAAGCACTAATTATAATAAGGTGACACCTCTGACGTGCACTACAGGTCACTTGCGCCTTAAACCTACTTCTTACAGTCTCCTGACATCGTTTTGTTAAAAATAATTTCATACGTCCACTTCACGAGACATTATACCTACATCTGTTTCCTCCTTCTTGCTTTGCCTCTCCTGGCATCCAATATAAATATTTCTAGTATGTGTTTTAGAAATGTTTCCTTGTATTTCACTACTTACAAAAGATACATGTACTAACAACAGCTACATACAGAGCTATTGTATTTCTGTGTTGTGGAAATTTATGGTTGGCTTTTATCCCTTCTATCGTACTCCTTGTCCTCGGCTAACCTCATTACCTCTCGGGACCTTGTGAAAGTTGTTTATCTTTTATCTTCCAACTTTTATTGTCCATCTTTTGCAAAAAACAGCAAATCAAAAAAAACAAAAAATAAATTCTCTCAAATTAGTGCGCAAAGGCCTAGCTACAACCTTCCGCGCCTATCCAGTAACGGAACGAGTCTTCTTGAGAAAAAGGGGCACAATTCAACTTATCTCCATCGCATGAGCAACATTTACTGAAGTGCCATGCAGTCCGCAGCTGACACACACGCACATAGAAATGATCGTTGTATGTGGCATGATGGGACAGCCAAGAATGACAGGAGGAATTGAGAACGGCATTTCTGAAATCAGCAGTGACGTTAATGTGCACCACCTGCTTACTGGTTAGGTTTTTAAATGCACTCCTCTAAAACACCTCTTAGGACCTTTAGGGGGTCAAGAAAATCACTACACTATCATCACAATGGTACATGATTCAAACTCCTGTAATATAAAAATTGGCATGACATTTTCCAGTGTATTAAATAGTATATTTTATTATTGTGTTAACTGACTAAACTTTTGTACTTGTGCTTAGCTGCTTAAAAAAAATTATGTATTTGCATTCTACGATAAAAGAGTGTGCATGAAACAATAAATATACTGTTCAAAAACAATAAAATAAACATATTTGGAAATGTTATGGTTGTCAAAAATAGTGGAACTATGGTTAAAAGTCATTGCAAGTGAAGTAAAAAAGATCAAGCTTGATGCCGCTTGATTTGAAATTTTATCTGGCTTTCGGACATTTTAAGTGTCTTGAGTGTCCTGATACTTCTGGTTGGCCATTGTATGATGAATGATGTGGATTTTAGATGAGATACTTGCATACCTTTCCATAGACAGAGCATGACCTACTGACCTTTGCTTGAATACAGGGATGTATATTTTTAGATGTGCCTGTGCTTTTAGAGGAAATATTTATTCATACATAAAGCAGGTCTCAATGGCAGCTGTCTATGTTAGACATGAATTCATGTCTGCGTCTGCGTCAGTCATGGATGTATCCGCTTTCAGTAGCAGGCGGGGTGAGTGTGTGTCTGGCAGGACACGGGTGGTTATTTACCTCCTTAAGAAGCTGAAAGATCACAGGGTACACTGAAGAAACTGGTTCCAGCTAGATGCAGACAGCAAAGGTAGGGCCTCAAGTTTACAAATCTGGAAAATGTAAGGGATTCCAGTCTAGACACAAACAAATCTTGAAAATACAGAAGGTAAGAAAATAACATGGTTGTCCAATTAAAGTTTACAAAGGTGCAAATCACAAGCTGCTATTGGCCAAACAGTGATGCAAACCCATTCCAGGAGCTAATAGGTCACTCATTCATACTAATAGACCTTAGTGGGTTTATGACGGTTGCAAACAGCAGCAGGTTGTCTACTGAATGGTGCAATAGCTGCTGTGGCAGAAATATAATAACACAGCGCTTTCATAAGCTCAATGTCTTGATCTCATGTACTTGCACAAACAAATCTGTGAAGGATATTTTGCTTTCATTTTTCAGCTGATCTTCCTCTGTCTACTGCAGCTTTAAGATTGCAGGCCTAGACAGCAATTATTTCTCACCACTTATTGAAACATGATAATGCCACTGTCACAATTGCTATTTGGCTGTTTGTTCAAAGCCAAAGTCTAAATAGCAGCCAAAACGATAATGAGTAATCAGATAACCATGGACTATTTTAAGTTTAGACTTTTTAACTTTCATTCTCTTTTTAGTACTAACTTCTATGTTTCTGTTAGATCACTGCATATAGTTATGTCTAGAAAAGATTATAATACTATAATTTTAAACTGTAAAAAAAAGAAAGAAAGTTGTGTCAAGTTGTAAGTGTTTGTGCTGCCATAAAGTTTCAAATGTTAAGTGACAACTTGGATATTTAAGTTGAGCTGACTTAACTCAAAATTGTAAGGCAGCACAATCCCCTTTTTGTTTTTGTTTTTTTAACGTTGAAACAACTATTTTTTACAGAGTATAATTATTTTTTTCTTGGCCCCAAAGATTTTTTGGAAGAATTTTCCAGGATTTCTCATGAATTTCTATATATTTGGTATACATTATATATTCAATATGAAATTCCAAATATAATATATATATAAATTATATACTTATATATATATTATATATATTATAATATACCTGACGTTTCTTGAATCAGTTTAATGAGAGGATGATGACAAAAGTGCAGTCTGCACCCTCTCTCACTGAGGGCCTCTGGCTGGTCTAGACCTGATCTGGATTACGAAGGTTCCTGATTTACTGTTAACAGATGCCTTACATTCACTCCCACCCTGAGACATGCACATATTGGCTGTTAAGAGTGGCATTCCCCAAACAGGTTATGAAACTTTAACACCTTTGGGGCAGAGCAGCATCTTCTTGGTACATATTGTTTTCCTCTGGCATGAATGTCAGACATATTTACGTAAGGTGTTGGTTTCTATTCATCCAGCAAAGACAAAATGAATGGAAAAACCATAGTGTTATTTAATAAATGGATAGCAACTTTACTTGAAACACTGATCCCTTCTCTGTAAAGAGCAGAAATGAAAATGATCCCTAAGTGTAAGTGCTTAGTTCAAAGTGACAAGTCCCCTCTTTGATAGGATGAACATATATTACCGCAGGCAACCTTCCAGAGGTGTTTTGGGAAGCGGGGGAAAGGTGACAAAGCAACACATGACTGTGACACATGTGTGTTTATGAACATCTATTTTTGTGAATAGCAATAAACAAACAATAAAATTAAACATTTTAAGTGGAAATGCACAAGAAAATATATCCCAAATGATTTCTGTGACATTCATTTTATAATTAACTAAATGAATTAAAATGAAATAAGCTGTAAACATTCCAGAATTACTAACTGTAGCCTTGTGTTTTGGTGTATATATATATATATAGTTAATACATAAAATGTATTTATAAATAAACACCACACACACCCACACACACACACATATATTTAAAAAAATTATAATATAATAATTTGTAGATATTATTTTTACTGATATGTGAGTACATTTGATATGGAGGGCAGACAACAACCCTATCGGTGACAACTAGTAAACAAGTGTACATGTTCTTCCGCCACACAAAGTTAAAATTAGACTCATGTGTGATGAAAGGAATACATGGGACTGGCTCCAACTGGCACACACACCTATAAATTCAGGTTTGACAGACCGGTTCCACCATACTCAGGTGGAAAACGCACTGGATTAAACCCTGGATGAAAATAATTATTTTTCCTTCTGTCAGCACAATTTGGACTAACAATTTTATATTACCAGAAGGTTGGTGAGCACACTGTATTTTATTATATTTCAAATGATTTTGTATGCTGATTTCTATGTTACTGGGTACCCAGAGCTTAAGTAATGAAAGATACACTGTAATTAATTGTGTTTCATACAATATTGTAAGCGGATTCATGTGTTTCTGGGTATTCACAGCTAAATTTATGAGAAATATTGATTTTACAGTCATGCTTTATCTATAATCACCAAGTCGCACGATTAGCATTGATCCTAAATGTTACTCTGTAGTGTTGCGCTGCTGGAATGCTGCTTTGGGACACTGAGCCACAATTTTCTATGGCCAAAGTTGTTGAAGCATTTAAAACAAAATACAAGAGAGTTATTCCTTTGGAAGAAACTTGATCTAGAATCAGCAGTCTGCTGAGGTAAATCGAAGACTATATTAAAATATATAAATTCTTGAATCCAAATTAAAATTATTCGTAACCAGGTTTGGCCTGCTTCTTATTCTCTCTCAGGTGGGAAAACAAAAAGCTCTAGATAAAAATAAAGTAAAATCCTGCCAGAAGTACAGAAAAAAATGGTTGGAATCAAACCTACTGACCTGCCACCAACTGCTGCTGTCAAGTTTTTTGGTGCTGGTACGGCAGCATGTTTTGCTGATCTGATTACTTTCCCCCTGGACACAGCAAAAGTGAGACTTCAGGTGAGGACTTATTAAAATATATATCATTTTAATAATGATAATAATAATATGTAAGCTATATATGCAAAAGGTTTATCATAAAGAACATAATTTTTGAGCCCATTAAGAGTTGTTTGAATTGTGTTTGCATTGACTTTATGTGCCTGAAACTATCAAAAACAACACAAAAAGCACATTATAATCATTCATCTGTCTTATCTCAGATCCAGGGAGAATCTACAGCTGCCTCAGGATCAGCTGTGGTGAAATATCGTGGAGTATTTGGCACCATTACCACTATGGTGCGTACAGAGGGCGCAAGGAGTCTCTACAATGGCCTGGTGGCAGGACTGCAACGACAAATGAGCTTTGCATCTGTTCGTATCGGTCTTTATGACTCAATGAAGCAATTCTACACCAGAGGATCTGAGAGTGAGTATCAGACTGTTGGTTGGAATAGAGACAGAAATGATAGTGCTGATACTGATGCTAACACTCTGCTTTCTTCTTCTCAGAAGCAAACATTGTGACTCGCCTACTGGCTGGCTGCACTACCGGGGCCATGGCTGTCGCATTTGCACAGCCCACAGATGTCGTAAAAGTGCGTTTCCAGGCTCAAGCACGTCAGTCTGATGGATTAAAGAGATACAACGGCACAATGGATGCATATCGGACTATTGCACGTAATGAGGGTGTTCGGGGGCTTTGGAAGGGTGAGCAAGAGTTCTTAAAAGCATAGTTCACCCCCCCCAAAAAAAATAATTTACACTCCCTCATCTCATTCCAAACCTGTATGTCTTTCTTTCTTCTTCGGAAATTTTTAAAAAAATTGTTTTTGTCCACACAATCTAAGTCATGGGGGGCCAAACCCTATTTGTAATAAAATTACAATAAATAAATACAATACAATATTAGATAAAAAAATTAAATGAAAATTTTAAATGTTGCCTTGGCAACTAACTGAAATAAACAAGTTTAAGCTTAAAAGGTAATATTAGTAAAACTGAAAGAAAAATAACCTAAAACTAAAATAAAAATCATATAAAAAACAAAAATAAAAGACAGAAGCCCAGACAATTACTGAACATGAAACGAAAATTAAACTGAAAATGTTCATAAACTAAATATATATTAATAAATACTAAAATAGCACTGTCCAAAGCAACAGTGGACCCCACTGACTTTCATAGTATGGATAAAAATACACATACAAAATATCTTCTTGTTAGAAGAAATAAAAGTTTTGGGAAAACATGAGGGTGAGTAAATGATTTTTCAGTGCACTATCCCTTTAAATTCAACTTTCACATGTCATTCTAAGTGGAGTTTTTCTGGTGGAGATAAACATGTATTTGTTTCTCTATTTTAGGCTGCATGCCAAACATCACAAGGAACGCGATTGTGAACTGCGCAGAGCTGGTCACTTACGACATCATTAAGGAACTCATATTAAAATATGACCTCATGACAGGTATGAAACCTATGAACACTATGCTTTCATTATGGTTATTTGTATGTTATTGTTGTCTAACACACATGCCCTCATTAGATAACCTACCCTGCCACTTTACCGCTGCATTTGGAGCTGGATTCTGCACCACGATTGTGGCATCTCCAGTAGACGTGGTAAAGACCCGCTTCATGAACTCAACTGCAGGACAGTACAGCAGTGCACTAAACTGTACCCTCACTATGCTGACCAAAGAGGGACCAACGGCTTTCTATAAGGGGTAAGAAAAATATGCTGTGAACTATTATTTATACACAACATGGTAAACACTCTTATTTTCAGTACCATAAATTTGCCATCTTCATCTTCCCCAACAGCTTCATGCCCTCCTTCCTGCGCTTAGGATCCTGGAACATCGTGATGTTCGTTTCCTACGAGCAAATCAAGAGAGGTCTGACTAGAATTCAGTGCTCATGGGAGTCACCTTTCTGAATGGACATTGTCAGTATCTTCTGATTTTGATTAAACAGAGAGTGCAAATATAGGTCAAGTCCTCTGTTATGACAACAAATGGATTCCCAGGCTAAGTCTTATCACTGAAAAAGGCTGCAACTTTTTAAGGCCAAAGGTCAAGCTCATCAAAAATGAAAGATGAGTTGCCAAAAATCACGAGACGTATGGCTGAGAAAGCAAAATGCTAATTTTTGTCTTAGTCTCGACGTCATTGGACACTGAGAGAGGTGGTATTATCAATTGCGAGGATATACTGTATGTCCATTTTTTATGTATATACTTTTAAATATGTCAAGAAAACGGGTCCATAGCATAATGAATGAATACATATTTATACTATAAACTGTACATTGTTGGAAAATAAAGCTTTTTATGATATATCTGTTTCCATTAATGAGTTCTAAGCTGTTTTAAGTATCAAATCAGGAACATGCAACTCATTTAGATCACATGTGTTTGACTCCCCAGAACCCTAGTCTTTTCATCAATCAATGATCAAATCAACTGAGAGCCCGACACCCAGAAGGAAGCTTAAAATACAAATGGCTTTCACATGACAAAGGTTCAGAAAGTGGCTTCAAACTGCTTTTTGCGCTCTCTTGATTAGCTACAAAAGACAGACAAACAAAAACTTCGTTAGAACGGAGCTGTGAAGTTTACTTGATGAAAAGAGGAAGTGCATATGCCACATTAACAATAAGACAAATGCAAATCTGTGAAGTGCGAGTGACAAAAAGCACTCACATATTTCAGGATACCCAGGAAGTGTGATAGAAGTGATGCCTGACGCTCTCTGAAGACAATAATAAGCAGCAGTGTGTAATTCATGAAGCATGTGTGTCACTGTGTGTTTTTAACCCATGTGTCAGGTGAACACAATTATTTTGTTTTGCCTTGAAGATGTACATTCTCAAATGCAGTTGTTTTTATCTAAGTGAAACTTAAACAGCAGCCCTGACTTCTTGATATGGTGATGGGAAGTTTGGTTCAGGTATGTAGTTTAAATGCTTTTGGTTCTTAGGCTATCTGATGAAAAACACAGCTATGAGAGTATTATATCAATATAAATCCATGTGAAGAAGCAAATCCAGGGAATGTGTCTTTAAAAGAGGGAGAACTGAAAGTCCTCTTTATGAATAACATATGTGCAACTACACATAGCCTACTAATTCAGAATGACTCAGCGTTTCAGTCAAATAGGGGAGACTGGGGCTAGTTGTCACACTTACTCCAACGAATATTTCGGAGGGTAGATTTCTGTTTGAAAAAGTCATATCAAAAGTCATACACAATTTCATAAGCACATACCTCAAAGTCTTGGCATGTTGTCATTACATGTTGTCACAATAGGAACTTGCCATTCAGATCATTTTAAACAGCAAAGAATTCTAAAACACAAAGCAATATAGGAAACACCAAAAATCTATTTATCGAATGCTTAACTGGTTTGATCAAGAGAAAATACACAATTGTGTAATAGTATTTTGACTCGAAACTTCATATTTAATTTTGCACCAGTGTGTGAACGTTTAACAGCATTTACCGTTTTTTTAACATTATTTCTAGTTCAATCACCTAAACCAAATACAATAAGGCGTTAATTTATGTCACGTGACTCCCTCGAACGCGTTTAAAGAGGGTCGACGCAGCGTTCAGAACAGAACAGAGCACCTGCGGACTTTAACCGGCCGCTTCCTGAGGAACTTCTTTTTCCCTACTGTAAACACTTTTATTCGTAGACACAATACATTTTTGTTTAAGGTGAGTATTGTGACTTTACATACTGCGAATAGACTTTCTCCGTTACTTGCGAATGTGTTTTCTTTGATTATGTCAAGTGATGCTGATATGCATGTAACACGGAAATATTTTTGTCTTTCAGACTTTGGAGTATGTTTTTGATTTGTACGGGTTCTAATCGTTTCTCTATGGAAGAACGCGGCAACAAAATTCAAGTTGAAAGCCATTTCAACCAGAGAGATACTTTCAGAGAATCTTGAAGTTCTCATCTAAATCGGTAGGTAAAAAGTTTTCCAAAAGCGTTTATTCATTTGTTTTAATAAATGAGGTTAATACAGTTGATGTAATATTATGCCAGCATGACATAATCTCGCATTTTGTGTGTATCCGCACTTCCTTTATTGAAGCTCCTTTGTCTGGTAGAAAGTCAACAAAGCTGCCCCAGATGTAAACAGGATGATGACGTCAGCATATAGATTAGCATGTCAGAGAGAACATGATGTTCCTTTTTTGTCTTTTGATTGTCAGAGAGCCTTTACACCTATATTAAGCACATCCATTGGCCCACCCCAAATGGCTTAAATTTGCACAATAAAACCGGTTTAAGGTTTTAAATGCATATCATAAACATCTAAAAGAAATGAATCCTTATGTGTCTTCCTAAATCCAGGTTAGGGTGGAGTTCACCTATCTTGTGTTCACTTCATTGGTTTTCAACGCATTCCGTTTCACCTTTACGCTCCTGTGATTCTGACTGCAAATAAACATGGTTGGATTCAGAGCTGGTGATGTGCCTCCTACAGCCACTGTGAAGTTTATTGGTGCAGGAACCGCAGCCTGCATTGCAGACCTCTTCACATTTCCACTGGACACCGCAAAAGTTAGACTTCAGGTGAGTCTTTGTTGTGTGGAAATGGAGTACTTTGTTTAAATGACATATTTTTGCTTGTGTGACAGCTTAGCCAGCGGGTGACGACTTGACCCAGATCAACTCGCAGTAACAAAATCTAACCTTTCATTTCAGGTGGAATGTTTAGTCACACTCATACTGACATCAGCTTTATCTATTTCTCTTTACACTAGCAACGTAAGCAGGTCCAGGCCTTGATGATTGTCCTTGCAGACCCAGGATCACTATGGACCCTTTTAAGCTGAAGATGCTGCTTCCCTCCCCTGTGATTCTGTAAAGTTTCTCCATCCACCTTTTGTTCTGTACAGATTCAGGGGGAGACCAAAAGTCCCACGAACACAGGCCATGGTCCGGTGAAATATCGTGGAGTGTTTGGCACGATCAGCACCATGGTGCGTGTTGAGGGGCCGCGCAGTCTCTACAGCGGGCTGGTTGCAGGACTGCAGCGTCAGATGAGCTTTGCCTCTGTACGCATTGGCCTCTACGATTCCGTCAAGCAGTTCTACACCAAAGGCTCAGATCGTAAGTTGTCAAATGCTTGTATGCAGGAATGATTGGAAACTATTTATGCAAGACCTCTCATATTAACACCATTAAATGCATTGTTTTCCTTAGATGTTGGGATTGGCAGTCGGCTGATGGCTGGCTGCACGACTGGAGCCATGGCAGTGGCTTTGGCCCAACCCACCGATGTGGTGAAGGTACGATTTCAGGCTCAGATCAGCGCCGGGGCCAGTAAACGTTACCATGGTACTATGGCTGCATATCGGACCATTGCAAAGGAAGAGGGGTTTCGTGGTTTGTGGAAAGGTGAGCCTGGACCTTGGTCTATAAAGTTAGTAATGAATAATATTTAATACAATCCATTGTAATATTAATTATCACGATTAATATAATAATAATAATAAGATTTTTATTATTATAATCTTTATTTCGTTTATTTCTACAATTAAAAGGTTTGGTTTATATAATTAGAATTTACTTTATTATAATAATTTCATTATATTTATAATTCTATTATTTATTTTTATTAGTTTATCTTAAACCAATATTTTAATATAAATGATTAATATTTCAACAGTCTATTTAGTGAAATGTTATTAGTTTAGAGTTTATAAATTATTATTTAAAAGCAAATAATACGTTATAATTCTGATGTATATATTATTAGTATTATTATTATTATTATTCTCATCCTTTCTCATTTATGTAATCCTTTTATAGGAACTGGCCCAAACATCACCCGCAATGCCATTGTAAACTGTACTGAGTTGGTGACCTATGACCTTATCAAAGACGCACTTCTAAAATCATCACTAATGAATGGTAAGATGAGACTGCAGAAAAAACAATTGCAAACTTAAGTGTCAGACTGTGACAAATTTATAGTTGTTTTTCTTCACAGATGACCTTCCCTGCCATTTCACATCTGCATTTGGAGCTGGTTTCTGCACTACAATTATTGCTTCTCCTATTGATGTTGTGAAGACCAGATACATGAACTCCGCCCAGGGCCAGTACAGCGGTGCCCTCAACTGTGCTGTAGCCATGCTGACTAAAGAGGGACCAAAGGCTTTTTACAAGGGGTCAGTTCTCTTAACCCACTATAGCTTTACTTTAATGATTTGAGGATGAATGCAGAATTGACATCTGTTTGTGTTCTTTTAGATTCATGCCATCATTCCTGAGGCTGGGCTCCTGGAATGTGGTTATGTTTGTCACCTATGAACAGCTGAAACGGGCCCTGATGGCAGCACGCCATAACTGGGTCACTCCTCTTTAAGCAGTGAATGCTGTTAGTTGAGCTTAGCTGATGTGAGTTAGCTGACTTTCTCTTGACGTTTTTAGGTTTTCTGTAAGAATTGTTTACATGTCTATTAACACTTTTTTTTTTTTTTTTTAAATTTGATTTTGGCTTTTACTCTATTCTTGTCTTTCTTGTGCCAGTAAAATGAGGCTCTTAAAAAAAACCCCGCCAATTTCAAACTCTAATACTTTTGCGTTTCAAGGGTTTTAATTCCTATAATGAACATTTCTATTCATGACTGAATGGACTTTAAGATACCTGGATGAGTTGATGAGAGAGCTTGTTTTGGAAGCTTCTCTGGGAAATGTGTATTGAAGCGAATTATCAGGTCCACTCTTTGGACGGGTTGTTGACTAGTGGCAATCCCTCCCCGGTCACAACCTTGGTGTACTAAGGGCTGTAGTGTAAAGAAATTAATATGAAACCGTCTTAAATATGAACACTACATTCAAAAGTTGAGTAACATTAAACGTGTGCTGACTTGTCTATTTGACCTGTGTATGCTACAGAGAGAAGGAAACGGTTACTCACTGCACAATGTCATTGATGGGGATGTTGAGAAGCCTGCTATCTAGTGTCTCGACTTCTACTGAGAAACCAATCAAAGCCTGCAGAGTTACCACAAATATAAATATTCAAAATCATATTATACTAAAATATAATTTTGAATAAACTTAAGTGATTGCTTTTAGAGTGGCACTGTTAATTTTTAACATGTTGGTCTGATTGAAAAACCTATCACATATTCAACATGACAACTAGACCAAAAAAGAAAATATCTATTTATCTACATTATTCTACATGAAATACATTTTTGCTTGTGCTGAAAACAATGGTTTTCACCTTCTCAAGGGAAATTTGTGCTGTGTAGTCCAAATTATCATTTTGGCGGTCAAAGCGTGGATGATGCCTTTGGCGTATGACAAACACAATACCTGCTGGGATGCTGTTTGGTCCCTGTGGAGAAAAATTATATTCTGTGATGACCAAGATCAATTTACATAATGAAATAAAATTATGATAATGTGTTTGGTCATACCTGGTCTCCCTCTTTAGAAAATGTGATCCGTGTCCCTTCATTCCATCCTGCTTTTACAGTAAAGGTTAAAATGTTGTCCTTGATGCTGGATGTGTGTCCATCTTCATTCATGACCTGTATCAAACACATCTCTTCTGAAATTAATTTCTTATGAGTCCATATGTCATTTACACCCCTTTATGTAAAACTTACCCTACGGGATATCTTAATTTTGTTAGTGCATCCATAATAAAGGTCCTCCAAGGCGAGGTGAAGGTCTCTCTCTCAATTGGTGGATCCTGCAGCTTTTCTTTTTGCCCACGCAAGCTCTTAAAAGCTTTGTTGTCCTCACTGCCATCATTGGCGAAGAATTCTATGACAGATATTACTAATCAGAGCTGGGATTCTTTAAAACACCAGGACATTATAAACATTTAAGACTTGATTGCACCAGACTGTCTCTTAAAATTTACAAAAAGAAGCTCATTCAGTGAAGAAACAACACCGCTTTTTCATCCTATAAAAATAACCTGCAAATGGATTATCTCCACCGAAAAACTGTCTGAACGTTTCATCTGCATTTCCATGGTACACATATCCTGATGACCAGGTGCCATTCACTCCCAGCTCAGACTGGATTCCTCCTTTTAAACCCTCTTCTCCAAACGTATCATGTGTGGCCTTTTTACGTGCTGCATTGGATAAAAAAAACAAAACAGAAATATAATGTCCAGCTTACCAGGAAACAAGGAAATGAGGGACTGTTTTCTTTAACACCATTGTACAGTGATAGTTTGAGATAGTAATACTATGCTGCTTTGATCCAAGTATATATGAAAAATAATGAAACATGACAAATATTTACACGGTACCTCCAAGAATACCATCCCAGCAAACGTTAGTACATGGTTCTATTTGGGGGAAACAAATCTTAACCTTGTATGAACATTCATAAACTTTATGTGACAACAATAAAAACTTATAGGCCTACACAACGTTTTTTAGGTGTTTTTTGTTTTTTTTTGTTTTGCCAGAACGTTCTAGGAACCAAAAACTAATATCAAACCGTTTCTAGCAAGTATTGTAAAGCTGTGTCGCATATTCCAGCGCTGCTGTAGGGTTGTTTTGTGTGTTTTATTTTAGGTTTGTATTCTATATTTTGTCTTGTGCACTTCCGGTCGCTCAGCACGTCAAACGCCTCCGCGAGCAGAGAGAAGAGCTCGGCGGCGCGCGCGTGGCTGCTGCCAGGGTGATGCTTCAGCGCGAGCCGCCGGTAGCTGATACAGAGATAAAACGTCCTCAAAAAGACGGTAAACCATATCATTTTCTGCTTTTTATGCAGTGTATATACATAATACTTACAAACCAAACAACTCGTAACTTATGCCTTCTTTATGTCAGCATCAGCGGTTTATTTCCAAAATAGAGTAATAGTCTCTTCCCATGGCCTGTTTATCTGCCCGTTAATCTTTGCACTTTAACCGTATCACTGCACAAATGCAAACCCGAATTTCTCAGTAGGAATGAACATGAGCCCTTTCTGTTCAAGTTAGTTTACCGTTGTCAAAATGGTTACTATGGAAACGGAGCCTGGAACTCTGGGTAATGCAGTCTTTTATAACAGCTGCTGAATAATTTGATAAAAATGGACAATATTGTGATACTGCCAACAACATTACAGCACAGTGACAGAGACGATGAATTTCAACGCTCCTCAAATTCCTGTTACTGCATTCAAAAGAAGCCAAAAATGCCTAAATATGGAAAACATTCATGTTTTTATTGCTTTTTTATGAGTTTATTGCTTCACAGATTCATTACAGCACACATGGGGTAGAAAACTGTTCGACATGTTATTTTTTATAATTTAATAATTTATTAATTATGAATTTTTGCAAGAAGCCCCTCAAGATCAGGTCTGGTTTTGAACCGGGCTTGATAATCTGCTTCTGTGTGCTGGAAAAAAAAACATAAAACAAATTAAGCCTTACATTTTCCATACAAGTTGATAGGAGTGTCAAATACAGCCAGACAGATTTAAAATAAATATAAAAACATTGTCAATATGTGTAAGGTGTAATTTTCTGACCTGCTTTACACAAAGTCGCACCCCCTCAGGCTGGTTCTTCAGAACGACTTCCATAAATATGGGAAAAAGTGTTGCCTTCATTTCACTGATCTAAAAACACACCACCAATAAATTGGTTATAGCTGCGGTATACCTATATTAATAATTACATTCAATCAAACAATTTCGTAACTTATTCATATGACCAAACACAAGCTCAAAGCATTCACCTGAACAATACGCTCATGGGTTTTCAGGACCGCATCTACATACATCTTAGTGCCTTGCTCCTGCATCACCATGACCTCTGTGCTTTTCGTAGGCAGGGCACAGCTTTAAAACATAAAATGAGCTCATTCATTTCACCACAACCTAATAATAATTAATAGGATGCAAAATAACATAGTTGAAAATACATGATCTTGAGAATATGTTTTGGTTTGGGTGCATATTTTTTACATTTTGTAGAAAAAAAACTCCCTTTATCCCACCTTTCATCGACTTTGATGTCCAAATGATTGCAGAGATTGTGAATGTATTGGGAATAATGTTCCACTAGAGTCATGTCATAACCGGAAACACACACATTAAACACACCAAACTCTGTTGCTGTGGGCACTTTGATCTGCTTCGCTTGAACTCTATCCTTCTTCTTCTTTGGCTGAATAGTAACAATAATTTCGAACATGTTATTAACTGGTAATACAAACATTTTACACAGATGATGGACAAAACCTTAGGTCTTACCAATGCTTTTGGAAGAATATGTCTGTATTTTCCAATACCATGTGTGGGCATTGATCTATACTGTCTGTTAGTCAGCAAAACACCTTGTTAGACAAAAAAAAAACCACTTACAACTGTCAGTTACTTATATTTGTACACACATACATATATGAAAACTAAACATATATCAATAGATATAATGCTCTTACCCAAAGGCATTTGTGTAGTTAACACTCGACTTCTGTGACATTAGAGCAAAAACACTGATCAGTTTTAAAGATCACCACATATACATACATACATACATACATACATACATACATACATACATACATACATACATACATACATACATACATAATACATACATACATACATATAGACAGCGATCGAAGATAAGGCATCTAACAATAAAATGACACTTACTGAAGCGATGCTGCTGCACACAACAGCGCCCGTGTGTTCTGAAACAATAAAACCTGAAGCAAAAGAATAGCACACACAAAAACATGATGATTGGAAATACAGTAAACTTTGTTTAAAAAAAAAATTAAAACACTCTGGCCTGCTCTTCCACTACGACCTTGGCTCATGTCAACAGCATAAACCACTGCAATACACCAACAACTGAGATGCCATACTCTAAATACTGCACCTTGGTCAGTAACGTGTTCATTGTTTCACGCTAATATTTTAATTCAGCGGTAAAGTTTAAAGACAAGTAGCCAAAATCCGTAATCCATCCGAGAGGCGCATGTACTGCGTCCGATCTTCTTCACGGATTTCAGCAGGTGCATCGACGCTCGTCCGGCGCATTGCTGCCGCCTACTGGAGCAGAAGCGTCACATTTGCGGTTGAAATCAGTATTATTTGCTTTAATAAGTCTTATTACCCCGCTTAGGAATAAAATACAATGTTGAAATATTAGTTGAAAACACAGAATTCACAAAATTTTCCTAATATCAACCTATTCTACACTAGGTACTTGAAATAATCATAAATAACCACTGACACAGAAAGCAAGCACGCGTGTAATTTATTCTATATTTACATATAATTGTATCATATCTTAAAATTAGCAGCGCCAGAGTAATTCAATTCTGGCAAACTCCCACTCAATGCAAGGGTTAACGGAACGCGATGATGCAGGGCAGGGACGCTAGAAACGTGACGTGGCGCTTGCAAAGCTCAACCTAACTTGTGTGGCGCCCCGCCCTTGTTTCCATATATACACAAATAACAATTTCATTTCCACAAGCAAATACGTTTTAAGAACTCAAAAACATCACATATGAATATGGATACGAACGAATCAGTTCAGCGAGCCTTTTAAATGTACGTTTTATAAAGTGAAGACATCACAGGAAATGTCAGGAGCATAAATTAAACGATAGTGGTATTGAGACGATATCTAAATAGTTTTAGTTTTAGTCAAACTCCATAGGCTGAGCTCAGCTGTCAATCACACCTCTGAGTATCAGTTAGGTTGCGGCGCAGAATTGGGCCTGAATAGGCGGCAGAGAGTCTCAAACTGAACCGAATTAGAGCAACAGGGATACTAGCGGCTTTATTTTCTTGTTTAGAGCATATTGATAGTTATAGCAACACATTCACACCCACATTGGGCCCAGCGGAACCGGCAGCATGTCTGCAACAGGAGATTTCGGCAACCCGCTCCGCAAATTCAAGCTGGTGTTTCTGGGAGAACAGAGCGGTGAGTGTCGAACCGAACCTACTGGTCCTGTCTCTTCTTCTTTGTTTGTATATGTGACTCTTATCTGTGTGTGCATGTAACATTATAAGGGAACGTGTGTAACTTGAATTCATTTATTATATTGCAACGTGTGTGTGTGTGTGTGTGTGTGGGTGTTGTGTGTGTGTGTGTGTGTGTGTGTGTTTTTGTGTGTGTTTGTGTGTGTGTGTTTGTCTGTGTGTGTCTGTGTCTGTGTGTCGGTGTCTGTGTCTGTGTGTCTGTGTCTGTGTCTGTGTGCTGTGTGTCTGTGTGTGTGTGTGTGTGTGTGTGTGTGTCTGTCTGTCTGTCTGTCTGTCTGTCTGTCTGTCTGGTCTGTCTGTCTGTGTCTGTGTGTGTTGGAATGTGTGTACATATTTGGCAATACCTTTGATAATATTCTTACAATTGTACTGAAACATGTCAAAAAAACAACTTGTGATCACATTTGAAGTCTTAACTATCATAAATCAGCCAAGGTTTTTCATTGAAATCCCGTAAATATTACCATAAAGTCTGGTCTTGAACTGCATGTCATATTCTTTTCATAGCATATTTTTGTCTGTCTCCTGTGTAAACATGATATTCACATCTTTGACCCTGTGGTTTGCTGACATTTTCTGGATCTTCTAACTGTTGAACACTCGCATTTCAAAGCTCAGGAGAACTTGTGTGTCTTCATAAGATATAAACGCCAACACTTACTAATAGATACCACTGAAGTGTCAGTATGAGGATCCATTCCTCTTTCTGAGATATCTGGCCCTGACACATGTGGTCTGTCAATCTCATTTCGTGCTAGTGAAAGAAAAATCACTGCTTCCAGAATTCAACAGTATGTCAGGACTGGGTTCTTTGTAAATTAGCTATCAGTATAAAGCATAAACAAAGATCACATGGCATTTATTTTTAAAACTTTAATAAGAATAAACGTGTAAAAATAGCTTGGACTTTTCCTGGATGTGTAAACATTTGAATAGTAAAAAAACATCGCAAATGTTCAAACTGTTTGCATATATTTACATAGACACTGATGCATGTGTTTATTTCACATGTGGTTTTTCGGTTAATCTATAGCAATTACCCTGCATGTTTCAGTCATGTGAGATGAATCTGATGTAAATCTGAAATGAATGTGGACAGATTTATGCATTCATGCAGACCTGTTCTTTAGTCTTTTTTTGTTTTTAAAGTTATGCTTCTGAAATGAAATCTATTAGCATGTCAGTTTCAAATGTTAGGTGTCTCAAAGGATGGAATGGACATTTAATTTGTGTAACTGGTTGGATCTTTTCCTTCTAGGAAAATGTATTGGCAATAAATGTGATGATCATTGATGTAGAAATGTCTCTGGAAAAAAAAATTGGCATACAGGTCACAACTTCACAAGAATGTAATAAAGATATGTAATGTTGATAGTTACTAGTTAATTCTTTATTTAATTTTGCAGTGGGAAAGACATCATTGATTACCAGATTTATGTATGACAGTTTCGATAATACCTACCAGGTGAGTGAAGATTTTCCTGACTCTGCAACTTTAATTTTAAATTTTTTTCAAGATTTGTTTGGATGTTTTTAATCAGATGCATGGATTAGTGTATTTTATCCTCAAAGTTTCATTTCCTTGCTTTTATTTTCAGGCTACAATAGGAATCGATTTCTTGTCGAAAACAATGTATCTTGAGGACAGAACAGTAAGTAAAATGTTTTTTTGTTCTAACAGTAAATGCGCATGCCTTTCAATGTTTTAAAGATATTGAATTTATAAAAATATAAGTTCTGTAAAATAATTTTTACCAATGTGTAAATGTCTGGGATGCTATTGATTGATGATGGGATTTGTTTGATTTACATTGATCAATACTTTTTATGACTGCACAAAATGTAATTTTTAAAAAAAAAAACTGTGACGTGACATGTGGCCAAGTATGGTGACCCATACTCGAAATTAGTGCTCTGCATTTACCCATCCAAAGTGAACACACACAAACCTTGAACACACACCCGGAGCAGTGGGCAGCCATTTTTATGCTGCGGTGCCCGGGGAGCAGTTGGGGGTTTGGTCCCTTGCTCAAGGGCACCTCAGTCGGTGTATTGAAGGTGGGAGAGAGCGCTGTAAATTCACTCCCCCCACCTACAATTCCTGCCGGGACGAGACTCGAACCCCAAAAAACCCCCCCCTCACGGAAAAAAACACCCCAGGAAAAAAAAAAAACCACAGCCTTTGGGTTATGAGTCCGACTCTCTAACCATTAGGCCACGACTGTTTTAAGAACAATACTGTTACATTGTTTTGTGTGTTTTTTTGTTGTTGTAATTTTATTATAATTATTTTAATTTATAAAACTGAGTTTAGCATGAACTTTGTTGCTGATATGCTGAACATAACCTTTGCTGCTAATATGGTGTTAAATCAATGATTAAATAAATAAACAATGATTGTAATGCATTCTACTTTACATCTACTTGTAGTTAACTATCACTATTATTATAGAAAATAATTTAAATTGATTTGACACATTAACGTTTGGTTCTTCTTATGACATATTATAATTGCATTATGCATGAAATTAATTCTGCATCACATTTTTCTCCTTTTCTTTGTTGAACATTAATTTGAACATTTTATATTGAGATGTGTCTGTAAAAACCCAACATAAACTGCACCATGAGAAACTCCTGTGCCTTCTTCCCCCTGCTGTGTCTCTTTCGCTCGCTCTCTCTCTCTCTCTCTAGTTATTTGTTCATATGTGTATGTTTCCTTCTGTAAAGAATTGTTCTTTTTGATTGGTTTTGAGCTGGAAAGTTTTACTCTGAAGATCTGCAGTCTTGATCGCATAACACAATCCTAACCCATACCATAACCCTGCTAATGTGAGCCCATCTGAAGACTCATAACTTAATCCGTTCCCTAGCCCAAATCCTGAACTTGAGAAATGTTTCAGTCCGCTTTGCTTTTTTTTTATTTCTTACATTTCATTCAACTCCTTTTTTATCTATTATTTTCCCCTTGAATGTTTCATTTCCCCCCTTTTTTCCTTTATTCTCCTCCTTTTCTTTTGTTTGTTCTCCATTCACACAGATCAGGCTGCAGCTTTGGGACACAGCAGGACAGGAGCGTTTCCGTAGTCTCATTCCCAGTTACATCAGAGACTCTGCTGCTGCTGTTGTAGTTTACGACATCACAAGTAGGTATCTGAGACCCGGTCTGCGTCCAGTTCCCCTCCTCTTACCTCTTCCCCTTTCTCCCCCACTCTCTCTCTCTCTCTCTCTCTCTCTCTCTCTCTCTCTCTCTCTCTCTCTATGCTGGATCTCTGGTTCTAAAATATTTGGCCAGGTGCGGCTGCAGCTTTGGGACACAGCAGGACAGGAGCGCTTCCGCAGTCTGATTCCCAGCTATATCCGGGACTCTACGGTTGCCGTGGTAGTCTATGACATCACAAGTGAGTGTGGATCCTCGGCAGGAAAACTTAAGGAAGAGGAAAGCTGTCTGTCATCTCAACGCAGTCTCTTTTTCTGTTTCACATCCTTTGTGATTTCATTCTCTTTGTCTTCTTTTTTGCAATTCAGTGCACCTTTTCAGTGGGCACCTTTTTTATATTCACATTTAAAGGTTAACGGTTCCACACTGTCCTGTAGCTGCTAATGAAACGATAAAAACAGCTAAGTAATGCCATTTTCATAAAGACAGAAAATGTATATTTTTTTATTTATTTTTTTCCCCTAAAGAATGCAACGTACAGTTTAATGGGCAATAAAAATATAAATGACCAGTAAATGTTTGGCAGTTGTGGCCGAAAGTTAATTTTACACCCGCAACACTCAAAAGTAAGTTCCTAATAACATTTTCACTAATCCAACCATTGCTTTTTAAACCATTATTTTTAGCAACGCATTTTTATATTTGCTAAAAATATATATTTTGTTCATATCAAAATATTTGAATTATTTATAAAAAAGAATATGCATTCTTTCGTCATTTTGATGTTGAGGAGAGATGATTTGTCTATTTCTTTTTTAGATGAACTCTTTCTGCAGACCAAGTTCCTGTGACGCATTCATGATAACCGAGACACTTCCAGCTATTTAACTTCCTCCTTTCTTTCCTCTTATTTTATCCCTGTGTTTTTTTTTGTTTGTTTCGCCTGCCATCTGTGTCTCCCAGTGTATGATCCTGGATTCTCCCATAGACCACCCTGAGTCTCATCCGATATTAACCCAGTGTTTCTGAATTCTCCCCGACAGATGTCAACTCATTCCAGCAGACCACCACATGGATCGATGGATGTCCCAAAAAAAAAATAAAAAAAAAAAAAAAAAAAAACAAAAAAAAAACAAAAAAAACAAAAAAAAAAAAAAAAAAGAAAAGAACCTACGGGATGTGATGTCCTAATCATGCTGTGTGAACAAAACAGACCTTGCAGATAAACGGTATGTTAATGGGTTGTTTGGGAAGATGATATTACTGTTTGTTACACTGCTATGAAAGTTGTCAAACCTATATCTATAATAATAATTAATTTAAATATTATATATATATAATATATGTAAATTTTTTTTTTTAAAGAACTTAATACTTTTATTTATCAAGGATGCATTAAATTAATCGAGTAATTTATTTTATTTTTTTTCAATACAGGCCGTTCTTTTGAACTTTTATTCATCAAAGAATCCTGAAAAAATCCATCATGGTTTTCCTCAAAAAAATATTAAGCAGCACAACTGTTTCAACATCCTACAATAATGTTTCTGAGGGCAATCAGCTTATTAGAATGATTTCTGAAGGATCATGTGACACTGAAGACTGAACGAATGGCTGCTCAAAATTCAGCTTTGCCATCTCAGGAATTAATTACATTTTAAAATAGATTACTATAGAAAACAGTGATTTTAAATTGTAATAATATTTCACAATATTACTGTTTTTACTGCATTTTTTTAAATTTTTATAAATGCAGCCTTGTTGAGAATAACAGACTTCTTTCAATAACACAAAACCTTACAGACCCCAAACTTTTGGTTAAGGTGATATGTGTGTGCACAAAATTGCTGCAATTAAATTTTATTTTATGCAATATTTACATAAAATTTACTAAACAGAAATGCATCTATTGACAAAAGCACTTTTTTTTTTTTAAATGTCACAAACTAGTACTAATACTCTCTTAATCTGCTCAAAATAGGCAAATATTAATGATTACATGTAATAATTTCAGGCAAGTTTCTATTGAGGAAGGAGAGAGGAAAGCCAAAGAACTGAATGTAATGTTTATTGAAACTAGCGCTAAAGCCGGATACAACGTCAAACAGGTGAGTGTGACAGAGATTTGACTTAAATCAAAAGTAGAAATATGTGCTTTAATGATTTATTAAATTATATTTGCATGATTATTCAAAAACAGCGTTACTGAACATTGCGCTCATATCAGTGTCTTCAAAAGATGATTTCCAGATGATTAAATATTCAACTTTTCTGAATGCAAACACCCCCACACACTGCTTGTTTTTTTTCTGATCCTGGTGTGAGAGTTTAATAATGGGGCTTGTGTTTGTCTCGTCTAGCTTTTCCGGCGTGTAGCAGCAGCTCTTCCTGGTATGGAGAGCACACAAGACAAGAGCAGAGAAGACAGTATCCTACACACATATGTGCATAAACTTACATATGTAATTGCGCTTTTCACACTTGCAATCACTGGTTTTAGTTCCTGATTGTCCATCTGTATAAATTTAGCAGTTTAAACAAACGCACTACAAAAAACTTTGTATATTTCCTTAATTCCGTTTTCCTTCAGTGATTGACATAAAATTGGAAAAGTCGCCAGAGCAGCCGGTCAGCGAAGGCGGCTGTTCATGCTAAGGATTCAGTTGACATTTCTGTGCCGTGTCTCTTATTGACGCTCTTAGTCGCACTCAGCATCTCTCTGGATATTCTGCAGAAGCTCCGCCCACCTGGAGGGAGTAGAACACTACCTGTCCGTCACCCTCGTTACCGTGGTTACCACTGACCCACTCAAATGACTTTAAATTCGTCCACATCCACTTAAAACACAATGTGGATGTGTATGCTGTTGCGTTTATATTAATTGTTTCCGTTAATTGTACACCTTTTGTGGTGTTTTGGTTTTTCACTCTTTTAAAACACTTTATAAAGTGTTGTTTTTGTTCATGTTTCGTTTTATGTGAAATAATCTATATTACGGTAATAATGACGTGAATAGGAACAAAACAAGATAAGTAAATGAAATTACAGAACTAATTTGAGAAGGATATCCAGATTTGAATAGGCGTGGACTTGTTAAACATCGTTCCAGATTCACGGTGCAGAGATGGAAGAAATGTTTGTGAGTGTTTTTGGAAATATCCAAGTGTAGATTTCATCATGTGGCTACGGGGCGTTACATCTGTGACGTTTCTAATGACTTCTTCATAGGGAAGAAAGAAAAGTGTAAAAACGAATGTTTTTGGAATTTTGGAGGAACAAGTGCTGCTTTTAGCTCAGTCAACTCTCAAGCTTTGCGGTTTTGTTTTGTTTTCTCTCCTTAGATGACATTTTATTTTTATTATTTTGAGCATTAGAAAGCCAATAGCTTAGTCAAAGAGAAATACAGTTATTGCAAAGAAATATTATGTATATTAAGGGAAGTATCAGATCCAGTTTAACAGATAATATGCAAACATTACCTTTCATAGTTTGTTTTATCGGACTTCCACTTTTTTTTTTTTTTTTGCATTGTAAAGTTTGATTTATTGTAATAATGACACACTAGATATGGTTTGATTTGTTGAATCAAGCAGGAACCCTAATATTTATTTGTAATGTTTTTGTTTTTAAACTGATTTGTTTGTCATAATTTGTAGACATGGAGACGTTTAGACATTCTGGCCCTAAGCACCTGCCACGTTTGTTTTTTTAAATGTACAGTGTTAAGTTTGTCCCCAGACTGATCTAAACGTTTTTATGATATAGTGCATTTTGTGTATTTTGTTTGGTTGTTTTCTTGAAACGGTCTCATTCATTTCAAATAGATTTTAACCAGTTTCGTCTGGTAACACTGCTTGACACCAATGCTCATTATTTGCATTTATACACAAATTTATCAGCATCTTGAGGCATCCCTAATAAAATCTTGTATTTAGCAACAGTGGGGTTTTTTTTTCCGTGATGGATTATGTATAACTTTCTTTGTTAATAGGGACATTGTTAAATGTTTTTAAATGTGAGTTTTAGTTATAAACACACAAAAAATGAAATGCCAACTAATATGATTCTGTTTTTATTATTCTGCATTTTATTTTACACAACAGTATTAAGTTTATAATTTATACTCGCAAGGTAGCATAGTAGTGTGTAAACAGGCCAAATGCAAATGCTGCTCTGCCTGCATCTAGTGGTCAGTTATGAGAACTTATTTCATAATCATGCCTTCATTTTTTAGGTATTTCAAAGGCTTGATCAACATATTCAGCTTTTGTTGGCTACTTCAGCATCATATTCTTTTGTAAGAAGAGTTTTGCAAGATTCTCATTTGAAGAGCATTCAACGGTCGGATGATCACTCCCAAACCTCATGCTATGGAACGTAATGAATTCGGGCTTTAGTGTTTTAGAGTTAGAAAAATCTTGGAACTTTTTATAAATACTGATAGGAGAACTTGTCTGAGAGAAAAATAACATAATGGACAAAACCCTGAGCAAGTTTGCAAAGCTCTACATGTACGACATACACAAAGCAGAATCGTGGCAGCAAGAAAAAACAATCATTAGCTGTGTGCAGTATTATTATATAGTTTTATAGATATTCTAAAGAACTGTAAACAATCAAAAAAGAAGAATCCCTCCTTTACACACTGATTAACCACTTAATGCCCACTGAGTTTAAAACAGCTGCAGCTATTCTCATATTTACATATTTATACGAAGGAACAGGAGCATTTGCTACGGCTGAGCTTTATGGATGGCTCTTCCGGTCTGTTCTCTCAGTCTGCTGGATTTCCAGTGATCATCCTGCTATCTGACTGGTCCTCAGCAGAACCAGAAGGGCATCCATAGAAGAGAACGCATTGCTGCACCTGCAGCCATTCCAGCCAGGAGGCCCAACGCAATCTGCTCTCCAAAATTGTCGTCATAAGAGTCTCTGTGTACCCAGACATGCTGAGTCCCTGCAGGGAAGCACATCTGGATTAGAGGTTCATCCCTGGTTAAATGTTTCTTTGTTTATGAAAACATTTCTACAGTGGGAATCAATAAGACCACTGAAAATCAAGGAGTTAAAATGTAAGTTCAAAGTGGTAATAAACTTACATTAAATGGGTGCCGTCAGAATGAGAGTCCAAACAGCTGATCAAAACTCACAATAATCAACAAGTAATCCACATGACTCCATGTTTTGTGCATATTTCTGTCCTGATTCAGACGAGATTACTTTTTATCAGCTGTTTGGACTCTCATTCTGACGGCACCCATTCACCGCAGATGATCCATTGGTGAGCAAGTGATGTAATGCTAAATTTCTCCAAATCTGTTCGGATGAAGAAACAAACTCATCTACTGTACATCTTGGATGTCCTGAGGGTGAGAACATTTAAACTAAATTTAAATTTTTAGGTGAACTATTCCTTTAATTTTCCTATTTTTCTCACTTGGAAAGTAGCAGTAAAGTGCGCCATAAGGAAATGAATGAAATAATCATAAAATGGTTGTAATAATTAAAACAATGTATTATATCAATGTATAAAAAACACAAAGTGGCAATAACCCTTTCTCTTTGCTTTCTGCAGAATGAATGATGTGTTTGTATAATTACCTCCACTACCTGTACTTGGCATGATGTAAACTGCATTATGACTGTCAATTGGAACGGTTTGGTATGTATCGTCATAGGGATTGTATGTGAAAACCTATGAGAGTGAAAAAAAAAATGTAAATTGAGTAGAATATTAAATTACAATAAACAGAAAACCATCCTGCATGTAAAAGATAACACTCACAGGATTTATTTTCGCCTCCATGAGTGTGAGTTTCCAGGCCCTGGAAATACATTTGCGAGGAAAGTGAGCAGGGCTTCATATGTTGTGTGAGGGGTTAAGTTAAAATGTCAAAGGTCAAGACTTACAGTGCCTCATCTTCACTGTTGGCACACAGGATCAGCATATTACCATGCCTCAGATAAACAACCAGCAGATTCTCTCTGGGGTGAGTCTCAGGTGGACATACATCTGCTCACAAAGACACTATCTGTTAAAACATTGTTAAAATATTTCATACACTTTCTACATGACCAAATAACTTGAAATGTTGAAAAAGTTCCTTCCTACTTGGACACTCCAGTCCAGACTTCACATTCACACAGGTGGCCTTCAGATTCACTTTGGTCTCATAGTCTCTTCTGGATTCAGTTTTGTAAAAAACAAAGCTCCCATCTATCCACAGGTCACACCAGTTCAACCGCCAGCGTTTGAGGATTGAAGCTGTGAAAGGTTTCAATAAAATATGAATAAAAATCCACAATATGATTGATTATCTGTCTTCATTTCCATGGTCTTTTGTAGGACAGACAATATACAAAGAAGCAAACTACTATAGGCTTCATTTCCAGAATCCTTTTATAATCGATTATTAGATTCCAAGCAGTTGGGAACAGACTGACAGTCAGCTCTTAACAGTTCATTGCCTACATTACCAAACTAATACACATCCCTTAAAAGCTAGCTAGCTAATACACAAGAGCCTTAAAAGCTAGCTAGAACTGGAAACTTTGATTGATTCCAGTGAACTGAATCTTTGATTCCGTGCAGATTTGTTCATTGATTTATTCAAAACTTACTCTTTCTGTAGGTTACAGCATTTGGTGAAGAGTATATTTTTGAGTATTATAAATACAACTTTGAATCATTCAATCCGTTCAATACCACTGAGTCATTCACATCCAAAACACAGCACTAATACAGATTTAAATAAGTATTTTTTTAAATAAGTCTTTGATACGACAGGATTAGACTGTTATTAGTCTAACAAAGAATAGACCTAAATTTATTTGTCATTTATACCATCAATCATAATGATTATTTTTTCTGTTTAAGAAGACAATTAGTTTGGAATCGACTTCTGGTGTCGACTCCATTGATTCCGAATTCTATTCCAAACGTTCGGCATGATGTTATTTTGGGGACAGTATTCATATTCGAAACTTTTTTTATGTAACCCTATCGGCATCTATTTATAATTTTTTTAAAGTAATGCGTTGGAGCCTCTCTAGGTGAGCACTAAGCAACCTGGGGTCCAAAACTAACAGCTACTGTACTGTACTGTAACACTGACCGTAAGAGGATTACTGCAAACAGTGTCAGGACCCGAGTTTCGTGACAAACCTTCTGGAACAGTCTTTGAAATATATAATTTCAAAGAATATACAATAATTGTTTATCTATTTATATGAATATACATACAAAGTCTTCCTCAATTTTTTGGCGCTAAAAATGTTAACTACTTCTAATTTTCAGAGGTATCTTGAGAAGATTAGGAAACTCTTTAAATAAACATATAAATGAAGAACCATATACTTACACTGTCTCCAGAGCCAGCCAGATTTGAGCAGAGCCATTGGGCCTGATCAGTCAACTGCTACAGAAACAACAGCTATACTCCTAATGTTGTGCTTGTTTGATATGCCCGTTTGTTTGAGAGCAATGACTGACTAAAGATGTCTCGGCAGTCGGAGGGGGTTTTGTAGTGCTGGAATAGTTTGATGACTCTTCCTCTAATCCTTTTAACAGGCCAAAGTGAAGATTGCTTGACCAGTAATCTCAGATTACAGCACCATGTGAGTTTGTACTGGTTGTACGTGGAATATTTTCTTTCTTTCCTGTGTTTCTCAATCTCTACTTCATGTTATTGTGTACAGTATTACTGTGTATCAAGTCTTAACAGTTTAGCCTGTTAACAGTCTCACAACTCCTTGCTGAAGCACACTCATCTAAATCACACTAACATTAACCCTAAAATACACCTGTTGCATTTTTTTTTTAAAGATTTGAATTAAGATTAATGTCTTCATAAACTTAATTGCTTTCTGGAGATGTCTCAACAAAGAGGTTCTGAAAGATTTTGTAATTCTGTGGACAGACATCATGTTCACATGCACACCTTAATCTCCCCTTTGGCTAAATTTAGCAAACACCAAGTAATTGTGGTAGTCATATCAAGCCAATTATCTGTTTTTAAACCATCAATGTAACTGACCTATAAACAGATTTATCACAGAAGCTGTGAGACCTGTAATTAGTAACTTCGTCATCACTGCATGGCACTGCAATTTTTCTAAATCAGGAATTACACTTAATCTGTAGTAAACACTCCCAGGTGTGTTAATTTGACTGGTTTTAAACGTGTCAACCTTTTCACGAACAGCTAGTAACACATTTAGTACAAGTGTACTTCTAGAAATGTATTTATTGCAATGCATGACCATAAAATGTATTAAATAATGATGCAATAATAAAATTAGCAACAATCATTATTATTAATATTATAAATACATAATGCAATACTACTACTACTGCTAATTATCATTATTATTATTATTATTATTATATAAAAATATATTATTATGAGATTGAATTTAAGTTTGATGGGCAGTGCCCACTTTATTTTTTACATACGCCCACCGCTAGATGGCCTCATCTCACCAACAAATGTACGAAGGCATTTTTGGATTATTTTATGATGATGAAGGTATAATAAATTTAACTAAGTGACAGTTGATCAAATGTTTATCATCATCACTGCTGATTTTTCTCCTTCATCTTTGTCTAATCTCTCGCAGTTAAATACTGCACGCTATTCTGTACACATTTAGCGTCATATTCTAACGGAAACATATATCACATATATCAACACGCATTCATAAACACACAACAGCACAAAACTTTCAAAACGTATATTCTTATTCGGTCACCAGAGGGCGCTGTTCTCAATTCTGTTCCACTGACTGAAGTTCTTCTCATTAGAGTTCGCTTTACGTGAGCAGCGCAACGGCGGGGTCTGGAAGTATTTCTGTGATCTATTTTTCTTTCTTCCACCTAAACAGATTATTCCGCTCTGCATTTCTCCGTCCCGCAGATGTGTTTGGGTATTGCGGGGTCAATTTCTAGAGGCTTGTCCACCAGTATATCCAGATCCAGACATGCAGCCTCCTCCAAGAAAGGTGAGTCGACCTGCTTCTTTATTTGTTCTCACTTTTTACGATGTTTTGTTGTCATGTCAGTCTGTTTGTTTGCTTGCTTTCTTGTCTCCTTGTTTGTTTGACTAAATTATATATTAATTTGGATAATTGCAACTTCTTTAAATACTAGTAAAATATATAATGTGTGTATAAATGTTTATACACACACAACGTATTATACATAACACATAATGTTTATGCTTATGCATACATACTGTTTATAGTTCCAGCATCTGTCCTACTGTCTCCATTGACTCGAGTATGCCAGACACAGGCTCCGCTTTCAGGTTGGTGTGATCTGGGTCAAAGTTGGTTCTCCTGAGGTTGTCATTGTGTGTGTTGCAGGTAAAAGTCACACAAGAAGTGAAACACACTCACACAGAGCAGCTGAACAGACTCCAGCTTAAACACCAGACAGACTTGGACTTCCTGGAGGATCTGAGGTCGAGTTTGATTTTACACTGCTTTTTAAACACCTATAGAGCTATTTTCTGTCTGTCTGTTGGTATATTAGTGCTGAACTGCTTGACGTGTGTGTGTGTGTGTGGTGTTGTGTGTGTGTGTGTGTTTTAAATCCTCAGGATTTACAGCAGAATAAGGCACTATAGAGAAGATTGCTACAGGTGAGTTGTGGCCACCATATTGAATTACATGAGTTCATAATTTAAAGTGTGTTTATTTTTGATGATCTTTTAAAGATTTTATGGTCAGAATAAGGAAAACTGTATTAATAATGATGAACAGATGTTATGCATCTTCCACTGATCACTGACAATTTATGTGTGAATTAGTTTGTTTTTGTAGAGGTAGATTTGGTGACTCAGTGGAAAAAAACTGTGGTTTTTAATGACCTGCAGGCGATTGGTTTCATGAACTCTTGTCAGTTGCGTTCTGGTTTGAATCTGCTATTGTCTCTTTCAAATGCATTGCTAAGAAGATCCACATGACAGCAATGCTATGTCACTTTATAAACATGATTTCATATATTTGGGTCATTAGGATGTACATTTTCACTTATTTTTCCCTTAAAGCTACAAAACTGAGAACAATTTTGGATAAATTACTTTGGGGTCAGTCAGATTTTCATACTCCCAATTAGCAATGTAGCTGATCTAAAGCGACAATAAAGACATTTATAATGTTACAACCAATTTCTATTTCAAATAAATGCTGTCCTACTGAACTTTCTATTCAATCCTCCTGTTGGGGAAAAGCACAAATATCCACAAAAAATATTAAGCAGCATCAACTTTTTCTACATTGATATATAAGAAATGTCTCTTGTGCAGCAATCAGAAACTTTTAAAAATTTCTATTAAAATGTTGAAGTATCATGTACACTGACGGCTGGGAGTATGCTGCTGAAATCAGCTTTGCCATCAGAGGTATACATTACATTTTAAAATATATTAAAATATGAAAGTTATTTAAATTGTAATACTTTTTCACTTTTTTTGACAATTTTGATCAAATAAATGCAGCCTAGGTCAGCATAAGAGAATGAATTGTAGTGCATATTGCATATTGCATAAACAGACTAACGCTCCACATTTTATAGATGTACAGCCTGACATGCCGACAGTCCTCATCAAGAAACTATGAGATCTGTGTGATCACTTGGTGAATGGAGAGCCCAGTTGTCTGAATGACGCTCAGTATGTGTGTGTGAGTGAGAGTTTCTTTTCTGTTGGATCTGAAGCTTGTGCACCTGCAGGGCTGGTGGATACTGATTGGCTCATGAAGACAGGAATCTCTCTCTTCTTCAGGGTCTTCTTCCTGAGTCGAATCATCAGAGCTGGCAGCTCATAGGATTGGGTTGGTAGTGCCAGATTGTAGTCTGAGGGCCAGAAAGCAAATCCTCTCTGTTTTGAGCGGATGCTGCTCACTCTCTGGCCTTTGTGGAACTTGTTACGGTTCAGTCATTTCAGTTTTGTTGAAGTTTAACTATGCTTTGTTGGAATTATCGTCAGTACACCCTTAAAAAGAAAGGTTCCCAAAGGGGGTTTTCACAGCAGTCCCATAGAAGAACCATTTTTGGTTCCCCAAAGAACCTTCCAGTTAACAGTTCTTAAAATTATTTAAAAAAAACATTTTAAAATTATAAAGTATCGTTTTACATTATAGGTACCTTTTGTGGAATGGAAAGGTTCCATGGATGTTAAAGGTTCATCATGGAACTATCAATGCCAATAAATAACCTTTATTTTTAAGAGAGTAATGGTGAAGTAATGAAAGCAACTTTGTTCTAGGTTGGTTATTTTTCCGTTTTTGTTTTAGGTTTTTTTGCTCTGATATTTTACCAAATTGTTTGTGACTTTTGGAAATCAGTCCAATACAGTGACATTTACTTGACTTGAGGATGGAAAGTGAGTGTTATTTTCTCCTTTCTTCTGTTTCAAAAGCAACCAGTTGCTTACTCACTTGTAAATCTACACGGTCTGGCATTTAAGTGTCAAGCAGACAGGCAGAAATACCCATGTGGGTTTTGCTTTTACAGACTGAAAGTAGTCCTCCATGTTTTCCACATTTGGAGTGATGGGATAAAAGGAGAAATTTCTCCTCTGAGGAATCTGTTTTATTTTGTAGTGACAATTGAAGTGGAGTTTTTAAAAGGCTACTCGGAAGCTCTGAATCTAAACTTTCAGAAATATTTAATAACAGTATAGTGAAGGAATAGGAAAATGTACTCATCCTCAGGCCATCTAAGATGTAGGTGAGTGTTTTCTTCATCAGAACAGATTTGGAGAAATTTAGCATTGCATCACTTGCTCACCAAAGGATCCCCTGCCGTGAATGGGTGCCGTCAGAATGAGTCCAAACAGCTGATAAAAACCTCACAATAATCCACAAGTGATCCACACGACTCCAGTCCACTAATTAACGTCTTGTGAAGTAAAAAATCTGTGTGTTTGTAGAACAAATCCATCATCAAAATTTTCAAACCATCACTTTCAAGTCCTCTATCCATAATATTGCTTTCTCCATTAAAAAAGTAATCTCGTCTGAATCAGGAGAGAAATATGCACAGATCATGCACCATTTACAAGTGAAAACAGTCCTAAGCAAATATGTTGATGGATTTTGATGTGAGAGAACAACAGGGGAACTTTTTCACTGGAAGACGCATTGTTATGGAAAGGTATTTTGGCCAGAAAACCATCTGTATTGTATGAAGTGTTATATAAATAAATCTGGCTTGACTTTATAGGCTCTACATAAGCTTGCATCGCAGTACCTGAAGCGAGAGTGGTCTGGAGCCCCATCAGAGGAGCAGAGAGACTCCAGGTAATAGGAGAGATGAGAAGAGCAAAGAAAATAGCAAATATGATGAATTTTCAATCGCAGTGTCTATTTTTGTTCATCATCAAGCAGAAATGTTTGGGCCGTGTGGAGATCCTACTTGGAGGGTGTGATGAAAGTGAGCCAGTCTCGTATTAACGGATGTGAGAACTACAGGAGCCAGATCTCAGATCCTGTGAAGACGTTCAGAGCGCAGAAGGACCTGCAGCTGAAGAAGGTAAACACATCAAGAGATACTCTGCACTAAAGTGGCACAGCGACCATTTAATCATCTGTCCTCTCTCAGTGCTGCGAACAGCTGGCAAGAGCTCAGGCCGATCTGCAGGTCACGATCAGAGACCTAGAGAAGAGCAGGAAGACCTACCAGGAGGCGGAACAAACAGCGCAGACTGTGAGAGAGAAAGCTGATATGGAGGCCAAGTACGTTCGCTGACCTGTCACCTGTGAAGGAAGTGACATCAGCTGTCCACAAGAACAGGGCAGAGGGTTATCATGTTTTTCAGGTTTAAATGAAGATTCATCATTTTTTGCTGTTTTTTTCTTACTCTTGTTTCTTTTTCTCTGGTATTTTCTATTATTCCTGTTGGCTCATGCAATACAAGGTCAAAGCTCAGTCTGTTTCAGTCACGCTCCAGTTTGAAGAGGGCGAGTGTGAAGGTACAATGCACAATATATCAGTACCATATTGGTTTAATGGTTGAGATCGTATATTTAATAGTGGATGCTCATTTCTCCTATTTTTACATTTAGATTACCATCTAACACTCACCCAGAGTTAATCTTTAAAAATAAAAAAAGGAATTATTTAATAACACTGATAAATGTTATCTTTAGGAAATACCAAAATGATTATACATTTGTCACACGGTACATTTTTGTATGTTATTTATTATAGAATTTTAATATTAACTATTCGTTAATTCTTTATTGGACATAATAATAAATATTTTATTTTTGATTAAAAAAGAATGAGAAAGAAAAGTAGAAAATTGTTATTTAAAAATGACGACAAAAATACATTTAAAAACTGTTTTTGTGCAAATAAATGACAAACCTGTTAGTGAATAACAAATATAAAATACATTATTGTTTTTTAGGATATGATCTGTTTAATTGGGACGTTATTTAACTACAGTGTGTGATGTTTTGCCGTCTCCATGTAGTAAAATTTGCTTGCAAATCATGGTGACAAGTGCACATGTGAACATATTCTGTTGATTTCAGCTGAAAGCCAAGAAGAACGAATGGAAGTCCAAAGCCACACAAGCAAGGAATGATTACCTGCTCACACTGTCAGCCACTAACGCTCATCAGGACCGCTATTATGAGACCGATGTGATCAGCTCCATAAGGGTGAGGCCAAATGTTGATCAGCTTTGTCTTATTATTTTTTATTTATAATAGTCTTACAAGCACAACTGTTTTCATCGTTGATAATAAGAATTGTTTCTTGAGCACCAATCAGCATATTAGAATGATTTCTGAAGGGTCATGTGACACTAAAGACTGGAATATTGATGCCGAAAATATAGCTTTGCATCACAGGAATACATTACAATCTAAAATATATAAAAATAAAAAGCAGCTATTTTAAACTGTAATAATATTTCACAGTATTACTGTTTTTACTGTATTGTTGATCAAATAAATTTCGCCTTGGTGTGTAGAAGAGACTCTCTCTCTCCTCTATAATAGGTATATGTATATATATATATTATATCTTAATATAGCTGTATTTGTAAACTGTTATTCCGTTTTGTTTTTGAGTCCAGGTTCTAGATGGCAGTTTCTACGATCACGTACAGAGTTTTCTCATTTCACTGTGTCAGACGGAGCTTGAGACGTCTCAAAGCATTCAGGACACTTTTCAGTGCCTGCTGGAGACGTCCAGTGGGGTGAGTGACACACACACACACACACACACACACACACACACACACACACACACACTTGAGTATACACTGCTTGGACAAACACAATCAACCACAGGCGAATGTAGAGCAGGTAATATGATCTGCCACTGGAGGGTTGCTGGATCAAATCCCAGCTCAGACAGTTAATACTGACCTTGAAGAGAGAAATGTACCTGCTTTAGAGAGTTTGCAGTGGTTTAGAAATTAGATCTTTACTCTATGTTAGAGCAGACAAGCTTTTTAAGATATACTGATGTTTCAATTTGGCAGTAACTGGGTAAAACATAAAAAAATTTGAAATTAGAAATACAAAATGAGTGTTAGTTATTATTATAAATGTGTAGATTTGAAGAGAATCGACTGACTTTCAGTAGTGACACCCTTCAGTGTGTGTCATTAGGTCTGGTTGTAGTCCAGTGTTTTTGTAATTCGATGATTGTCACAGTGTTTCCATTCAGTTCATTGCACTCAGGTTTAATGTCTCCAGTCCAGCATCAGGTTACAACACACATACTATTTATGAATTACCTGTTCTGGTGGTCTGTCATTCCTCCAGATGAGAGATTATGTTAGCTGTGCTATTGTTAATGTGACATCTTGACATTAGACAAGTAGTTTACATAAATATAATTGTCCTTGTGTGTTTGTATGTGTGTGTCTGTAGGTGACACAGGATATTCACCAACAGATATTCATTCAGGACAACCCACTGTTTCAGAAAGCTGCCCCCTTTCAGTATCAGCCTTGTGAACCTGATTCGTATTTGCCTCCAACTCACTAACAAACTAAAAAAAAATCACACACAACCGAGTGCAATTTTACAGAGAACTCATTTCTCCCTTTTCATTCATATTTGGGTGAAACATTTTTATAAATTAGTTATGTGTATTATTTTTTATTTATATATTAGGTTGCACCCCAGTAATAAACAAATGGATGATATTTAATTAACTATATAAGGATGATCTACAATCAATCTAAAGTATATAAGATTTTTTTTAATAGAAAATACTTAAATTTAATCAAATTAATAATCTAATCCAATATTATTCTATTAAAATTAATAAAAAAATATAATTATTTTATTAAAATTAAGAATTTAATCAAATTAATTATTCTATTATCTAATCTAACATCTATTTTGTTAAAATAAATTTAAAATGGTACCTAAATTTAATAAAATAATATAAATATAATACTTAATATAGGTTTACATTATTTAACATGAACTAACACTGAACAATACTTCTACAGCATCTTCTACAACATTCTACAGCAATTCCTTTTCTTGAGCCTAATACTTATAAATAAGAGGATTTTTACAAGAAATATTTCACATTTATTGTGGATTCAAAGTTTTAAATGAAGGCTCAGCACATAATCCTAACCAAAAACTTCTCTTTCACTTTAAATGTCACTTAAAACATTGTTACAATATTCTTATTTTTTCATTAATCAGTCTGACAAAGAGAAAAAGTGCTCTAATGAAGGCCGAATGTGTTCTTCCATGACTGTGCAACTGTTTTTCAAATATGCTATAGCGCCCCCTGCTGCCCGCAAGTCATCTCGCCCTTCACCACACCAGTATAGTGGCCCATTTGTTCTCTTACCCTCTTTTTGTTTGTGAGTCAAACAAGCATTAGTCTGTTCCTAAAGAAAACATTAGAGATGCAGCCCTCAGCGCTGGTGGGGCGGAAAGACCAGGGAAAACTGGGTGTCAGTGCAGGCAGGAAGCAACACAGCCTGTGAAAAGAGGGCATTGAGAAGTGAACCTGCCCCACCTCTTGCAACCCTCATGAACACCTCCCATTCCCCATCCCTAAAATATAAAGCTTTTTTTTTTTTTAATACTGCATATTATTAGAAATTGAAATCACATTCATTGGCTGTATTATCATCAGTATCTGCATGCTGGAGATCAGCTGATGCATGCAGGCTTCTGTGTTTTCTCACTCCCAGGCAAGTCCATTAAGACTGATATTGTGTTTTTTTCCCCTTGTATTATGCTAAAACCATTTAGTCAAGGATTTGTCGTAATATTCAGTTTTTGGTGAAAAGGAGTTGCTCTGTAAAGTAGCATCTCGAAGGATCATTCTTCAAGAGCTTACGTCTCCTAATCATTTAGTCTGTCAATATTTACAGACATAATATTTTAAGAGTGTCGTTGTGCAAAGATTTGATTTTGGGAGTTATGCTGTGACACATGGGTACACATGGGCAGGCACTGAGAAACGATCAAGGTTTCATGTGCAGGGTCTGTGTTGTGCATCAGTCAGCTCTCTCTCTTGATCTCTTTAGGTCAGGGAACTGCTGAAGGAGAGTGGCACGGCTGAAGAACACAGTCTGAATAAAGAAGCTAGGAAATGGGCCACACGTGTGGCCAGAGAACACAAGAACATCATCCATACGCAGCGGGTGAGGGGTCTCTCAAACAATATTATGTCTCAGCATGTTAATTTGTGATATTAAAAATATTTTATAATTTTATATAATTATAATTTATAATGTAAAAATAATTTAATTAGATACTTTTTATTTTTATATTAGTTGCACTAATATTAAAATTCTGGCTGATAAATGGCCAATATTAACATAAAATATTAATAGTTAACATGAACTAAAAATGAACAACACTTCTACGGCATCTATTAATCTTAGTTCATGTTAATTTAATCATTTATTAATAGATTTGACATTTGTTTTCGGTTTGATGTTGTTGTTTTTTTTAGATTCTTTCGGAGTACGAAGAGTCGCATCAACAGGACCAGAATAACAACGAGCTAGAACTGAAAATGGACGATGCAAGAGAATGCATTCGGAAATCCGAGGTGGAGAGTTTGTTTATTTGTGTTTGTATATCAGTCCAGATCATAAGTTGTCCATCACCTCTGGGAAAAACCTACTGTTAAATGAAAACATTGGCTTAGTGACATCGCACGCCCTCTGCTGGTCGCTACTCCTTGAACTGGTTATTAAAAGAAGCTGCACATTCGGTTTGTAATAGTACTGGTTCTTGCATCAAATGTTGTTGAAATAGTTGATGTACATAAACAATGTGTAATAAAATAGGAAGTTGGTAGATGATGAGTCCACTCTTCCTGTAGACAATGAAAGTGAAGGCAGAGGCGCATCTGAACCTCCTTCGAGACATTGGTGTGGCTGTAGACATCTGGCTGAAGAGCGCCATGAACCAAGTGATGGAGGAACTGGAGAACGAGAGATGGGCGGCCCTCAATACCCACGATGCTTCATTCTCTGTAAGTCTGAATCTCTTACAGTCAAAGCCAGAGTCACGCAAACCCCTATAACCCATTCTAATCAACTTTTACAATGAATGTCTAAAGCACTCTGTAGATTTTGACAGAGAAGATGATGAGGACACAGAGATGCTAGACGACAGCAGCTCCAGCCCCTCCAGCACTCACAGGAACTACCCTCTCACCTGCTCTGTGCTCTACTCGTATCAGGTACACACCTAGTGAGGTCTAGCCTGTCATTCTCCAGTCTTTCAGGGTTCTATTCATCCATTTGAGATGTCATTTCCTGTGCTTTATTTCCACAGGCGTCCCAGCCTGATGAGCTCACAATCCAGGAACAGGAAATACTGGAGCTAATTGATGATGGAGACATGGAGGACTGGGTTAAGGTATGCGCAGACCCTCTCAACTTGGTCAGGAGTTTTTGAACTTTCAAATGCCTATGATCCTCTTGCCTCACTCATTCCTTAAAATATAAAGACATCTTTTTTTCTGTATTAATTATATAATTTCATGTATACAGATCTATTTGTACCGTGTAAGGAAATATAATTTATATATATATTGATTTATTTTTAAAATTACTAGAATTATTAACATTACTTGTTTCAAGTTTGGGGTCAAGATGTTTTTTTGATAGAAATATAACTTAATTCAGCAAGGATGCATTAAATTGATCAACGGAGACAGTAAGGACATATATATTACAAAAGATTTTTAAAAAAATGCTGTTCTTTGTATTCATCAAAGAATCCTGAAAAAAGCATCACAGGTTCCAAAATAATATTAAGCAGCACAACAGTTTTCATCATTGGTAATAATAAATGTTTCCTGAGCAGCATATCAGCATTTTAGAAAGATTTCTGAAGGATCATGTGACACTGAAAACTGATGCTGAAAATTCAGTTTTGCATCAGAGGAATAAATTACATTTTTTAAAATACATTAAAATAGAAAACGTTATGTTATGTTGAAATCAAATTTGACTGTTTTTAATGTATTTTTATTTTAGATAAATAAAGCCTTGGTGAGCATAAGAAAATTATTTCAAAAACATATATACATAATTGAAAATCTAAGATCGTTCAAACTTTTGAAAAGGTGTATTTTGTGTGGTGTGTGTGGGTATATGTAAAACAAAAATAATGTAAAAATTATTATTAATCATAACGGACTTCTTTTGAGTGTACCTTTTGAACATAACCTTTGAATGGTAGTGTATACAGTGGGTACGGAAAGTATTCAGACCCCCTTAAATTTTTCACTCTTTGTTGTATTGCAGCCATTTGCTAAAATCATTTAAGTTAATTTTTTTCCTCATTAATGTACACACAGCACCCCATATTGACAGAAATACACAGAATTGTTGACATTTTTGCAGATTTATTAAAAAAAAAAACTGAAATATCACATTGTCCTAAGTATTCAGACCATTTGCTGTGACACTCATATATTTAACTCAGGTGCTGTCCATTTTTTTCTGATCATCCTTGAGATGGTTCTAAACCTTCATTTGAGTCCAGCTGTGTTTGATTATACTGATTGGACTTGATTAGGAAAGCCACACACCTGTCTATATAAGACCTTACAGCTCACAGTGCATGTCAGAGTAAATGAGAATCATGAGGTCAAAGGAACTGCCTGAAGAGCTCAGAGACAGAATTGTGGCAAGGCACAGATCTGGCCAAGGTTACAAAAAAATTTCTGCTGCACTTAAGGTTCTTAAGAGCACAGGTGGCCTCCATAATCCTTAAAATGGAAGACGTTTGGGACGACCAGAACCTTCCTAGAGCTGGCCGTCCGGCCAAACTGAGCTACCGGGGGAGAAGAGCCTTGGTGAGAGAGGTAAAGAAGAACCCAAGATCACTGTGGCTGAGCTCCAGAGAAGCAGATCGGGAGATGGGAGAAAGTTGTAGAAAATCAACCATCACTGCAATCCCTCCACTAGTCGGGGCTTTATGGCAGAGTGGCCTGACGGAATCCTCTCCTCAGTGCAAGACACATGAAGCCCGCATGGAGTTTGCTAAAAAACACCTGAAGGACTCCAGGATGGTGAGAAATAAGATTCTCTGGTCTGTTGAGACCAAGATAGAACTTTTTGGCCTTTATTCTAAGCGGTATGTGTGGAGAAAATTAGGCACTGCTCATCACCTGTCCAATATAGTTCCAACAGTGAAGCATGGTGGTGTCAGCATCATGCTGTGGGGGTGTTTTTAAGCTGCAGGGACAGGACGACTGGATGCAATCGAGGGAAAGATGAATGCGGCAAAGTACAGGGATATGCTGGACGAAAATCTTCTCCAGAGTGCTCAGGACCTCCGACTGGGCCGAAGGTTTTCCTTCCAACAAGACAATGACCCTAAGCACACAGCGAAAATAACGAAGGAGTTGGCTTCACAACAACTCTGTGACTGTTCTTGCATGGCCCAGCCAGAGCCCTGACTTAAACCCATTGAGCATCTCTGGAGAGACCTAAAATGGCTGTCCACCAACGTTTACCATCCAACCTGACAGAACTGGAGAGGTTCTGCAAGGAGGAATGGCAGAGGATCCTTAAATCCAGGTGTGAAAAACTTGTTGTATCTTTCTCAAAAAGACTCATGGCTGTATTAGATTATTAAAAGGGTGCTTCTACTAAATACTGACAAAAGGGTCTGAATACTTAGGACCATTTCAGTTTTTCTTTTTTAATAAATCTGGGGCAAAAATGTCAACAATTCTGTTTTTTTCTGTCAATATGGTGTGCTGTGTGTTCATTAATGAGGAAAAAAAAATAACTGTAATGATTTTAGCAAATGGCTGCAATAAACAAGAGTGAAAAATTTTAAGGGGTCTGAATACTTTCCGTACCCAACTGTATATATCATCTATAGATAGTATATATATTTATAAATATTAATTAATATTTTTAATAATTAAGTATTTAATTATAATTAGCATTTTATTTATACGTTTATATTTTAATTTGAAAAATAACAACAGATTATTGAAATATCTAGAAATCGTTTTTTATCTTAAAATAGGTTTTATATTTTTTCACTTTACAATTTTTTTCACTAACTATAAACATATTTTGTTTTAAATTAAGGTCTGTTAAAATACATTTTGTCTTTTTTTTTATATCTCAAATTTTCTGCTGACCATTCAACAACCTGTTGGGGCCCGTAAGGTTTGAAAACCCCTAACTAGATGCCAATTATGATGTTGCCATTTATTAGACAAGTTGATGTTTTTCAGGCTAGGAACAGAGAAGGGCAGGTGGGATATGTGCCGGAAAAATACCTGCAACTCCCAACCTCCAGCTCTCTATTGAGGATGCTCCAGTCTTTCTCCAGCATAGACACCCAATCACACACCTCCAGCACTTCTGCAGAACAAGAGCCAGAAATAGAGACACTCACCCAGAGCAGCCCGAACACTCATGGCAGCGGTGAGACCACTGGCTATAGTATAATATCTGGAATAATGCTAGTTTATAGTATTATACCTTGCTAGTACTGAATGCTTAATATAATTTAACAAACAAAACTACATTTTCTGCCCTGTTTCTCTTTTGCACAGCCATAAATCTGGCCAGGGCTCTGTATGCCTACGAGGCTCAGACAGAGGACGAGTTGTCTTTCCCCGAGGGAGCCGTTCTTTACATTCTCAGCAAACACAACCAAGAAGATGATGGGTTCTGGGAGGGCGAGTTCAATGGCGCAGTGGGCGTCTTTCCCGCAGTATTAGTGGAGGATCTGTGCAGACCGGAGAGTGCACAAACACACAAGAGCATGAACGTGCAGGTTTATACACATACTACTGGAGAGCACGGTCCACAACAAAAAGTTTCTGTGTTCATGTTTGCAGCAAGCCTGTGTTCAATTCCGAAATATGTTTGTAATAGCTGTTTCTTACCACCAGGTGTCTCTGTCAGTTCTGGATCAAGCGGCTAGTCTACCCACAGTGTTTCCATCCTGTAGAAGTCCAGATTCCGTTTCGCTGCCATCTTTGAGCAGCACACTCACTTTAAACTGCTATCAAACCCCAGAACCCCCCAAAATCTCGAGCCACAGTAAGACACAGAGCACCACAGCAAACCGTAAAGCTTTATAGTAAAGCTCACACATGACTATAACATTTTTAGTGATTTTCAGTCTCACTACCTCATTGTCTTAAACATTTTGAATAATTAAAAAAAAAAAAACATTATTTGATTTTATTAATTTAACTACTTCCAAATAAACTTTATATTTTTCTAAAGAAAAAAATCTAATAAACTTTTTGGCCTACCGGTGTTATTTTAATATGCATTCATATTTTGACTTGGCTTTTATTGTGATATTTTCAGTTTTCAATGTTTTAGTAATTTTATGTGCATTTATTATTTAAATTTTTTTTCTGTTTTAGTAATTTTAGTACTTAATCTTAAGCTTATTTCAATGTAGTTTCCAAGGCAAAATTTCTCATTTTCATTTTTTACGTCTTTCATTTAATATTCGTGTTTTTTTCTATTTTCAACTTTATTTCAAGTTACAAAAACATTTTTTTATATTATGATCATAAAAAGGGTTATTACAGCAAACTAAACCTAAATCCATAAAAAGTTTGTTACTTGAAATAAAATAAACGTTAACTGAAATAAAATAAAATAAAAAACCTATTTTATCTCAAGCTAGCTGCCAAAGCAATTTGTTTCATTTTGTATTGTTTAACTTGATGAACTAAAATAACAAACTAAAAATGAATACAAACTAAATAGACAAAAAAAAAATACAAAACCACACTACAAAATGATTCACATTTTAAAATTAAAATGGACAGAAAATATAAACCTAATTCAAAATATGAATAAAATAATAGTATCTCAATAGTATTTCAATGATACTAAAACAACACTGCCTGAGGCTATTCTATTATTAGATTTATGCTCTTGTCAGAATCATATTCATCTGTGTCTTTTCCTCCACAGGTCACACCCACACCCTATCACCCAGATCCCCAGGAGAAGGCGGGTCGGGCCTGAGACCTGTAAGATCTGCACTTCTAAAGCTGCATGCCAATGATGGGCGCTTTACTGTGAAATCTGATGAGTGTTTTTGTTTTCTGCAGGTACGAGCTGCTCCACCTCCACCCAAACAGCAGGCACAGGGCCAGGTGCAGAAGAGAGAAGAGGTGGAGATCACACTGGTTTGAGTGACACTTTGAGGCACATTTTACAAATTGACGTTGCCATGCTTGGATCCGATGCAGGGTGGACGTTCTGAAACTTTTTGAAGATAGGGATGCACAAGCTGACCATTATGGTTCCAGTCCTCCTCCTCCAGTTTTTTTTGAGGGCAATTAAAACAGACAAGGCCTAAATGTTTTAATGTATGGACATGCAAAAGCAGGCTTTACTAAAACTACAAAGAGACTTTAAAGGGAAAAGTGGCAATTTCAGTGTTGACTTTGTATGTATGATTATATATTCTGTCCATAAACAATTTAGGGCTAACATGTTTAGATGCATATCATAGTTTTTAGCTTATCTGTAACTTTATTGTCAGTATTTTATTTGTCTGATCAGACATTATTTGAATGAATATTCATATATTTTGTAGGTATTGTAAATTCCAGGAGGCTAAACTCAACCTGAGCACTTTCGATTTAGTTTGTAGTGCATTACAGTATTTTGTTTTATTTTGGAAGTTCTCGCGTTTTCTTTATTTTTGTATAATCTTAAAAAAGACATAGGGAGATGCTGAGAGACATTCTTTTTTAGTTTCAGAGCGTTCAAGTTTTAAAAAAAAATAGTTCACCAAAAAATGAAACTTTTGTCATCATTTATCTGTCTTCATCTTATTCCGTAGGAAATTATTTGTAAGAAAAGTGTGTGTGTGTGTGTGTGGGGGGGGGGGTCTTTTTGTTTTATCATTATTATTTTTAATGTCTACTTTAAGTGTGCAGGAAGTTTTTCTTTTAGGTAAAATTCAGAGGTTTACAAATATTATTTCACACAGTTTTGTCAGATTTCATGTTGTTCATAATCCTTGTTCAGAGGCTGCCACAAGATCCTTTTCACAATAAAATTGGACAAATTGTTCAGTTTCAATTGTTCAGTTTCTGTAACACACTTCACTAAGAAACGGGCGGGCAGGGCCGTTTTTAACTTTTGTGCATGGCTTCCGGTGTTATTAGCTTTTAGTTATTTTTCCTGTATAAAAACATTCCACAATGCTGCTTAAGGCCCCGATCAGACAGAATGCGTTTTTTTGCATTGAGAGGAGCCTTTTTGTTTTCTGTTGGTACTTGGCAGCAGGGGCAACGCTATGGTTTCAAACTTGTTGCCAAATAATTTTCATGGAAAGTTGTTGCTAAATGACGTTGTGATGTCATTGCGCATTGACGTCATGTGATTTATATAGCATAGTGATATATATATATTATATATTATATATATAGATGTTACATTCATATATATATTTAAATACAACATTGAATTATTGAACATTTACACATTTTTGAACAATTATCTTTTTATGTATTTTCTTATTATCTAGTAAAACTACACACTCTAAGCGATTATATTTTAAAGCAGTGTATTGGAAGTTAGTATGCTACACTTTAAAAAAAATCTGTATAATAGGGCACAATGTACTGTTAATTTTAAGGAATTTTCTGTATTGATTTTTCACAGGTTTTTGTTTTACCTGAATTTAAAATTATGCATTGTATTTTGTGTTTTCAGGTTACAACTTAATGGATAATATTCTGGCAGAATATTTTTCAAAAAAAAATTTAATTGATCAACAAGTGCAGGTACAAACTAATAACAAGGTGTTTTCATGAATAAACAATTATTATTGAACAATTGCGACTAGCAACTTGACGTGATATGTGTACTGCTAGACACCTTTGATTTCCTCTTTTTGTGTAATTTAAAGCTGCAGTCCGTAACTTTTTTTGGTTAAAAATGATCCGAAATCAATATTTGAGCAAGTACATACTTGCATTAGGATGCATTAGGACTTGCGTTTACTGACCTAATAAACTCTTTTGGAGTCAAGCAAAACGTCACCGGGCCCACTCATCGTTTTAATCATACGCTAGATTTAATTATATCACATGGAATTGATCTTACTGATATAGATATCGTACCTCAAAGTGATGATGTTACTGACCATTTCCTGGTATTGTGCATGCTGTGTATTACTGATATTAACTATATGGCTCCGCATTATCGTCCGGGCAAAACTATTGTTCCAGCCACCAAAGACAGATTCACAAATAACCTGCCTGATTTATCTCACCTGCTCTGTGTACCCATAAATACACATGACTAGACCGGGATCCTCAAATCTGGCCCACGGAATCCACTTTCCTGCAGAGTTTAGCTCTAACCCAATTAGACACACCTGAAGCAGCTAATCTTCAGATCAAGTAGAAATCACCAGGTAGTGAGTTTGATCAGGGTGGGAGCTAAACTCTTGCAGTGCATTGGCCCTCCAGGGCAAGATCTGAGGAACCCTGAACTAGACGAAATGACTAGCAACATGGGCACTATCTTCTCTAATACATTAGCTGTTGCCCCCATCAAATTGAAAAGGTTAGAGAAAAACGTACTGTGCATGGTACAACAGTAATACCCATTCTCTCAAGAAATAAACTCTTAGTCTTGAGCGCAAATGGAGAAAAATTAATTTGGAAGTTTTTAGAATTGCGTGGAAAACAGTATGTTCAGCTATAGACAGGCTCTAAAAGCTGGGCCGAGCATATCCACAAACTCATATAAAATATCCAAAACAATCCAAGGTTTTTATTTATTACAGTGGCTAGATTAACAAATAACCACCCGATCTAAATATTCCCTCACGGTTTAAAAGTAATGACTTTTATTTCTTCACTGATAAAATAGATAACTTCAGAAATACAATAGCAAATGTAGATTCTACAGCGTATAATACTTTAGCTTCTTTCATCGCACCAAAAGATAAACTGCAATGATTTACAATTATAGGACAGGAAGAGTTAAATAAACTTATTACTGCATCTAAACCTACAACATGCCTGTTAGATCCTGTACCCACTACATTACTGAAAGAGTTGTTACCTGTAGAAGAAGAACCACTTCTCAATATTATTAACTCATCTTTGTCTTTATGTCACGTCCCAAAACCATTCAAGCTGCGGTTATTAAGCCTCTTATTAAGAAACCACAACTAGATCCTAGTGTACCTAGTGTATATATAACTATACAGGTATTCAAGGGCAGGCTTTAAGATGGTTTAGATCCTACCTGTCCGATCGCTACCATTTTGTTCATTTAATTGGGGAGTCACCTCCATTATCACCAGTAAAATATGGAGTGCAACAAGGATCTGTCCTAGGTCCTCTGCTATTTTTCGATATACATGTTGCCCCTTGGTATTATTATTAGAAAATACGGGATTAGTTTTCCACTGTTATGCAGATGATACTCAACTATATATATCTCAACAAGACCAGATGAACTTCTAAATTATCTAAGCTAACAGAGTGTTAAAAATTTTAAAGATTGGATGACCAATAATTTTCTCCTATTAAATTCGGATAAGACAGAGATATTACTTATTGGACCAAAAGACAGTACACAGAATCTCTTGGATTACAATTTGCAACTAGACGGATGTACTGTTACTTCCTCTACAGTCAAAAATCTGGGTGTTATATTAGATAGCAACTTGGCTTTTGAAAATCATATTTCCAATGTTACAAAAACAGCATTCTTCCATCTAGAAACATTTCCAAGTTACGAAACATGTTACCTGTTTTTGATGCAGAAAAGCTAGTTCATGCATTCATGACCTCTAGACTGGACTATTGTAATGCACTGCTAGGTGGTTGTCCTGCATCTTCAATAAACAAGCTACAGGTAGTCCAAAATGCAGCGGCTAGAGTCCTTACCAGGTCAAGAAAATATGATCATATTACCCCAATTTTACAGTCTCTGCACTGGCTACCTATTAAGTTCCGTATCAGTAACAAAATATTATTACTTGCTTTTAAGGCCCTTAATGGGTTAGCTCCTGAATACCTAACTAGTCTTCTACCACGCTACAATCCACCACGCTCCCTAAGGTCGCAAAACTCTGGACTTTTGTAGTACCTAGGATAGCAAAGTCTACTAAAGTAGGTAGAGCTTTTTCGCATTTGGCTCTCAAACATTTGAATAGCCTTCCTGATAACGTTCGGGGTTCAGACACACTCTCTCTGTTTAAATCTAGATTAAAGACACATCTCTTTGGCCAAGCATTCAAATAATGCATCTCATAATCTTGTACTGCGGTTATATCTGATCAAATGCACATTATTATTCTTTAGTTTGGGTTAAACAAATAAATTTTGCTTTGTTGGAACAGCAGCTATGCTAATTATTTCTCTATTTGTTTCTCTGTTTTTGCCACGGGATTAATATCCCGTGGTAACTAGGATTTACACAAGCTTCAGTCTGGATCCAGAACACCTGAGAAGAGATGATGCCAACCCCTCATAGGACCTCAGATGATGCCAACCCTGACACAACTTACAGAACTACCACATTTTGCTATATTTTGATTGCATCATATAATAATTGCTGTTAATAGTGTTCATCGTCTGTTTGATTACGTCTTTAATTGATTTTTCCGTACATTTCTGCCATATGTACATTAACTGACAGTCACCACTGATAAACTACCACTAAATATTGTAGAAACTTAATTTACTGTAAAATTGCCTTGCAACGATTTGTATCGTGAAAATAAACCTTGAATTGAATTGAATTGAATTGACTAACCAGCCCTGTTCAAAACTATCGCCTTACTTTAGCCCGATTCACAACTGTCAGCTTATAATAATGTTTTCTAATTTGAGTGGTACTGGTAGGTTTTCGTGGGAAATTCGAGCATGGCACTGTGTCATTACTTCACATCTGTAAATATAAAAGAAGCTGTCCTGGCTACTAGGGTATGGCATGTGAGGATCCTGCAGGTGGCAGATCGTTTATAGCCTTTTCTCACAGCTGCTGGAATAATTAAATGTATCATTTTAATGGTGGAATGTAATCCATAAAGGATTATGTGTTTATGAAACATGTGAATAAAATTAAATTATATTTATAAATGTGCTTCTGATTACAGATACACAAGATTTGTATTTTAAAGAAAACCAGTTCGAAGGGATCATAATTTGCTTTTTGGGTTAAAAGAATTTCTTATATGAAATTCGAAGAGTATGACAATTGATTAGACTGTACATAAATTGAAATCTACTCGCTTATACACACACTATACTCATAGTCACGCAACACGGATGTTGTTATTAACATTAACAATTTGAGAACAAAGTAACAATAATAAGTTTTACGGTTTGATGTGATATGAGCTAACCGATCTTTAGATTTAATCACCATTGGTAGCCAGGTTTATGGTAATGATTTTTCCTCAGTTGGTCAGAACAAACGTGGCAGACTTGTTACTTACTTGCTCAGATGACAATATATGGTAATGATTTTTCCTCAGTTGGTCAGAACACAACGTGACAGACTTTTGTACTGACTTTTCAGAATGGCAATATATGTATGATTTTCCTCATTTGTTCATAACACACGTTGCAGACGTTTACTTGTTCGATGTTCAAGATAGGGTAATGGTTTTTTCCTCAGTTGGTCAGAATAAACGTGGCAGACTTGTTACTTGTTCAGATGGCAATATACAGTGAAAATTCTTATTTGGATCATATTCCAAAACGTAGGCTAGAATCTGTGATTGTGAAGTACAGTAAATATCCTCACCGGTGCGGTGACTGACTGCCACACATACTCTTCACAACATTAGATTCATCCACGCTGGAGCCGTGCCGACTCACAACCCACGCAAGCTAGATAATTCCGCACACAGCTGCAATTCCAGGTTTTCCCAAAAAAAAATAGAGATGTGCATCCAAAGGCAAAACTTAATACTGGAGCTGTCAGGAAAGGTGTGCCTTTTTATCATTTGAGACAGCTGCTAAAAGTTGCCAAATAAATGTTAAAATTAGCTAAATTTGTTGCTAGGTGCTTTTTGAAGAAAAAGTTGCTAGGGTAGTCTGAAAAGTTGCTAGATCTAACAACAAAATTGCTAAGTTGGCAACACTTTAGGAGCGCTCAGAGCGCTTTGTTTTTTTTGAAGATGGAAAAAAATCAACTCTGATCTGAAAAGCACCCGACGTCATTCGAGTTTTCTCCCCATTGTCCAATCGAATGAATGGAGAGGTTGTGGTGACGGAAGTTTCCAGTCGCTTGGATTGTCCAGAGACTGCAACAACAACAAAGCACACTTTTCTAAATTAAAAAAAGTCAACCAAAAAAGGCAGTGTGGTGCGCCTCAAACCTGAAAAACGCGTTCTGTCTGGTCGGGGCCTAAGTGGATTTTAGCTTTAGCCTGAAGTCACAAACTCACAAAACCCTCTAACCTAATTAAGAAAATATTTTTTTCATTCTCTGCATAGCGGGACGTGCGTTTAGGACACATGCTTATGTTCAGGTGAGCACGAGTCAAACGCCTGTGGGGTTTACTTAGAGAAGAGATCACGTAGTGTACTGCTAACTAGACCTAGACAAACCTGCTTGAGATACGATCTACATCCAAAAATAATATAAATAGCTTGTTTGTAAGGAGATTTTGCACTTGATCTCAATTAACGTGCGATATTAAGTGAAGAAGTCATCGTTTGAGATGTTCACAAACAAGTCACGAATGAGTGCTCTCAATTTCTGAAGTAATAATAATAATAAAAGCCTTTCATCTCACAATTTGGTCAAGCTTTGATACTTAAATTATGACTTGCTGCAATATAACAAAAGGTAAGCATGTCTGAGTTTAATCTAGCTGGGGATTGGCACGTGTGTCAAGAAACATGACTATGTTGCTCACATTTGAGTTTTGACTTCATATTTAAAATTTCATACAATAAAGAACCAACCAGGATAAGTGATTCCATTAGATACTTTAATACAGTAAAAAAAAAAACTCCACCAGCATACAGCAGTTAATGTAAACATACAATTAAAACACTGTAAACTGTAAATAATTGTATTAACATTATTTTAGATACTAATATAATATAATAAACAAAAAAAAAAAAAAAAAAAAAAAAAAATGCTACAATCAGTTTCACACTTCCTACCCCCCCCCCCCCCCCCCCCCCCGCCGCCTTAGGATAAATAAAGTTCACAGATAGTCTCCAGCCACCAGAAATAAAACAGTTCCTCTGGTTTTATGAAAGGCCGCTCAGTCGTTCACTGACTTCCCAAAGATTTTTGGCCACCCCGTCATTATTAGCTTTGGCACTAACTTTCTCCACAGCGCAGCATGAGAAATAACGTCCACTGAAATGCTCGATTCCTTCCTGAACTGCACAATGCAGAGTCGTTTGGGCTCCAGTTTTTGGGTCCAGGAACAGCAATCTAGCCAGTGGCTCGATGAACACTTTCTGCCAGAGACTCACATGGCGGGAGAGCTCAGTCTTTACAACACCTGCAAAAGGGATCATACAATATTATGCATTTGTTTAACCCAACTGAACAACTGATTGGTGATTTAGCAGAGAATATTTAAGACGAAGGTTTATCAAAAAACAGGAAATGGCTCTGAACATTCCAGATGATTGGCTAGATTTGTATCAATGATCTGGAATTCACACGCAAAACTATACACAAAAACTACGGGTCTCATTCACTCTTATTATTTATTCATCATGTCATTATTGATCATCTCATTATTCATCATTTTAAATGAATTGTTTCATTCCCACCGGGAATGTGATTTTGCATTCCAGCGCCTCCAGTTGGTTGTAAACATTCTGATCTTATGCACAAATAACTATATATTCATGATTAGTAAACAAAGTTGTGAATGGCACTCAAGCGACAACTGATGCTGGAAGGTCACGTGATGGTGACAACATGGCAGATGTAGTACATCAGAATTTCATTTATACTACTAAGTTTCAAACCAAACGTAGTACCTACTAGACAGTGTGAGCTTTCGGATGGAGCTTCTGTTAATGTACGGTCAAAAAGTACGGTCATATTTGCCACTGTTTGCCAATTTTTGAGAATGAAATCCAGTTATTTCAAAGGAGATCGGAACTTTGTGTGAGGGCGAAAGATGTCCCCACACAGATTTCCCAAAGAGTTCAAGTTTTTTGCAGATTTGCCACATTGGCCAACAGAAAGCTGCATGGTTTGAAAGTGACTTGTGTGTGACTTGATAATATACCTTCGTTTGACAGCTACATTTTGCCAAAATTTCATTGTGACCTCACCTTAAGATCGCAAAAAAAGTGGTATTGAAACTATTTTGTCTTAGAAATTGCTAGTCAATTTCATAAATAATGACAAAGAAATGGAAAGTAACACACTGAATTACATGAAATAAACATTGTATTTTCTTGTAAAAGGTACCCCAATAATCTAAAAGTTCTAAAAATGTTTTTTTAGTGAATGTGAACATTCAAAAATTAATATGAACTTCCTAAAAATGATTATGAACTGTTCCCCCAAAATAAAATCTGCCATCATTTACTCAACCCTGTGACATTCCAAACCTGTATGACTCTTCATTTGTGGAATGCAAAAAGAGGAATTTGAATGATGTACAAACGAATGGGGAAAAAAAGTTCATACAGGTTTTGAATAACACGAGGGTAGGTAAATAACGACAGAACTTCAACTTTTTATTCCTTAAAGTATGACTTACCTGGATGAACACTGTAGCAGGTGACGTTCGTGCCCTTCAGTCTCTTGGCCAGTTCGTGAGTGAACAGGACGTTACAGAGTTTGCTGTTGCAGTAGGCTTGGAAGAACTGCCAGCTGTATCTCCCTGACCCCAGGTCTTTGGTAGCGACAAGAGAATCGAAATCAATCTTGCCCCAGCGATAGGCCATGGAGGACAGGGTGATGACGCGAGCAGCAGGACTCTCCTTCAGACGGTCCAGGAGAAGACACGTGAGAAGGAAATGACCAAGATGATTGACACCAAACTCTACGCCAAAACCATTCTCGGTTCTACCATCTGCCACAAGACCTAAACATAACAAAAACATTTGAATACAGTGCCACATGTTCCCTATAGTATTCAGATCGATCAAGATGGCGAAACTTTTACCTTTGGTTCCCACGTTTGTTTACATTCTGATTTGAAACCGTTTTGAGGATTTGGCTTACCTGCATTGTTGATGAGCAGATCCAGTCTTGACTCAGATTTGAGGAAGTTCTCAGCAAAAGCTCGCACAGATTTGAGGCTTCCAAGATCAAGCTCCATGAACAGGATATCATCGCTTCCTGTGGACTGAACAACAAATATGGCTTCAATAAACACTCAAAACTCTTGAATCAGTGTTCAGAAGAGATGGTCCTCACCTTCTTGATGTCATTTATAGCTGCCTCGGCTTTCTTCTGGTTTCTGCAGGCCAGAATGACTCTTACTCCACGACCTGCCAGATCTAGAGCTGTAGCCTTACCGATACCAGTATTCCCGCCTGAAACATCAAACCAAACATCTCTCATGACCACAACTAAAACACAACTATATTGAAGAGAACGCCAACATGAAGAGGCGTCATTTTTCATTGACTTGAATGTTTATCAAAACCTCACCTGTAATAATTGCAGTTTTCCCGGTCATATCAGCGGTTCCTTTACATTTCGACTTCTTAAACAACGTCTCCACCAAGACAACATAAAGAGCTGCGACAAGCGCACCGGCGATGATGAGATGGATCATGATTGTGACCTACTGCAAGAGTCTGCGGTTCTTATGTTCTCCACCCGGGCCAGAGCCTGATAAACCGGTTCAAGGGTTTTCTCCATCACCCCATGAGCTCACAACGAAACCGGTTTGCTCGTGCTCAAGCGAACAATAGAACGTTCAAGGCCAAGGACTGCTTATTTATCTTAATATCTTGTCATGTTTTGGGGTACTAAGTAGAGCTTTTTACACAACAAATCAGTTAAAAGTGCTTTCACATTCATAAAATGTTGATCGTTCAGGGGGTCAAACTAATTCTTATAACTTATATATGAGCTGTTTTATATTCCTTGTATTTTATTTTACAAAAAAAGGGTATAAATACAGTTTTGATCCATGAGTGTATTGCGTTTTTACCAATAAATATTAAATAATCATCATAGTTAAGTAAACATAATTTATAGAACTCAACACACACACTGGCCAGAAGCAACAAGGTTGTAAATTAAATACAATTTTAATTTATACATATTTTTTCTTACAACTAGGCTATATTTGGTAACATGTTGAGACCAACAAATACAGTAAACACCACATTTTGTAAAAATTGAGAAATTTAAATCATTTGCGTCTCCCTACCGTGCTCTTATTTTAATATATTTTAAAATGTAAAAATAAAATTTATTCCTGTGATGGCAAAGCTGAAACAGCACGCATTACTCTAGTCTTCAGTGTCACATGATCTTTCAAAAATAATAAAATATATATCAAGTTTGTAGTAGTTATTGGAAAAACTGAAGTGATTGAATGTTGTTTGAATTACCTAGTATATGAAATCATCAAAGAACTCAGCGCCAAACTATTTTGAGTCACATTATCATGGAGATATTGAGTAACTGGGCCCAAAGTTTTGGCATTCCTTGACGTTTTTTCCTTGACACATGAAATCCATAGGTGAGAGTGCATGTTGTTCCTTTACTAAATCAGTGACATACTCTTAACTGGGAGAGGTGACACATTCAACACAGTAAAGGCCTCGGTATCCCCAGACACACCTAGTGAATTATGTCTTTACTCTGTTATGACAAAGAAACATGATTTGCGCAGTGGAAACCTGGTCCCATAAACTTCAGGAAGGGAAAACATATACACAGTGATTTCTGCAAGTTACATTCAAAATATGTTTGCTAATTAGTGATATTTGCACAAACACAATCTGTAAAACAATCAAAGAACATTTTTATTATAAGAATTAAATGGCTTGTTTGTTGTGGTCAGAGCATATTTGACACAGGCTTTTTATAATATGCAGAAACAGATTTATCCAACACAGTTAAACTAAATAAACTGTGCAAGTGCAAATCCATAATGAAACTGATAATCTCACGCTAAACCAACCAGCCTCTCGCTGACTTCCCAAAGCTTTTTGGCTACTGCATCATCTCTGGCTTTAGCAGAGACATTCTGCACTGCACAGCTAGAGAAGTAGCGTCCAGTCAGGGGTTCAATACCCTCTTGAAGTGCACAGTAAAGAGATGTCTGAGCTCCAGATTCCACGTCCGAAAAGAAAAGCAGCAAAATCGGTGCCATGAACAGCCGCCACCATAGATAGCTGTGGCGACCAATGTCCGTTTTAATGGCCCCTACAAAATAAATCAGATCACTTATGACCTATGAGATTTTATCAAGTACTGCTTCTACCAGCTTACACAAACTGACCTGGATGAAGACTGTAGCAGGTGACATTTGTGCCTTTGAGTCTCTTGGCCAGTTCATGCGTAAAGAGGACATTGCAGAGTTTGCTGTGACTGTACAACATTAATAAGGCCAATGCAGAATTTCCTAAACCCAAATCATTATGAGTGCTGATGCAGTCGAAATCAATTTTCCCCCTGCAATGGGCCATTGAAGAGACTGTCACAACTCTGCTGGGGCCGCTCTCTTTTAACCTTTCCAGCAGCAGGATGGTTAACAGAAAGTGACCGAGGTGATTGACGCCAAATGTCCTTCCAAAGTCATCCTCAGTTTTGCCCCAATAACAAGTCCTATAAACACAGAAGTTTAAAGTCAATATAAAGTTTTTAAACCTGGGGCAGATTTTCAGTTAGTTATCTTAAAAAGTTACTAGTTGTATCATTGCATAACATAAAATTGCATATATTTGATAGCTACCTGCTTAAGAATTTCCAACCTGGATTCTTTCTCGAGAAAGTTTTCAGCGACAGACCTCACAGATTTCAGACTGGCCAGATCCAAGTGCATATACAACACCTCTTTGTTTCCTGATTCCTGTGTGGCAGTCACATCAGTTCATTGATTTCACAACATCCCTACATTAATTCTGCAAATTTATATAGCAGAATCACAGATTTGTTTAAGAAAACAGCATGCTACTGATATGATTGGATTTTTTTAAATTATTATTTATAAAAGTAGCCTACTATTTATATATTTTTTTTAGGGGCAAAGGTTTTTAATGAGGAAATATTAAGGTAAAAATTCCATTCGTTTTCTACAAAAACTTTACAAAACTTATAAAGACAGACCTACATATGAACTATGAGGTTGTTAATTGATGGTATATGTGTTTGTTGAAGCATATTTTGCAGTGAATCTAAAATATGATGTTTCTATATACACAATCAAACTGAAAATGACATATAATTACAAAACTACTGACTTAAAGAATTTTATTGTCATTAACAGTCTTCATGAATGTATTCATGAAAGTCAGCATGAATGTGTGCTTTCATGTGTTTTGGAGGAGGCGTGGCTTTGGAGAGTGATTTACAGGTAGGGTGGGATCTTATACTTTCAAAGCTAGCTTGCCTCTCCGAAATCGCCCATCTTACTTTAAGCACCTGAATATTCTCAATGGAGATTTTTCAAAGCGCCATAGTCTAAAAATAAGCAATAGCAATGCTAACTTTAGAAAACTCGACTAATCTTATAGAAGACCAGTGAGTGAACGAGTAAGCATGACACATGAACACAGGCTGGTGGATTTCTAAAGCATGTTATTTAAAATCTGGTTTGTATTTACATAGTTTGAGACAAGAACCTGGTGAAAACTAATTACAGAACCACATGAAACAGGCACATAAAAGGACTGAACAGCAACAAAATAGTGCATGACAGAAATAATACAAACTGGAGCACTTTTGCGCAATGAATCGTGTGGCTTTCTGGCTCTTCACATGGATACATACATATATGTACACGAGTCTCTTTGCACATGTCGTGCTAAAGAACCACCAGGTCTGACTGCACTCCAGAGGACATACATAAATAAAAGCATCCATTTTTTTTGGGAAAAAAAGAAAATGCATGTTTATATAAAAACTATTGTTACTGGCACAAAATAGAACATGTTTTGATTTTTGTTTTTTTACATGTGAAAACTGCTCATTGGTTCGGAGCACACAGGATGATCAAAGTTTCCCTTTAAAAATGCAAGTCTTGCATTGAGACAAGAAAATATGCAACCTGTCAAAAGAGTCCGAAATAGCTAGAAAAAAGGTCACCTCATGCAAGTGTATAAACAATTAGGAAACCGTTTAAACTGTACAAGTTGATGCTTTAGGGGTTAAGTTACAAGGTTGTGTTGAAGTGGAGGAGGCATGGCCTTGTTCAGTTGCTCCCCCTGTTGGCCAGGTGTGGGAGTGAGGGTGCAGGTGGTGAGCTCCTCTTTAAGTGACTTGTTGGCAAACTCTGTGATACTGAATATAAACTGCAAGCAGCCCAGTTTGATGTGGCTTCCGTGATGGAGGAGCGCAGTGCCTTCCCATCCCGCACCACTGCCTCCAATCAAACTGGAGCCGCTGTTTTTACAGTTACAGGGAGTGATGGGAGCATCTTGGGACTCGCAGCTCATAACTCCACCCTCTGTTGTTGCAGCCATGCCCATTGCAGACTCCTCCTGCTCTTTTTTCCTGCAGCGTCCTACAAACCCACTTGAGTTAATACTGATGCTTACTGTGCGATGTTTTTAAAGTTGTCATGAAATAGAAATCACCCTATCCATTTTCTAAATACATGTTATTGACTTAATTTATGCACTTTTTCGTTTTTACATTTTTTTTTTCTGACCACAATTTTTAAATCACTGGAACTGGAAGAGGAATAACTCACGGATGATGTTTTGCACTTTGGCGAGCAGGTTGTTGGATGGACTCTGGCTCATCTTCTCAGAGAAGTCACAGGAATATAATACGTTGTCAACAGTCGTCCCGTGTTCGCTGTAGTTCAGCAGTTCATACTGCTTTGTATTCTGGAGGAGGAGAGAACAAATGCATCTAAATGTAAATCACTCAAACGAGATGACACCACCTTTGTGTGTAAAGCATGTTAGATGTTTAAAATTGCTTACCTCATCATAAAATATACAGGCATGTTTCCCTGAAACGTAGTTACAATGCCCATAGTTTGTAAGGCACACATCCATATCAGCACCTGCGATGAGAACACATAGTTGTACTGAACACTGTAGGATGACGCATTTCCTGCAGCCACAGGATAATAATCACCTGTCCCGATGTACAGACTCCTGTAGCACATGTTTACAGCCGTTCCCTTTCCTGAGGCCGAACAGAATGAAGCTCTTGCCTGCACTTCCTTGTTTTGGGCTGAAACGCAAACATCAAGAGTTAATTCGCTGATGGGTACACAAACTTCAAAAAAGAGCATAATGAACAATGAATCTCATACCTTCATTGTGTTTCCTGTGAGTGGGTGACATCGAAAAAGGAGAACTGCTCTGAACAGGAGAGTTTTTCAACTCAAAGAGCTGCTGAATCTGCTGCCAGGCTAAGAGCTTGATAAATTTCTCATCCAATGAGCCAAGCTCAACTTCTGCAATACAAACCGGGTTTCAAAATGATTACAAAATGCTGCCGTCTTTTGTTTAATATAGTGTAAGTAATAGTAATAATAATCCTAATTAAGTAGTAATTATTATTTTGTAGACAAATTGATACATAACTCTGGTTTACAAACAAGCACTGGTGATTAAAAATAAACACTGCAATTACATTTCTCCCCCCAAATAATGCAGATGTATTCTATCAGAAGTTAAATTCAAGCATGTAAGTTTGGTATGAAATTCTGTGAAAAGAGCAGACTGCTTTATGGCAGCTTTATGTATAGCTATCAACTGTAATTATGACAGTGAATTTCACTCACTTAACTGTAGAGAGAGCCAACGTTGCAAAAATACACAAACCTACATAGAGTTGTTTTAATGCACAATTTAGAACTGGGAAAGATTTTGAATTCTTAAAGTTACAATATGTTTTCAACCTAACTTGGATAGCAAAACAGAAAGATTACAAGATTCCTCTCTGAAACACACTCAAACCCACCTCCGCTGCCCTGCATGATGTCTTTTATTCGTCCGGACAGCTCCAGCATGTTAGGTTCTTTGCAAGAAAAGACGTCACTACTGCCTGCCATCACAGAATTCGAAGCAGCATTCCCATCTGAAAGAGAAAGCAGCCAATCAATATTTTTAAAGTGTTGCTAGGTAATAATCAAACTACAGAAGTAGGCATTTACCACTGGAATGGGATGGAGATCTCTGATCTTTTGACTCGTTATCTGAGATGATTTTCTGTGGTTTAACAGCATGTGCTCCTGAACACGCAGTAGAGCCCAAGAGTTTTGCTGCTGCTGCGTCTGAAGCTGCTGCAGTTTTCCCATGGTCACATGATGGAGTGCTGGGCTCAGATTTGACACAAGCAGGAGGAGGGACCTCTGTTCCACTACAGGACTTTAAGATGGCATTCTCGGTGTTGATTACTGTTTCAGTGTTGGCATGGTTGGGTGGAGTGGGCATGTGTAAACGGGACATTTCATGGCCAGTGGTGTTTTCTTGGGTTCTATCAGGACCCTGCATTCCATTGGACTGAACCAATCGGTCTACAAGGCCATTTGTGGTCTTACAGTTCTGACACAGACCATCAGTACAGGAGCTACAGGAAACTTTTGGAGCAATGTTCTGGCTGCCCATTGAGGCGGCACTCTGGCAAGAGTCTCTGAGTTTTAGATCAGTCTTTTCTGTGTGCTCTGAATCCCAAGGAGATGTTTGTCTGTTCCATAAATGCCTCATAATGCTGCACTGCAGCGAGATGACGTCTTTGAGCCACTACACCAAAGCATAAACAGAATAAAAACACTGGTTCAGAAACAATACTGAATCCAAAAGCAGAAGCAAACTGCAGGCTGCTTATACACACCTGACACTGTTCATCTTCACTGGCTAAGTGCTGTGGGGCAAAAGATTCTGAAAGGCCAGAGCAGATCAGCTCCCCTTCACGGATTCCTGCCGTGGCCATCAGAGTAGTTGGGTTCTGGTACTGTGACTTTATGGCATCTGGAACCTGCGATTAACAAAGCGATATCTCAAATAAGTTTCAACAACATCTACAACATCTAAGTGTCTATCACTCGTGTCATACAGTGAGTTTAAAAGAAGACGGATAACCTTCAGAGTCTTTCTTCTGTTGGCATGAGCCGACCACCATGTAGGGGGGTGTTGCTGATGTATCCGCTGCAAGAAGTCAAGTTTGACAGCATGCTGGGAAATGCGGTCCTGAAACTGGTCAAATAACTGGCAACGGTTGCTGAGGGTCAAGGTTCTCTGGTTCAGCTGAGAGGAAATGAGAATGAATGAATGGCATGTTTGTAAGGGTGTTTTCGGTGTGTTTTTCAACTTTGCATATGAAAATGTCACAATTAAAAAGAAATACAAGTTTTGATTTTTGTTTTACAAAAGCTTCCTTACTACCAGGTTCTGGATGTGGTTGGGACACATCCACCTGCCTGTAGGGAAGGCAGTGAGAGGCGGGTCCAAACAGTCCATGTGAAACGAGAGAGGGCAATAGTCGCACTGGATCAGTGGAGCCAATCGGCAACTCCTGAGAGAAAAAGACAACTATTAATGTATAATATCTTAAAAAGGGGGCTTATTAAAAAGTAACAGTAAAATAACAAATAATGTGTATATAAAAGCATGTACCTGCTGCATGTGTAGCACACTTTCACCGGCAGTGGCACCAGTCCACAATGGTCCAGTTCATGTTGTGGGCGTTTAACGTTCTTGCCTGATAACTCGTCTTTTCGTCTCCTTTTGCTGGTGCCTGAGAGGAAGAAAAAAGATGTTTCATATCTTAGAATCACATATGATCTGCTCACACAATTTTACAGTGAGATCATAATGTCCTGTACCTGGAAGTGTGGTTGTGCAAGTGAGGTCAATTGGAAGCTGGAACTGCGTAGGGTTCCTTTGCATGGCAGCGGCGATTAGGAGGTCAAATGGTCTTTTGAGGGTGGTTGTGATATTTGAGATTTCAGGCTCAGAACCCTGGGCCTCGTCCTCCGCGTCTAGGTCTTCCTCCATGTCATTCTGCTCAGATGGTGTGGGCGTGTCTGTGGAAGAAGTGTTGGAGTTGGGGGTTGCAGGTCGGCTGCTGGGTCGTCTCTCCAGGAGCCGTACCTGAGCGACGGCGGCCTGAATCCCTGTGCTGCCCAACTCCATGGAAGGATCCAGATGTAATGTCCCACATTCCTGCTCAGGAGCTGGAGAAGGCATTTGCTTCCCCAGCTGCTGCTCCAACAGACCGTTAATTTGCTCATTCTTCTGTTCCCTTTTCTGTTGAAGGGGGGGAGGGGGATCACAAACCAATATTTGAAACTTTTTTTTATGCAAACCACTAACAATCTACAAAAATGTTGCAGAATAAGTATAAGGGATTTTCAAACACAGTAAATATATAATTATCAGGAAACCTTCCCCCCCCCAATTCAATAGGTCTATACATAACAACATTAATATTTTTATTATATTATAAACATTAAACATATATTATTATTCCAATGATTTTAATGTAAAATAAAAGATGTATTTAATAATTTCACAGAACAAAAGTACAATACTAATATTTGTGTTGGTTTCAATTTCTTTGCTTTTAAAGATTAACCATTTTTATTAAAAATTAAGAGATCTCATGGCTTCACTTTTTTTTGACAAAAATTAATAAACTATTCTCTTTTAACATTTGGGAAGATTAAAAAAAAAAAATTAGGGCCAAATTTAAAGCTGCATAACAGACAGGACACCAACCTTCTTGCTAACGGTGCAGCGATGACACATCCAGTCGCCAGGGGGCAGCATTTCTCTACTCAATGGTGGGTTACTAAGGAAATGTAAACAAAGTCAGAGTTAAAACTAAAGGCTTCATTTATCACAGAGCAAACATACACTCAGTTATAGTATGCACAGCCATTTAATACTACAATGAATTATAATGGGACAGCAGACCCGCTTTATACTTCAGCCTTTGAAAAAAACAAAAAACATGATACTATAACTTTGGCAGTTTCTCAAACCAGGCTCACATGTTATACAAGACATGTTTTAAAAGAGGCGATTTTGAATAAACCATCTATACCCAGCCGGCATAGAGAGGGTAAATAAATACCTCACTCTGTAAGAAAGGAGTCTTCTGTTTTCTAATGCATTGCACACGTGCAAACAGATCTAGGTCCAAACATTTCTGTTCTACTGATGGTTTAAAATAAATCAGTAATGAAACTTAAAAGCACCAGGCTCTCAGACTCTATATTACTTCAGCAACGGTGTAAAAACATAGCAAATAAAAACCTGTTCTAACTTTATTTCCCCACAGTTCTTTCAAATATCTGATTCATCTAAAAATACAAAAAACCTATTAAAAGACCTTGACATGCTAATGTAGTTTCTTTTTGAAGCACATCTGATCAATCCCAGAAACTTTGAAACTTAGAAACTACACAGATGAAGTGTGGCAGATTTCCAGTGGCCCGTGGGCCACGTAGCACCAGCTGCATGTGTTTCTCCACACACACACACAACACACACAACACACCACACACACACACCATGGAATCATTTCCCTCCCAAACAGACAGAATAAACAATGAGAAATACGGAGGGGAAATTGAAATTCAAACATCCTCCAATGCAGCTGACCAACTACAGCATGAAATGAGTTTAAAGTCATAATAAAACAGAAATAGCATCAGATAGCGACACTGTGACGTACATCCGAGTGTAACAGACTACCATAAGAACAAAAATTTATGGCAGGGACTTGATTCTATGCATAAGTTGTTGATTGAATTTTGAGATGTGAACATTGCAGATGAGCGTTAAAGCACGCAGGAGCAAAGTTTAGGTGGACTAAATGATTGGAGAAGCCCTGCATACGTCACCAGAGAGAAAAAATGAAACCTGCACGGATGAATTGCTCACAATAAAATCTATAACATGCATTTAGAAAACAGATATGGTGAATTTTCATTTCATGCTGACATTAATAAATGAAGCCAATCACAGATCTTCAGCGGATCTGCAAACATCTGACAAACTGACTCAAATGATTAAGGGAAATCCATCTCGTAATCTCAAACTTTCCATAATGGAGACATGGTTGTGGCCTTCAGATGTCCATGGTTATTGATTATTTATCAGCTCCCTGCTTGAGCTTTTCCATGCTCATGCAAGAAACATCAGACAGCATATAAATAAACCCCAGCACCCATGATGTTCCATCTGGAGATGCAAGAAAGTCTAGTCTAGTCTAGTTCTAACCAAAATGACAGTCCTGGGCCCAATTTTGTCCCAGCTCCAGCATCACACACACCAGCACTGTAGATGGAAGGCAGCGGGGCAGTGATCACAACACAGCAGTTCCCCTCCTTCCCGGCAACTGTCGCAGGTATCATGATTGCTGGCCCTGCCGGCTCTCCTGGTGCTCCTATCTGGTTTCCTGGTCCTCTTCTCTCCATCTTCAGACTTGGGCGGCGCCAGCAGAGTCTGGATTTGCTGCAAGAGGAAAGCGAGAGAGATTCAGAAACTCATTAGTGAAACATCTGCACGCTTCTTATATCACATCAGCCGCTCGAGCCATTGTTGGGCCGAGACCGTGAACTCGCGCGCGCCCCCATATGAAAGGAACCTATGGAATGGATGGCATTAGCGAGCAAGAGCGGGTTAGCGGCTACTTTGAGAATGTTAACCGGTCAGTGAAGAGAGGAATAAACGAGTCTATGAGTGTGTTTGACTTACCTCCATCAGCCCGCCGGAGGTATCCAGATCGTACACGATCGTCGGGTTCTCCATTTTCCCCCACATCAACACCAGCCCCAAAAGGTTCCGTTTCCCTCAGCCACTACACCCCGACTCCTGTCAGAATGATGAATAGCGTCTGACCTCCAAAACAGCCGTAGAATTCCCGCCCGTGTCTGTTGTGGCTCCGCGCGGGTTCTCCGTTAATCGAGCAGGCGCACGGAGGCCTCTATCCCCGGTGCTGTGCGAGACTCCGGCCCGGCAAGAGAAGGAATAATAAAGAACCAGAAATTACCATTAAGTCCATGTTGCAAAGACGTCAAACATCAAGCCCCCCGAAGAACAACTCCTCCGAGGAACTGGCAGCGACGAAAATCAGACGTTTTTCTCCCAGTGAAAGAACGACTTAACGGCGGAGCGTCTCTGTTGTGATGAAGGAACGCTCGCGTTAACTGACGCACAAACCTGTGTGCGCATGCGTCGCCCCGTCAGTAGCGATAGGAATCCAATTCATTTAGAGAATCGGTTCGCTTCAGTGAACCGGTTCAGTACAATCAATTCAGTGATTTGCCATAGTTGATGTTTATGTACTATTTAATATTTATACATCTCTATAATATTTAAATTTTTAATAAATATTTATATCATACAAATTTTAATTAATGTTCTTAATGACTTTGCATTGTTTATAGTTTCAACATTTCACCCACCTCACAATTTTACAACCAAAGTTTTCTCCACAGAAAAAAGAAAGTCATACAGTTTTGGAATTATATGAGGGTGAGTAAATGATGACAGATATTTAACTTTTGGGTAAAGCATCCATTGTTTACAGTCAAGTGATTTACAAACGCTTTGCGATCGGTCGAATGAATCTTTATAAAGAGGCCTGTCAAAACAAACGAGTCTTGCGCGTCGTTCATCCTACCCTCAACGGGGGAGCCATCTTTCGCCTTTCCTCCGTTTTTAAAACCTCTCTGTCTCGATGCGGTCATTGTGGGAACCGACAGTATGTTCTTTTTGTGGGTGTGAGGAACTTGTTTAATACATCAGCCGATGAGGTTTAGAAAGCAGATGCCATTATCCGGTTTGTTTACGTGTTCGAGCCTCTTTGTATTGTGAGGGAAAATTCTGGCCTCTGATTGGTCCGTTTTGTCGCCGGCGTGACATGTACCCTGCGCGAAACGGAAGAATGAGCATATTATGGTTTTGGCATGTCAGCGTTAAATCACCAGTACGCACTGAAAATGGCGGTGAACATTACAGTCATTTTTTTCAGCTATTTCTTATATATATATATATATATAATATATATAAGATATATATATATATTAATAATATATATTAATATAAATGTTAATTTCCTAGATCTAATATTTAGAATAACTTATATTCATATATATTAACATATTTAGAAAACTTATAGATAGATTCTATTGAAAAACAAATAAGTTCGTTTTATTGTAATAAATGTAGGATGTTTGAAAGATAAAAATATGATGCTATTCAATAAATAGCTGCAGTCTTGTTCAAAGAAAAACTTCCACAGCTACACAACATATTGCATAATAAACACACAACACCATGATGTAGTTTAGACTGTTTATTTTCAAAGTGTTCTGCAAATAAGCCCCCATTGCAGCGACAGTGCCAGTGTTATACATCGAGAAATGGCTTTATCACCATCATGACTCTCAGCCACTCTCCCAACTCTCATAGGTTTTGCTACATGTGGGTGAAAACAGCTTCCACCTCTGTTGTTCCCCAATGTGAAATAAAGAATCCAGTGCATTCTGATATAGTCCAGCCTCAAGGTGTGAGCCTTGGGGATTTTTACCAAACAAAAAAAGTACAACACAAACCTCAGGTTCTGATGTGCTACAGAAATAACACCCTATTGTCCACCATTTTTAATGTGCTGGCAGAAGTCTTCGAGAAAATACATTTACAGGAGCCCAGCAGAAAAAAAGAGGCTAGGTGCCAAAAGAAAAACATGAATTTTACATACACACCTCGCATTGCCTTGCATCCTGAAAAGATAAACAAATCAGATTTCAGGACAGTAGTTCCGCTTTGTCTTATCATTCAATGTCGTCATTAAGAGCCCCCTTAAATACAGCTGGTGATCCAAATTGCACTTGAAACAAAAAATTCAAAAGTTCAAAAAGTTTTGGGTCAGTAAGTAAGAAGTCTCTTATGCTCACCATCACCAAGACTGCATTTATTTGATCAAAATACAGTAAAACTATAAAACTGTAAAATGTTATTACAGTTTAAAATAACTTTACTTTTTAAATATATTTGTAATATAAATGCAATTTATTTCTGTGATGCAATGCTGAGTTTTCATCAGTGTCACGTGATCCTTCAGAAAGCATTCTTCTAATATGCAATAATATGTTTTGGTGATCAAAATCATTTCTTCTTATTTTTATCAATGTTGAAAACAGTTGTCCTACTTAATATTTTTGTGGAATCCGTTATGCAGTTTTGCAACATTTTGCAAATGACTTTTCTGTCAATTTTGATCAATTGAATGCATCCTTGCTGAATAGAAGTATCACCTTCTTTCAAATAAAAAATAAATCAACATTTTTGAAAGGTATTTAAGTGTATGAATGTATAATGTGCAAGCAAACTCAAGAGCTTCATTAGCATTTATTGTCATTTGAATAAAAAAAAAACATGAAACAAATTATGAATGACATGAATAAAAGACTTGAAACACAATAATGAGTCCTGCGAGAGTCATGAAAAAAATCCAATCAAATAAAGGCAATATAAATAAACATTAATATTTGTGATCATTTAATGGAATTTGAACAGAACCTTTCACATTCAGTAGATAACGGTGAATGACATACTTGATAAGGAGATGCATTTTTGGTCAATATGAGGTACTCAATTATTAGTAAGAACATCCAATATGAGAACATGATGAGGGCAAATTGAGACACACACACATACACACACCATCTGCTGAGTTCTAGATATCAATGACCCACAGCCTCGAGCCTAAATGGGTTTTTACATCTAAAATGAATGTTTTCATAAGGAACCAGAATCTTTCCTTCTCCACTGCAACCTGACACATTCTTTCTAACCCTTGTTTGAAAATGTGTTTATTTTGAAATATTGTTAAAAACATTAAAATGAATTTCTTAAGAGTTTGTTGATGTAACATTAAGCTCATTAAATTATGAAGTTTTATGATATATCTGGTCCTCAATTTTTTAGTAGCGCCATTACGTGTTACTAATACTGCTACATTATTTAAAATAAAAGCATATTCCTCTGTTTGCTGTTTAGCCATGTCACTCTATTTATTTGCACTATTTGTTCTGCAGACCAGTTCAGAGTCATAGATGACAGGTGGAATGACAGAATGGCAGGCAGGGTTGATCAGGACAGGACGATGGTGTTGTGAGAGCCCACGTCTCTGAGGTTCATGGCGTCCATACTTACTCCCGTCTCATAAACAGGGTTGTCAAATGCAGATTCTTCCGTCATGTTGTCATATGGTGGCGATGACGCTCCAGGGAGCTGAAAAGTCTTGCTTTGAGCTCTGCAGGGACAAACAAAACGACATTATTAGTGAAAAACAAAACCACACAGTGTCCTTCTCCCTGCCCTTGAAACTTACATTGAGATGCAGAGGAAAACGACCAAGAGGAGCATCAGCACTGCCGCTACAGGAATCAGAACTGCGATAGCAATGTTGACGTCCTCTACATCAAACTCTGAATCAGCAGCTGTAATGTGGACATTTTATGGAACATTTAAAAAAAATAATACAATGATGAATTAGGATGTTTGAACCTTTAGTGATCAAAACATTTTGATAATATGAAAAATAGTGTCACCGTTCAATCTGTGTTCCTCATTGTTTCTTGTGGAAGCTGAAAATCAACAACAACAACTAATGTGATACACTTGAATCATTGAACAGTGCTTTAAAACTCATGTAAGATGTATGCCACTTAAACTAAAGGAGATTAGGATAATAATTCTTGTCTATACAGACCTTTTCTTTTTTGAACATTTTATTTAAAGGGGTCATATGATGCGATTTCAAGTTTTCCTTTCTCTTTGGAGTGTTACAAGCTGATTGTGCATAGATAAGATCCACTTGAAGTTGCAAAGCGAAAGTCTCAAAACCAAACTCATACCCAAACATCTATTATCAAATTTATACTCTGCCGACCCCTCCTAAAACATCTCGTTCTACACTTCGCCCCCACATATCTCCCTCACGAATCTTGTCGGAAATTTTAGTCATAATGTCCGCCCAACGATGTTCATGCAAGAAAGCATGCGTGGTGTTCAGTACCGAATTAGTGTTAGCGCATGGCTGAGGGAGTCCGCTGTGTGTTTTTGTGCGAAAGCAAAAGCACTTTATTTAGCCTTCCGAAAGTAGATGCATTTAGGAATCTTTAAGATTACTTACAACAGAACAGCAATGCATTTTATGGATGACCGTTTCGTGAACCTAGGAGAGGAGGTCATTCTGACTTTGCTATGACAATCTGGCGCTTCTGAATCAGCTACTGTTTTGTTATTAGTTTAAGTATTTGCTATTGACTGTTCAAATGCGGAGTTTTGCGCATCGTGTGTGTGTGTGTGTGTGTGTGTTTGTTGTGTAGAGAGAGCGAGAAGAGAGAGCACGCGAGAGAGAGAGACAGGGTCATATCAAAGTGCAGTCAGCTGTCTTAACCGTGGCTTGTGTACTGCAAACACATACCAGCTTCATCACTGTCTGTCACGCGACTCTGTTCCCCTTTCGGGCTCTGTCTTTACATTTATTTTGAAAGATGAAGCTCGCGATTATGGTAAGGGGCGTTACATTTCCGACTAGTGCTTGTGGTGTTCGGCCAATCACAATGCACTGGGTTAGCTGGCCAATCAGAGCAGACTGCGCTTGTTGGAAGGAGGGACTTTGTAGAAAACGAAGCGTTTGAGAGAGGCGGAGCATAGAGGACCTACAATAATGTACAGTATTTGAAAAATAATGTGTTTTTTGAACATTAAAGCATGTCAACATATTCTGTTACACCAAATACACCAAATAATGATCTTTAAAAAAGCATCATATGACCCCTTTAAACATTTTACTTTAAGGGTGCAGTTTGTACCTCTGCACATAGGGGGCGTTCCGCTCCATTGAGAGGGATGTCCAGGGAGGCAGTGGATAGTGGGTTCACCCTGAAGCACATAACCTGCACGGCAGGTGAAGATCAGAGTCTCGCCTGCCTGGAAGAATGCTTTCTCTGAACTTTGGATGGCCGTGGAGGGGGCGCCAGGGTTACTGCAGGGTTCATATCTTTCAGCTAAAGAAAAACAGAGATTTCAGTCTGCTGGAATGCACTGTATGTGCTGGGACGCAGTAATCCTGAAGTCCACTAGATGGCAGTAGAGCGTAAGATTTAGGTTTGCATTTCTTGGAACGCTGAGAAATAAATATTAAGAATGCAACAGCACAGATGTTTTCCACTTACGGACACATTTGGGCAGTCTTTCACTCCACTTTGGGGCTGCAGTATCTCTGATGTAGCAAGTGAGCACTCCTGGGCCAGAAAGTGAGTATCCTTTGTTGCAAATGTACTCCACGGACGATCCCACAGAGAAACGAGAGCCGGTCACCAGTCTCCGGCTGTTGTCCACTAGTCCTGGATCCTCACATGACATAACTAGACAAATATATAAAAAAAGGGGAAGGCAAGGGGAAAAAAAGGAAAAGGAAACCTTTAAACATTTCCCAACACTGAAAAACAAAGAATTATGAATTAACGTGTTAGTTCACCCAAAAATGACACTTATATTTAGTATATTTAGATTTTTTGGTTATTTTAAAAAAAATTGTATTGCATGAAATAATAAAAATAAGACATTAAAAATAAACAAAAAAATCTAAATATAATAAATATAAGTGTCCTATATACTAATACGTTTTTGCGTGGTTAAAATATAAATAATCTTTTAATACGCCTGCCTCAGTTCTATATTATTTAAAGATAATGTGTTATAACTGAACAATATTTATTATAAATATTAAATATATAAATCTAAATTATATTTTAAATGTGAATTGGAGTGGTTAAAACATTAGTGATAATAATTGTTATTAATGAAAATATACATGAATATATTTTCTCAGTTAATTGTATTAATTAATTTAATTACTTTAAGTAATTAGAGGTTCTGCACTTTGGACTCAGTACACTCTCGTGAGCCCAGTCTTATGTTGACATTTTAGTGAGAATTCAAATATAATATTAATTTAATATAATATGTTTCCTCTTCAAGAATCAAATCAGTCTAAATATTATCAAATATTATCCTCAAACCAACAAATTGCCATCGCTAAACCCACACAGGTACCTGCCAATTAATGCTTCTGAAAACTTGCTTTCCGTTTTCAAAGTTAACTGATTCTGCATCTATCAGGATAGAGAGGAAGGATATAACCTTAATTCACCAGTAGGTGGCAGTCGACCTAGTTTTAAATCTATGCAGTCATTATCAGCATGTTAATTAAGTTTTCTTAATGTGACTCAAGCACTAATGATCTGGTGTGTCCTTTAAGTGTGATGTTAGCTCTTACTTTTCTCACAGATGGGGACGTCTCCACTCCAAGTCAGATCCCACTGGCACATCAGGATCTCTGAGCCCTGCAGACGGAAGCCTGGGTAACACTGGTAGGTAATAACGGTGCCATGGGTCAGGTCGGGATGAGATGTGCTCTTCCAGCCATTCAGGATTTCTGGCAGCTCTGCACAGGTGTCGTTACGTGGCACTTCTAGTATTTGGATGGTGGAAGGACAAAAGAGGCATGGGGTCTTGGGATTTTTCTATTTTTACCATTAAGTGTTTAATGTAAATGAGGCCACTGTGAGAAAACAGTTGCCTATCTCAGTCTTTGCCAATGACAGGCACTGCCAAGCAGGCTGGCACCTCTATGCTGCTTAACATGATTTGGACAGTGGCTCAATAGACATGTCAATAACTGATCCTTAATGTACTAATGTTCACCGTAAAATGCTTACCGTACATACAAATAAAACAAACAAGAATGTAAAGATGATCAGCAGATTTTCATAATGCCACTTACCAAAAAAATGCACTACAAAGCCATTGTTGTATCCGTAGACGTTAGAGGCTGGATCAGATTGAAACTGGATGGTCACATCAGCTGTAGAGGTGTAGAGTCTAAATCGAGGAAGGAAACCGCAGTACTGGCCCAGGATGTTGGCTGTGAGATCATCACCATCATAAAAGGTCAGCAGGTCATTCTTCCCCAGACGAAGACTAATAAAACAACACAAATGAATGCACATTATTAATGTAGCTCAGGTTGTAGCTCACACCATAATTCTGTATTGACATTTAATTTTATGATAATAATATAATATATAATTATCTTTTGAACCTACAGTTGAGAAAATGAAACTTCACGTGAATATGTTTTAAGTGATTTAAATATTAAATCTTAATGTTAAATGTTTAAAATACTAAATATATTTTGTATTCCACTAAAGAAAATAATCATACAGGTCTGAAGCAAAAGAAGGGTAAATTACAGAAAATGTATTTTTAGGTGAACTATTTGATTAGTTAAGAAGAATGGTGGTATTCTAACATAAGAAGCCGTCACACACCAGCCACATTTTTTCCCCAGATGGTTTGCTGATGTCATTCTGCAAATCATCTTCATTTCCAAACCAATATGAGTAATGCAAGGGAAAAACTAATTACACAGCCTAGGCAGAATTTTACACAACAGTATCCACGCTGAGAATCAATCTTGTTTTCCATTCTGTCATGCTAAATGGCAATAAAGTCCAGTGTTTAGATTCCCTCATCTATGAGGAGGCTGCATTTACCTCTTCAATGGGAAAGTGACATTTCACAAAGAAATTTGATTTATTTAGTGTAATGTTGGAAAGCAGAGAGGCAGAGCCCTCAGGGCGTCACACAACTGTCAGCCCTTTGGGTTCTGTTGTTTGGGAAGGTCACAGATGAGCTGTGTTAATATTCACAGCCTGACAAAAGACAGGGGTACAATGAGGGTTTACAGAGTTAAATACACATATGCACGTCCTGATAATCAGCTGAGATTGAGATATTTTTTCTTCTTCTTACAACAAACAGACTCATTGTTAGAGACTTGTCTTTCACTGAAAGACACAGACCACTGAAAGACTTGGTCTCTGTGTGTGTGTGCTCGTTTGGGGTATGTTTGGAAGATGGTGTTGTGCAGAAGCTAGTAAAGCTGAACTAATGATGCATGTTGGGACACAGAGGCTCTGGGTGCAGAGATAATGTCGCACTCAGCCTCAGAAAGAGTCGATGACTGTGGTGGACCATTGGCTTCTAAAAAGGGCAGAATGTCAGAGCAATAAAAAAAATTTTTTTTTTCTTCTTAAAGCTGCAGTCCGTAAGTTTTGCCTCTGTCGCCATCTCTGTTTGAAAACCTGCAATTGCAGCTGTGTGCGGAATTATCTTCCTTGCGTGGGTTGTGCGGTGGCTCCGCTCCAGCGCGGATGAATCTAATGTTTTGAGGAGTATGTGTGGCAGTCAGTCACCGCACCGGTGTGGATATTGTACTTTGCACTCACAGATTCTAGCCTACGTCTTGGAATATATGACTCAAATAAGCATTTTCACCAGATATTGTCATCTGAACAAGTAAGTAACAAGTCTGCCACGTTTGTTCTGACCAACGGAGGAAAAAGGCCTTACAATAAATCGTGCTACCAATGGTGATTTAATCTAAATTAGCTCATATCACATCAAACCATGCAAATTATTATTATTGTTATACTTTATTCTCAAATTGTTAATGTTAACAACATCAGCATTGCGTGACTATGAGTATAGTGTGTATAAGCGAGTAGATTTTAATTTCTGTACAGTCTAATCTCTAATTGTCATTCTAGTCGAATTTCATATTAAGAAATTATTTTAACCCAAAAAGCAAATTATGCTCCCTTCGAATTGGTTGTCTTAAAAATACAAATCTTGTGTAATCCCAGGCTATCTGTAATAAGAAGCACATTTAAATCTGGAATATAATTGAATTCACATGTGTTTCATAAACACATAATCCTTTCTGGATTAGAATCCTCCATCAAAATGATACATTTAATTATTCCAGCTGCTGTGAGAAAAGGCTAAAAAAACAATCGGCCACCTACAGGATCCTCACATGTGATAGCCTAGTAGCCAGGACTTCTTTATGTTTACAGAAGTGACGTAATGATGCAGCGGCATGCTCGAATTTCCCGCGAAAACCTACCCGTACCACTCAATTTAGAAAACATTATTATAAAATGACCGTTGTGAATCGGGCTGAAGTAAGGCGATAGTTTCGAACACTGGCTGGTTATGTACTTGCTCAAATATTGATTTCGGATCATTTTTAACCAAAAAAAGTTATGTACTGCAGCTTTAATAATAAGTAAAATAGAGTAGGTTGGTTTTAAAATGACACATTCTCTCTTTGCAAAAACGGTTTTGTCTGACAAAACAATCTCTTTAGATTATGCCAAACCTACCCATCACACATAAACTTTCTTACTCCCAATACATCCTAAAACCCAACCATACCATCACAAAACGACTTATACTGCACCAAAATTCACCAATAAGTCCACAAACTAATTTATAGGACTCTTAATTCCCACTCATACCACCACAAAACCCACCAATAACTCCATAAAGCCCATCCATATAATTCCAAACCTATAACACCCAAAATCAATTTGTACCACGCTAAGCTCCACTCATACATCACAAAACCCACCAATAACACTACAGATCCCACCCATATCAATCCAAACCTACCTATACCACCCCAAATCAATTCATACCACCACAAAACCTTCCAATAACTCCATAAATCCCATCTATACCATCCAAACTAATTCATACCACCCTAATCCCCACTCATACCACCAAAACCCATCCATCTCACACTAAACCTACCTATACCATCCCAAACCAATTCATACCACCCTTCTATTACCAACCCACACAACTCCAAACTCACCCATAATGCCCCAAAACCCACCAATAATTGTGGTTTTCTATTTAAAAAGCTATCAAAAATTATTTACCTTGATGTTTCCCTCAGATCTTTGCTACTTATGAAAGATGCCACAATCAAACCTCAATACAATAGAGTGCACATCCCATAGTGGGTCACAAAGATATTGAAGAAGCCTTGAAGTAACATGTGCAGGTGTGATCCCTATCCAGGTGTTCAGCCTGGCACCTGTTTGAGGGCTCATTAGCGCTGAGTGTTAATAAGTCTGTGGGTTTTCCTCCATGTCTGTGCTAAATCAATTAATCAGCTGTCATTACACACTGTACTGAACTGTACTGAATGCTAGAGAAATGAAAGCATTCTCATTAGAGGAAAAAAGCGACACACACACACACACACACACACCCCACACACACACACACACACACAAAGACAGTCCTAAAATATAACCATCTATCCTTTCTGTCCACACACATACATATACTGTAGGTTCAGATACTCACACCTGGACATCCAGCATAAATCTCTTGTCCTCCTCCACATGTAGACCCCAGATACAATCCTGGCCTTTGTCATATGCTTCAGGCCAGTTTGGAGAAAGCACCACACCTGCTGAATCTGTTATTTCTCCACTGCACACCGCTGTAAAACAAACAAATGGTGCATTCAAGTCCTCCTGGAAAGTTAGTATTAACGATTTAGAAAGTCCTAATTATGATGTCAGGCGCTTTTAAATCACTTTGGAGGGAGCAAGATGACAATATACCATTTCTACATAAAATTTAACATGAACTTTTAACTCTACATCTATAAAATTATGAAGAAAGACTGTAAATTGGGTGTGATTTTGCTTTTTATGTTTTTATTCAGTTTGTGTAGATGCTATAAATTTGAATCTTGATATATTGTAATTGTACAGTACTATGAGAATTTGTACATGCAACTTTATTGCAAATGAAAAATAAAAACAAATTTTTAACAAATTTACCATTAATGCAGACGTTGCATCTGACTTGTTTTCTCACTGACACACCCCCAACTCAGATTTTTCAAATGAAATTACGAATTTGTGGTGACGTTCATGTGTGTTCAATTTGTAAATATGAATATTTACAATTAATATTTGATAAATGAAAATGCTGTCATCATTTACACGCCCTCATTCCAAACCTATATTACTTATTTTCGTCTTCGCAACACAAAAGAAGATCCAAACAATATTTTAGCCCACTGACTTTCACCATAGGGACAAAAAAAAAATGCTGGGACATTCTTCAAAATGTCAAAAAGTCTTAAAGATTTGGAACGACATGAAGGAGAGTGAACTTCATTTTTGGGTGAACTGTCCCTTTAAGAACAAAAAGAGTAAATTTTGTTTTCATATCGACTTCAAATGGCATGTAAAAACAAAAATGAAATCAGAGAAAACATTACCATAAATGAAGTAAAGATTAGACTATAATTCAGACATCACACACAAAATCACCTCGGCAGGCTGGTTCCGTCTCATTCCATTGTGGATTTTCATCATTTACGCACTCTAAAATAACAGCGCCCTGCTCCAGTGTATAACCGGGCTCACAGGTGAACTCCACCACAGAACCAACTCCAAACGCAGGATCACTTGTGGATAAATTTCCATACTTCACAAAGGGCTCATAACAGCTGCCCTGAGCAAATGCTGTAAAACATGCAGAAAAAAAATGTAAAAAAACCCAAAACTCACAGTTAAAGGGATAGTTTTCCCAAAAATGAAAATTCTGTCATCATTTACTCACCCTCAAGTTGCTCCAAACTTGTATGAGTTTCTTCTTCTGCTGAACACAAAAGAAGATATTTTGATGTTGATAACCAGACTGTTGCTGGTAGCCTTTGACTACCATAGTGTTGGGAAAAAATTCTATAGAAGTCAATAGGGATCAGATACTGTAAGGTTATGTACATTCTTCAAAATATCTTCTTTTGTGTTCAGCAGAAGAAATAAACTCATACAGGTTTGGAACAACTTAAGGGTGAAAAAATCATGACAGAAGTTTCATTTTTGGGGGAATCACTTTAACATTTATACAATATATAAAAAAACATAACAGTGTTCACAGTAAAAACTATATTTTTACATTTAGATGTATACACTTGGCAGGTCCTTTAATCCAAAGTGACATAAAATAAAATCAAGCTACTCATTATATAAGTTCTTGCATTCTTTAACAATCTAGTATTTATAGTGTTACTTCGGTAGGATGTTGTTTGTCAGTACTCCTTGGTGACGGTGAACCTGTAACTCTATAAATATACCCAGAAATCTTTTGTCTCTAGGTAACGTCTATGGTATTTGGCCCTCTCTGCTCTTCTTCAGTTGCTGTAACAGATTTGTTCAAGCCTTATAGAGACCAGAACTAATGAGAGGCAGAAGTGAACAAGCTTTTTTGCTAAATTACTGGAAGACATGAATTCATATTCAGGAAATACAGAAGAGTCCTTGTACCTTCATATCGAATGGCAGCGCCAGTGCATGTGCCCGTCTCATCACTGGTGAATTCCACAAACAGATGCCTGCCGGTGCTGGTGACCCCCTCAGTGGGCAGATACTCGACTGCATATGAGTCATACAGGGGCAGAGAGTCAATGTTATTCCCATCCTTTATGAGGAGCCTGAAAACAAACAAAAGAGGACATCACTAAAGATTAAATGTTTGAACAATCATTTCTTTTTTTTTTTACTTTTATATATCTAAAAAAAAAAGGTACAAAGCTGTCACTGGGGCAGTATCTTGACAATAGGTACTAATATGTACCATTTGTACTAATATGTAGTTGTTAAGGTATTAATATGTAACTTTAAGGGGTATATAGGGTATAAAAGAGTACCTTTTGTAAAGAGACTACTGCAATAAGAGCTTTTGTACCTTTTTTTTTTCGGAGAATTATGAACCAATTATTTTTTAAGTTGAAAATGGCCTGATAATATTGGAACATTTTTTCATTTGATCTAATAGAGTTACTTTTGGTAACATACTGTTCCAAGTTGGGATTTGAAAGAAGTCTCTTATGCTCACCAAGGCTGCATTTATTTCATAAATACAGTAAAAACAGTAATATTATAAAATGATGGCAAAGCTGAATTATCAGCAGCCATTACTCCGGTCTTCAGTGTCACATGATCCTTCAGAAATCATTCTAATATGCTGATTTGCTGCTCAAGAAACAGTTCCTACTATTGGCAGGTTCAAACACAGTTGTGCTTCTTAATTATTTTTTGCAGAAACCAATGACAAATTTTTTTTAGGATTCTTGCCACTAGATTTTTTATTAGAATATTTAAAGGGTTAGTTCACCCAAAAAACGAAAATTCTGTCATCATTTACTCACCCTCAAGTTGTTCCAAACATGTATGAATTTCTTTCTTCTGTTGAACATAAAAGAAGATAATTGTTGGTAACCAAACAGTTGGTGGTTCCCATTGATTCCATAGTAGGAAAAGAAATACTATGAAAGTCAATGGGAACCACCAACTGTTTGATTACCAGCAATCTTCAAAATATCTTCTTTTATGTTCAACATATGAAAGCAACTCATACAGGTTTGGAACGACACGAGGGTGAGTAAATGATGACAGAATTTTCATTTTTGGGTGAACTATCCCTTTAAGTAAAAAAACACAAAGCCCATGCCTGTCATCATCCTCAGCCAGCGCCACTTTCTCAAAGTGAACATGGAGCCGATGGCCCTCAGGGGCCTCCAGTACCCAGTGACATGTCAGATTGTTGCTGTAATTTCCTGGAAACCCCGGCGAGACGATACGACCCTGAGTGGCATTTCTCATCATCCCCCCACAAGCAACTAGGCATGAAAGACAGAAAGAGAAAAACTGCTGTGAATTTGCTGTATTCAGTTTCCTTCATTTTCATTATGCATGGCACAGATTTCCAACAGACTGCCAAAAACTAATAAGACTAATGAAAAAGAATAACATTTAGGCTAAATGAAACCAAAGTACAAGTCATAATTTTTGATGTGTAGCAATTTGAGGCAGTACATGCAGGCGTAGTATTAGCTTGTCCTCTCATACCTTGACACCTGGGCTCTCTGCCACTCCAATATGGTGTGGTGGCATTTCGGCATGTGAGAGAGGAGGGGCCCTGGATCTGATAGCCAATCAGACAGGAGAAATAGGCCACGCCCTCCACCTGAAGACAAGTGACTGATACTTCACCATTTTCAGGGGCCTGGAGGGATGCACAACTCAGAGCAAATGCTGAAGAGAGAAAGAGAGAGAAATAGAATATGGTATTTGACTGTATATGAAATGTATTTGAAAATAACTATACTTTTTTTAATTCTGTTGGGTGATGCTTGTGGCATAGAAATTAGACACTTACAGTGAGCTTTAATGCAGCAATTAAACTTCTATACTGCAAAAATGTATATGCTTAATCAATTTTTTAGCTTGTTTTCCATTACAAATAGTGTTTAAAATCAAGATACATTTCCCTATGAAGTAAAATGACTATTAGAGCTATTAGATGTCATGTCTTGTTTTTGGAAAAATCTACCAAAATTAAGTAAGTTTATGCTTAAAACAATAAAAAAATATTTGTCAGTAGGGTAAGAATAATAATCTTGTTTGCCAATTGAATTAAGTTTATTTATTTATTTTTTTGTTTTTCATTTTTCAGAAAACAAGACTTAATACCTTATGTCATTTCCCTTCTCAAGTAAGTGCGTCTTGATTTAAGTATCGTTAGATATTTAAATAAGACAAAAATACTAAATAAGATTTTTGTTGTTGTTGTTGAAGTGTAGTTGAAGGTGGCAGAATTTGTTTGTTAGAAATAGTCATACACTGAAAACATGGCTCTCTCAACATGAGCAGAAGTTCTGTGACATTTGACCTCTAATTCAGCAATTACTTTTAATGCCATTTTTATCTGAAGCACCTTACAGTGCATTTGAGGCACATTTTATCACTATTTGCGCTCCTTGGAAACTGAACCTTTGATGTTAGTGCTGCTAGTGCAGTTAAGCCACAGGAACACAGACCAGAGCAAACAGACCGAAAGCAGATGCTTAAATCTGACCCAGACTTCCTTTATCTGTCACTAAACCGATCAGGTGCAGGTTAAATGTGAGGAAGCAACAGCCAATCTCACCAGCTGTGAATAACTGGCCCTGCTGTCTCTGTTTCCATGGTGATTAATGTTCCATAATGCCCAGTTGTTTAGTTTTTACTAATAATTACTAAGTTGTAAGCACAACAGGGCAGATTCGCTGCTTGGGGGTTAAGGCCGACAGATGCCAGGGTTTTATGTAACTCTAATCAATCTGTCTATCTGTGGATAAAGAGCCACTCACTAAATGCAGAAGTATATAATCAAAAACATATTATTTTTGCTTGAAAAAAATATTCTAAGTGGAAGCAAATTGAGCCTTAAAGTGGGTTTTGGAGCAAGGGTGCTGCCATCTTGCAGTATCACAGCGTGTGACGTCACGGGGTTGGTTTGCTCCATGGCCAGTGGAGTAATATAAGCATTTCTTTACATTTTTGCCATTTTTAATGGCATGAAATAATATCTGAACATCAGTAATAACTATAATAATTTGCATAAAAGAGGGGTGTCTGTACTGGAAAAAATGACAATAATTTGTTTGAAATATTCCAGCACTATTTAAACAGCAAGCAAAACTGGTTTGATCAGTAAATATTTTATTGTTTTCCTATTTGCTGGTTTTTGCTTTGAATATCTGCATTCTGGTGTGACCATTAATTGTTTCATTCATCTGGATGTTATGAGTAAACTACTAGCCGAAGAGCATCATATCATGGTGAGGTCATCATATACCGAATGGTTAATTAATTTGACTGCTTTTGCGAGTGTATCAGAGCTCTTCATGCCTCTGAGCTGCATCTCTCTGCCTTAATAGCATTTATTGAGCCCTTGACCGTTTGAACGGAGCATTTAACCCCAGTGCATAAATATCAATGGAGCACAGCGATGCATTATAGCTCTCTCTCATTTAATCTCTCTCTGGGACAAGCACTATCGATCTCTGTTTAGCAGCAGGAGTGCCATTCACGTGTGCTTCAATTGCATTTAAACTCAACAGGCCAGCAACTTAATCTCTGGTGGCTGCCAAACCCAGAGGATGCTGGGATTTCGAAGGATGAGTTCACATAAGCATCAACATTTTTAAAATTATTTGATCTTATATATAGTCTATATATAGTTTTTTTTTTTTTAAGAAATGAATGCTTTTTCAACAAGGACACATTACATTGATCAAAAGTGGCAGGAAAGACATTTATAACACCATGAGCACCATATAATGTGTTATAATGTTCTTGAGCACCAAATCAGCATATTAGAATGATTTCTGAAGGATCATGTGACACTGAAAACTGGAGTAATTAATAAAAAATTCAGCTTTTCCATCACAGGAATAAATTCCATTTTAAAATATATTAAAATAGAAAACAGTTATTTTAAATTATAACGATATTTCACATGAATTATGTTTTTACTGTATTTTTGGTCAAATAAATGCAGCCTTGGTAAGCACAAAAAGAAGAAAAAACTTTAGCACATTGTATGTAGCTACACACACACACACACACACACAGAGACATTAGGGATTCTGATTAGCTACATATACCGTTCAAAGACCTGTTTTTTCTTTTATGTCTGTATGTCTTGCTGACAGTGATGTCTCTGAGTGCTGCCCATGTAACAATTCTGTCTCTCTGAATGAGCTGTCTGCCTGAAAATAAATGTCTACTGTGTATTAGGACATTTCTTTGCCCATGTAGACACATGCACACACACATATCCAAACAGACAGATGCTGTCTGTCTCACAACATGTTTACACTGAGGAGTACCATCAGTATCTAATCCCTCAAGCACTCTAGCATGAGAAATTATGTTTTATTCCTGAGGCTTATTTCCACGACATTATTCTACAAACCAATCAGTACTAATATCTGTTTTCTGTAGGCCAGACTCAGTAAGAATCATTTAGCAAATAGATTTTTTTCCTTTTAACATATAGGCAAATCATTAAAAACATAGCAAAAAACAGTGAGATGTTACCTCTATACCGCAGAAGTAATAAGCCAGGCTGAGCGGGCCATTCACTGCTGAACTGCACTGAGATCTGGTTGCTTGAGCTCCGCAGCACCAGACCCCTGGATAACACTGAGTTGTTGGCAAGTATTGAGGCCACAGGTCCACCTAGATCCTCCAGAACCGCCTCCATCCCATCATCCAAACTTGCGTTCAGCACCTAGAGCACAAGGGCAGAATCAGATCAAAACGTAGGCTGTGATATTCCAGACTTACATGATTGCATCTGTGTAAATGTCTATTAGAATCAGCTAAACTGAAAGTGTGTTTTGGGTGCACTTCAGTGGGTCCAGAATATGAAAGTGTGTGTGGAGGTTCCTCTGATCGGTTTTGTTGCATGTGCCTCTGAGATAAGCATACTGACCAGCGTTGTGTCAAGTTTTGAGCTACCCAGTTGTATCACACACTGATAGGTTTTTACCGCTGTGAGAGCAGCACAGGTGCAACACAATTTTCTTGTTGCATTACAGATATTAATTCACTTTGAGAATTTGTACCAAGCATTGGAGAATTAGATATCTGGGGGGAAAAAATAGCAGTTTCTTGGAAATGCTATCAACAGAACAGAAATAAAATATCAGAATTAAATTCACGTATTCCAAAAGTTTATTAAAATAACTTCCAATAATTTTCACAGACCTTTCAAGTACAGATTAATTTAAAATATTAAATAAAAATGTTTCATTCATTCATTAATTTATTCATTCGAATATGATTCAGGAACCACACTGTTCGCGCTGTATGATTTTAATTCACTAAAGGGAATCGACATATAAGAGTCATTAATATTTACCCTACTACACTGGTCGCACTGTATGTTTTTTGGTCCACTAAAAAGAATCATTCCTTCGGGAACCGGACTACACTGGAATCCAGTATTGTTTTAGAGCAATGTATTGATTCAACAGTGTTGCCGGACGTACGATAATTATCGTATTTGTACGATAATTTTGACCTCTTTACGACGTACGATCAATAATGAAAAAAATCCCATAATGCACGATAATTTCATAATTTTATGACAATTCTAATGATGGTAGTTGTAGTCATAGGGCTTCTATATTCACACGAAATCGGCTCATTACAGATACTCTAAATGAGCTCATGCACACCTCAGAGTGTGTTAAGAATGCAGGAGGGTGCCCTGCTTTAAAGCCAACGAGCACTGTTGCGGTCCATGACGGCAAGAACCCCCTCAACATCTGGCAACACGCAAGCGGCTCAGATGTGGAGTTAACAGCTAAAGTCTGTCTACACTGGACGCGACAAAGCGAGTGTTAAAAATTTGTGTCAGTACGTCATAAATAGGACGAGGCATCAGTTTACTGTCGGGGATGTGATGTGTCGTGTCGCATCCATTGCAAACAGTCACTGATTATAATGGTTTCTATAGTATTTTGTCGCACTGCTCACGTCCAATGTAAACACAGTACGCCTAGTTATCTATTGTGGTAATTTGCAGGTCGTGTCAAAAAGTTGTTGGTTTAGATCAATAGCTGTATTCTGTATTCTTATAATTTTCTTCCAAATACGATAATTTTGAGCTTCTGGTACGATACTTGGACATTTCCAATCTGGCAACACTGTGATTCAATAAAAGAAACCGGCTCAAAAGAGTCAATCGTTCTGAAATCAAACCACACTGCTCTTGCGGTATGTTTTGGGCTGTAAGTTTAGTAGCGGCGTTGCTGTGGTAAGTTAGTAGTTTGCATTCGCAAAAGAAATGCACGTTTGAGAACCTAATGAAACCGAAATTCAAGAAATTTATTCGGTCCTGATATTTTTTTCAAAGGCGGAACTCGCTTCCTAACTCTAATGAGGACTAATTGCAGGTAATTTTGTGACAAACTGTGTCTTTTAGCCGTTACTACAAAACAGTATAAAAGTCCATTTAAAAAGACATACGACTTTATTCCATCATTTCCTTATATGGTAGCTATTTTAAAAACCAAGTGATATTTCCAAACAAATAGGCTAATGCTAGACCCAGAGCAGAGTTTACACAGACCTTCCTTCTTTACGTGTAAATGAAGCCACATAAAATATTAATTTGAAAGAGGGTGAAGGAGCTGATGACCTGTAGAAAAAAATTGCATAGATTTGAATACATGCATGATAAGTTTAGCTTCATATTTCCAATGCCTTTGCTTTTCTCTTTCCCTTGTGATTTGTCAGTCTCACGCTGAGAGGAATAACCATCCCTGACACTCTTTTGCTTTACATCTCCCTGCTTTTTATGACACATACCGGAGCCAAGGTAAAATTAATATCAGCTGACAGCAATCTCTCCAACTGAGACCTTGACTGAAAAACTCATTTCAGATGTGGTGGCAAGACCCTGAAATTCTCCTCAGGTTCAAGCGACTCCTTTCTGTGAATATTAGCTCATTTGCTCTGTTATAATTTGAGCTTTTTAAACTCAAAAGCCAACTGAACAAGCACAAAGGCCTTAATTTCCATAAAGTTTAAAAGTGTGTCATCAGATGTTCGGTTGATGCTCCCTGACACCTGAGCTGGGAAGGGTTAGCAGGGCAGTGCGTATGGAATAATATGAGCGCTGTCATGGTCAACAGGTCAACAAGCAATTAAAATGAAACGGTGTTGAGAATCTTAATGATTTTTGGCCTTTCACAGGACCTTTGAGGACTCCAACAGACCAGTTTGTGGAAAGTTAATAAGGGTCTAGCCGACAGAGCACTGGTCCCTGGAGAGATGGCACTGTGAATACAAGGTACCTCTAATTATAGCTCAACTGAAAGTCCAGTTTCACTACTAAACACTGTCCACCCGTTCATCAGCACACAAGCATTGATTAGATCAAGAGCTTCTCACAACTAATAGACCTTCTATGAAAGAATATATATTAAGGAGGTATAATTTTGAGGGAAGCTGACTCATGTACTTCAGCATCTGTTCCACAAATGACAGCAAATGGGCGTGAATCACCACAACCTTGGTCACATAGAAGATAATGGTTGATGGCCAATCAGCACAAGCTGAGCTAGAAATATTGTCACATAATTCATAGCAGTATCAGAAAACACATAAAACAGAGGCTCTTAATATGGACATGAAAATACACTGTGAAGTTCTGAATTTTGTGAGTAGTACTTTAGAAAAAGAAATTAAGAATGTTTTTAGTATTGTTATATATGGTTAAGGCCAATTACTGGATTTAATTAATAATGACATATCCAAAAAGTCTGTGAAAAGTAATTTTTTCCATAACCTCTGCGAGAATTTTTACATTTATTTCTTTCTGAAATTATTTCATCATTTGACAATGGAACTGCATCTCTTTTTTTGCCAGATATGGGCATAATGGTTTTGCAGTTCACTTCTTCTGAGGTTGGAACCCACATCTTTAACCACTTTGCTACACCACCCACCTATCACACTATAACACCGGAAAACCTGCAGTTATAGACTTTTTAACCTCTAAATAGTCACTATCGAAAACACAACTCTAGAACGCTGAGGAATCTGCAAAGAAAAACATCCATTTACAAACAAATGCATCCAGTGTGCCTTTAGCATCCCCTTCCAGAGCAAGCACATTTCAAAATCACTGGCTTTAAATTGGCCACTTGGAGAATTACAGATGCCAGGAAAGAGCAGTTATTTTTAACGAGTCTTGTTTATGCAAGATGAAAAAAAAAGCAAACAGACGATCACAACGTTCTAAGTTTGTAGGATACACTTGCGATCAATTCAGTACATTAAACTTTTATACTCACTATAATATCCTCAAACATAAAAACTCTTCAGCATTTTCATAATTGGTCTCAACTCAATAAGATCAATATGCATTACAAATGAAAAAATGTTGACTTCAGACATAAATGAAAAATGTCAGCTGTTGGTGAATATTGCAAGCAATTACTCAGAAAACCAAATTCACCAAAGCACAGAGATCAACTTGTAGTCAAAATCCTAATGAAGCCATCACATCTAAAATGTTCATGTATGATTCAGCACAGAGCAGAGCCGCTCTCCTCCAACATATCTATTGTAGGGCTTTTTAGAGGGAATTTTGTTTCATTTGACACGGTAGTTGTGCTGCAGTCAAACACACTGATACGTGAACATGACGGTCCTCCTGGAACTCCATACGGAAACTTTCACAACTTCAGACTGGAGGCCATTATAAATGCCTGAGAGAGAATTGGCATCATCTGTCTGCATGTCTCTCAAACTTTTCTGTGTGATGTTCTGTCTCCTCACAATCAGTTTTTAAATGCACTTCTCTATCTTCTGATCAATCCAAAATTAGAGGTCTGAGAAATTGCAGTGCATTCGATCGAACCATATCGAGTTGACAGCTGACAGAAACAATAACAAGTTCCACTTGATTGCATGAAACGCAGAATAGACGGTGTCTGCGATACTTCATTTGCTCAAAATGAACCGTTTGTTCTCTCTTGGCTTGAGTAATAAAGTAAGACATTTTGTAAATACTCTTTGCAACTAATGAGTTCTTCTAAGAACTCTGTTGTTCATAATCAAACTAGTTTATCAAAGATATCATTCTGCGATTTGAAGCGGTCACTAATATCATTGATCTTTTTCCTTAACTGAATAATTTAACTATGCTGTTTCTTCATTTTTTTAAATTCTCAATTGTATTGTATTTCTTACATTATTGGCACACATTCAAGCATTGTTCCTCTATCTATAGCAATTTTACAATTGCAATGGCCTGTATGCAGTTGTCAGACTTGACAGTCCATACTTGCTATTTAGGAAAATTAATATTTATCTCATCTCCATTTAGTTATGCAGAAAGCTCAGAAGAGAATATCTTGTCATACTGAGCATGTAGGGAAAGGCTGAGACTTTTTTAATTTCTATATACACTTATGAAATTTCAATGTTAAATGCAGAGGAGATGGAAATGACACTCTGTTGCCCTTGAGAGACAAAGATGTGCCAGAGAGATGCTTCTCCTAATCTGCATATGATAAAAGCGTTAGATGAAAAAGTACTGACCTGAATCTCAACACCATAACCCAGATATACAGTAACCAGGCAGGTGCAATGAATGTGGGAATCAAATGAGACATCCGGGGGGAGCTCAATATAACCCTCGGCGTCTGTGAAGTTCATATCGCAGTGAGCTGGAAAAAGAAAGACAGAGAGAGAGAAAAGGGCACCATTCTGAAGTCACCCCTTTTACAGCTGTCTTATGTTTGGTTGGCTGTGCAATAATCCTCCATTAGCTCTGAGGTCTGTGCATTGTCATAGAGATCAACATCCATATCCATCTATATCTTTCATCCATATCTAGCCATATCCATCTATATCCATATTTATTTACCTGTCTAAATCCATCTATATCCTCTGTATCTAGTTATGTTTATCCATCCATATCTATTCATATCCATCTATCCATATTCATATATATCTACATCCGTATCTATAATTAATTATCTGTCCATTCATATCTATCCATAACATCAATTTCCATATCTTCTATCTATCTATCTATCTATCTATCTATCTATCCATACCATCTATATCCATCTGTTTCTATCCATACCATTTATATCATATCTATCTATCCATCTATATCTATCCATATGCATCTATATCCTCCAGATCTAGCATCCATACCTAGCCATTTCTCTCTATATCTACAATCCATATCTATCTATCTGTCTATCTATCTATCTATCTATCTATCTATATTCATCTATATCCTTCCATGTTGTTCTCATATGTCCATTCATATCTATATCCATATTTATCTACCTGTCCAAATCCATCTATGTCCTCTGTATCTAGCCATCCATATCTATTCATATCCATATATCCACATTCATATACAACTGCATATCTGTCTATAATTATTATACATATCTATCCATCCATATCTATCCGTATCCATCTATCCATATCCATTTATACTCATCTATCTATCCAAACCCATCTATATCCATCCATATCTATCCATACTCATTTATATAATCTGTATCTATCCATATCCATCTATATAATATCTATCCATCCATATCCATCTATATCCTCCAGGTCTAGCCATCCATATCTTGCCATATTTATCTATATCTACCATCCATAGCTATCTATTTATTCATATCCATCTATATCTATCAATGTCCTCATATATCCATCCATATCTATTCATATCTAGCATCCATATCAATCTATTTAATTTTCTATCCATATGCATCTATAACCATCCATATCTATTCTACCAGACATCTACTGTACCTGGAGATGTCTCAGAGGAATATCCTGGTGTGGTTTTCCCCTCCGGTCTCCGTGGTTCTTTCTTAGGTGAAGTTGACAGAGACAGTGGTGGCAAAGTGCTTTCCTTGTCAAAAGATTTCTTTGTTGTTGTGTTGAGAGCTGTCTTTTGACCTGTACTTGTGGGAGTGCTTATTGGAATGGTGGGGTTTGTGAGAGGCTGAGAGGTGACTACCATCTTCTCTGATGTTCTACTATGGCTTTTGCTGGGCCTTCTTTGTTCCACAGATGTTGCCGCAGTCATGGTCAATGTGGTCGCAAGGTCAGTCAAGAATGTTGCATCCTCCTGAGGCACCAGAAGTGAATGTTCAGTGTTAGATGTAGAGGTAGAGACTGTAGACATGGTGTACGTTGCCTCTTTAAAAAACTGCTGATCTCCCTCAAAGCTCTTGGTTAGCAGAGCTGAGTGGAGTTTGAGCAGTCTTAGGTTGGGGAGGATTGGTACCGCATCTGTTGTGAGCTGCTGGACGTCAGTTGGTGGCTCCTGTTTGCTGGTGAAAGGGTCAAACTCGCTCTCTGATTCTGACTCTTCTCCTCTCCGAGTTTGTACAGTTCCATCCTCTGCAAAGTCCAAACAGATTGAAAATTAATACTAACAAACCTAATCCTGTCTAAGACAGTGATTTTTAAACTGGGCTATACAGATCCCCAGGGGGCCATCGTACAATTTGAAAGATTAAAAGAAAAAAAAGGATATATCTAATATATATATAGATATATTATATATATACACTGTATATACACCACATTCATATAACAATTATTTTATTTACAAATAATGTTCAAAAGTCCTTGTACACAAGTTTTTGTAATGCTATTTGAATACTATTTTTTAACGGTATTAAGGCAATGCTTCCCTGAAAAATAATAATTTTGTAGTTTAAGAGTGACACAAGAGGTTCAATATTGCTGTGATCTTCAGTGCTGAAGAACAGCAGCATCTTTCAGGGGAAAGAAAGTGTGAGGCAATTACAGCACGTCTTTCATCTCAAGATTAACACACCTCGCTAGGCAGGATAGCTTCTCAGAATTGATAGAGAGAGAGAGAGAGAGAGAGAGAGAGAGAGAGAGAGAGAGAGAGAGAGAGAGAGAGAGCGAGAGAGAGAGAGAGTGTGTGTGTGTTTTGAGAGAGAGAGAGAGAGAGAGATGTAAATGACAGCCAGCACTTCAGGCCTGAACAGCCAGCACTTCAGGCCTGAAAGTCTCAACAAATGTTTATGATCAGAAACAAACTGTAATCAGAAAGACAGGCCTCACTTGCCACTGAGAGGAAGTGAGTCATTCGAGCATATCATTCAAACACAAAGATTCTTAAAAGCATGTTTGATAAAAAAATATCAAAAACAGTCATTATGAGAATGTCAGAGACTGTTTGTTGATCGTTCTTTGACTTTTAAATGCGTCATACCATTCAGATTGCATGCGCTCCCTCAGATTTCAAACAAAATTATTTTAATCTTTGATAAGTTGAATGATTGTTAAAAAACGGTAAACAAAAAATAAAGAAAAAAATAAATGTACCTTCTAAAGATCATTGAGTCTAAATTGAGAATTCTGTCATTTCCTACCGTGTCTTTCAAAACTTGAATTACCTTTTTATCTCTCTCTCTCTCTCTCTCGTGCGCATGCGTGGGCGTTTGTGGAGCGTGGTGAGGTGTGAGCGTGGCGAGTGCTGTTTGAGAGTGTGGTGAAGCGTGTGAGTTTTCCAAACTTTTCTTTATTGTATCTTTATCTTTTTTCTTTTTTGTTAGTGGTGTTTTTGTTTTCTTCTCTCTGTTTTTGAGGCGGCGGCTGCCGGCGTAGCTGGTCAGCATGTCTGCGGGAGAGCGGTTTAGTTTTCAGAAGTTAACGCGCCGGCATGCTATTAAATTGTCTCCTCCTGAAGGAGCTTCTATAGAAGTTTGCAGTCTCGCGGTGGGTGAGATTGTTGGTTTTGAAAGCATTAAGTCGGCTTCCAGGATGAATAGTGCAGTTGTCATTTTTTTGGATGAGGTGGATAAAGTAAACCGTTTGCTTGAGAGTGGGATTACCATTAATGACACATACACACCTGTCCTGTCTCTGATAAGCCCTATAAAAAAGGTCATTATTTCGAATGCACCCCCGTTTTTGAAGAATGAGCTTTTGGAAAAAGAGCTAGGGAGATATGGAAAATTAGTGTCACCGATAAAAATGATTCCTATCAGTTGCAAATCTCCTCAGCTTAAACACGTGGTGTCTTTTAGGAGACAAGTTAATATGATTCTTTAAAAAAACGATGAAGAGTTGAACTTGGTTTTTAAGTTCAAGGTTGAGGATTTTGATTATACTGTACATGTAACTACGGAACTGATTAAGTGTTTTGGGTGCGGAGCGGTGGGGCACGTGATTCGGTCGTGCCCGAATGAAAGACGCGCGGGCCGGGCGGCTGCAGGTGCGGTGGAGACGCCGCCCGCTGGGTCTGATGCCGGAGCCGCTGCACCGGTGGAGCCGCGAGAGGCTGTTATGCAGGTCTCACAGGCAGAGGATCGAGCTGATAGTGGTTCGGGAGATGAGGTGGTGGAGGATGCAGAGAATAAACAGTGTGATCAAAATGTGCAAAATATCTCAGAAGGAGATTCAAATGTTGGTCACATAGTAACTAGAGTAGTGGAGTCCCTGTTGTTCAATGAGGAAGATGTTTTGATGGATGAGGATTTTTTTTAAAGTGTCAAATAAGAGGAAGAGCCCAGAAAACAAGTCAAACACTGAACAAGTCACAAAAGTGACAAAAATGCACCCAACGGTTTGCTCATCCCAGTCACAAGAAAGCTTGTCAAGTACACAGGAGGGTGAAAGTGAATGTGGAGACACACAAGTTTACCAAACAACTCGTTTACCAAAATTCAGACCTTTTTGCAAAAAACAAAAGGAATGAGATCTGTTAAAGTTGATGATTTTTTTTCCAGATTTGAAGTTGTTTCTTGACTCAGTTAGGTTTTTCATGAAAAATACAGACCCTACCACAACCTTTACTGATCAGGAAATATTTCGTCTTAAGAAGTTAATGGTGAAAGTTAAAACACAAATAGCAAATGATGTTTAAGTGTTTGTTCTTTTTTGCAGTTTATTTTATTGTCTTGTTTATTTGTAGACCTATTTTTGTCATGTGTGACATAAAGCTGGGTTCTTTAAACATTAATGGTGCCAGAGAGGATATGAAAAGAATTTCTCTTTTTAATTTGTTTAAAGTTAGGAAACTAAATGTTATTTTCTTACAAGAAACACATAGCACAGCTGAAAATGAAACTGACTGGAATAAGGAGTGGGATGGAGAAGTTTATCTCAGTCACAAGAGCAGTAATAGTGGAGGTGTTGGCATCCTTTTTTCTAAGGATTTTTCACCTATTTCATGTATTACTGAGGAAATAGTTAAGGGTCGACTGTTAAAAATACAAGCCACTTTTGAGAATGTGAAAATGTCCTTTATTAATGTATATGCTCCAAATATGGGCATTGAAAGGACGATATTTTTAAACATTCTAAACACTGTACTTAATAACTGTAATGTGCATGAGTATATGTTCTTGGGCGGTGATTTTAATTGCACTGCAAATGCAGCTCTAGACAGGAACCATCCTGAACCGCACAGAGCTAGCATGAAAAGCCTTATTGGTTTAATCGAAACAAATGATTTATGTGACATCTGGAGATTTTTTCACAAGACTCAACGTCAGTATACTTGGACTCATGCAAAGGATAATGTTTTATCTTTGGCAAGGCTTGACAGATTTTATTGTTTTAAACATCACATTAATGTTCCTAGAGGCTGTTCAATACATCCAGTTGGCCTTTCAGATCACTCCCTTGTACAAGTTTCCATTTTTGTTAAGGATGTGAAATGTAACAGTGCTTATTGGCACTTCAATGTGTCTTTGTTGTCAGATAATGTTTTTATTGATGCTTTTAAGTATTTTTGGAGTGGTTATAAGGAAACAAAGTCTGAATACACCTCTTTACAACAGTGGTGGGACATAGGGAAAGGAAAAATAAAGCAGTTATGTTTACAATATACTCTCAATGTCACAAGGGACATGACTAAATCTATGAACGTTTTGGAGAATGAGATAGAGGAATTGCAAGGATTGGCAAATTCCACAAAAGATGGAGAATATTTTAAAGATCTTAAAAGGAAAAAGTTAGCTCTATCCAGCCTTTTGGGTTTTTCTACTCAAGGTGCTTTAGTTCGGTCACGGTTTCAAAATATTGTAAAAATGGATGCTCCCTCTCACTTTTTCTTTGGCCTTGAACGAAAGAATGGACAGAAAAGGCTCATGCATTCTTTGCGGTCCAGTACTGGGCAGTTGCTGAAAGAGTCTGTAGAAATACGAAAATGTGCAGTTGGTTTTTACTAGAAGCTTTTCAAGAAGGAATTCCGAGAGAATCCTGAGGTGGCACAGTCTTTTTATAGAGACTTACCTAAGGTTTCTGAGAAAGCTATGGCAGAGCTGAATGCAAGGATCTCTGCGGAGGAGCTGTTTTCTGCGTTACAGAGCCTAGAAATAGGCAAGGCTCCGGGTATCGATGGACTTCCTGTTGATTTTTATAAAGCTTTCTGGCCTGTCCTGGGAGAGGATCTACTGCTCGTTCTCAGGGACAGTCTAAGTAAAGGGTTGTTACCTTCGAGCTGCAGGAGAGCAATTCTCACTCTTCTCCCTAAGAAGGGGGACTTGCAAGAGATTAAAAACTGGAGGCCAGTGGCGTTACTCTGCACGGATTATAAAATTGTTTCCAAGGTGTTAGCTTTGAGGCTGAGAAAAATGATGGAGCATATCATTCATGTTGATCAGACATATTGCATTCCAAATAGGTTAATATCTGATAATATTTTTTTAGATCTTTCCAAGTCATTGGGCTGCGAAAATGTTTTAATTTCACTAGACCAGGAAAAGGCTTTCAATAGAGTTGAGCATCAATATTTGTGGCAAATTTAGATGCTTTTGGTTTTAGTTCTAGTTTTATAAATATGATTCAAGTCTTGTACAATGATATTGAGAGTATATTGAAGGTCAACGGTGGTTTAAGTGCTCCTTTCAAGGTTCAGAGGGGAATAAGACAAGGTTGTCCACTATCTGGTATGTTGTATTCTTTGGCAATAGAGCCTCTTTTACATAATTTTAAGGCAATCTCTTTCTGGTGTGTTTCTGCCTGGTTGTGAAACAGGTTTTAAGTTATCTGCTTATGCTGATGATGTTGTTGTAATTGTTAACAAACAAAAAGATATTGACACTCTTGTTAAAAATATGAATGTTTTTAGTGTTTTATCTTCTGCTAAAGTTAACTGGGAAAAAAGTAAAGCCATAACAACCAGTGAAAAATTAAGACGGATTTTTGTTTTACCTGGTGGGTTAACCTGGAGTAAGGGGGGTTTTAAGTATCTTGGGGTTTATCTTGGTGATGATGTTTTAATGTGTAGGAACTGGGAAAATGTTTTAGAGAAAGTTGAGGGGCGTTTAAAAAAGTGGAAATGGATTCTTCCACATATGTCTTTTAGAGGTAGAACACTAGTAATTAACAATTTGGTTTCTTCTATGTTATGGCACCAATTACTGTGTATTGATCCTCCAGCACAATTGCTAGCTAAGGTACAGGCAATTTTAGTGGACTTCTTTTGGGACCGAATGCATTGGGTCCCACAAAGCGTTTTGTTTTTACCGAAAGAAGGAGGCCAAGGACTCATTCATCTTGCCAGTAGAGGTGCTGCTTTCCGGCTCCAGTTCATTCAGAGGTTCCTGGTTGGACCCAAAGACCTTGTCTGGAAACCTTTAGCCAGAACTATTTTGTCCAGAGGTGGGAATTTGGGTCTTGCGGAGTCCTTATTTTTAATGGACCTAAGTACTCATAAACTGAATAACCTCCCAGAGTTCTATCAAGGACTTTTTACTATTTGGGGGATGTTCCATAAGCAGAGATCAGCGGACAGTGAATCTTCATTATGGCTATTGAAAGAGCCTGTAGTGCATGGGACACGTTTTAATGTAGAGGATACAACAGGACTTTTCATGATGCAGTTGTTCGTTTCAGCTGGGACTGTCACACTGGGACATGTGGTCAATTTATGTGGACCTAATCTTCTCAATGCTGCAAGTCTAGCCTCTCATGTGGGAGTTCGATCCATTAGGCTTATAGAGCAACTGCTCAGTACGTGGAAATGCAAACTCACAAAGACTGAACTCTCTTTACTAACTGACTACTGCAATGGTCTCTGTCAAGAAAATGTTGATGTTTCTTTTCCTGCTATGACACTTTTCCCCAATTTTAAAGAATGTACTGGTCATTTTTTAGAGTCTGAAAGTCTTTTTACCAACAATTTGAAGGATATGGGAGGAAAAGTTATGTATAAGATGTTTGTTAAAGTGTTAAATAAAAGTAAACTAAATGGTAGAGTTGATACTCCTTGGAGAGCTCATTTTGGAGTTGGTAATGAGATCAAACCTGTGTGGAGAGCGCTGTACAAACCACCGTTGACAAAGAGAGTAGGGGACTTGCAATGGAGGATACTGCATGGTGTCGTGGCAGTTAATGCTTTTATTTCAATTGTCAATCCTAATGTAAGTGCTGATTGTCCTTTCTGTGTACAGAGGGAAACAATTTTTCACTGTTTTGTAGATTGTGGCAGACTGAGTGCTTTTTTTCATTTGTTACAAAGAATGTTTACAATGTTTGGGGAAAGTTTTTCTAAACAAATGTTTATTTTTGGTTTTAAATATTGTCAAAAGTGGAGAGTGAAATGTCAATTGTTTAATTTTGTACTGGGCCAAGCAAAAATGGCTATCTATGTGAGCAGAAGAAATAAGATAGAAGAGTCTTCAGATTGTGATGTAAATACAATTTTTGTCAGATTGTTGAAAGCCAGACTGAAAATTGATTTTGATTTTTATAAGTCTACAAATAATATAGAAGAGTTTAGAAATATGTGGTGTCTTAAAAATGTGCTATGTTTTGTTGAAGAAAATGTGCTGTTTTTTGGTTTGATGTTGAGTTAATTTAGTGTTTTTGTTTTCTGGTTTGAGTGTGATTTTGTCTAAAAAGCAATGAAGAGGTTTTGCTTTTTGAAACCTCCATTTGGCATAATAACAGCTCTGAGTTTTCTCCTATAATGCCTGATGAGGTTAGAGAGCACCTGACAAGAGATCAGAGACAATTCCTTCATCCAGAATCTCTCCAGACCCTTCTGATTTCCAGCTTCATGATGGCGCTTCTCCTCAGTTCACCACACTCATTTTCTATAAGGTGCAGGTCAGGGAACTGGAATGGCCATAGCAGAAGCTTGGTTTTGTGCCCAGTGACCCATTTTTGTGTTGTTTTTAAGGTTTGTTTTTGGATTATTGTACTGTTGGAAGATTCAAACATGGCCCATCATAATATTTCTAACAGAGTCAGTCACTTTTTTATTTTTTATCTGTTGGTATTTGATAGAATCAAAGATGCCATGTATCTAAACAAGATGTCCAGGACCTCCAGCAGAAATATAGGCCCACAACATTAAAGATACAGCAGTATATTTCATTGTGCACATGGGGTACTTTTTTATCCCTGTTTGCACCAAACCCATTTGGTGGGTTTGCTGCCAAAAAGCTCTGTTTAGTTTCATCTGACCATAGAAGCCAGTCCCATTTGAGGTTCCAGTCGTGTCTGACAACTGAATATACTGGGGATGTTTTTTATTGACTTTTCTTTTCTTGAAGCCCTCCCAAACAACATGTGGTGTAGGTGCTGTTTGATTTTTATTTATTTTTTTAAGGTTTTCTGACCCCGAGACTCAACTATTTTCTGCAATTCTCCAGCTGTGGTCCTTGGAGAGTCTTTAGCCACTCAAACTCTCCTCCTCACCGTGCATTAGGACGATATAGACACATGTCTTCTTCCAGGCAGATTTGTAACATCTTTAGTTGATTAGAGTTTCTTAATTATTGCCCTGATGGTGGAATGGGAATTTTCACTGCTCTAGCTCTTTTCTTAAAGTCACTTTCTAATTTGTTAATCTCAATTATCTTTTGCTGCACATCAAAAATACATTATTTGGTTTTTCTCATTTGTGATGGGTGATTAATTTGGAATTTGGCCTTTGTTTTCCTTCCTATTTATATTTCTGTGAAACAGGAAGCCATGGCTGGATAATTTCATGTTCATAATCACCCTGGAGTGCTCAAAATTGTGAATATGAATGGGAATATACTTCACAGATATTTTACTCAAAAGAATTTCTAGGGGTCCCAATAATTGAGTCCCACATGTATTTGAGAAAAACATTTCATAATGATATTTCCCCCCATTCTAAATTCTTATTATCCAATGAAAGGTTAGATTTATGTGAATATTTTTTTAATAAAAGATCAAAATGATTAACAATGCAGATTTATTTTCACAGGCTTCTATGATCATATATATATATTTATTTATTTTTCACACTTTTTAAGCCAGTGACTACAAAAAAGCTATTGAACATTTCCACCACTACTGCACATGTTGGCATCTCTCTGATATTTGATACTTGTAACATTTCACTGAGGTGTGAAGGAAATTCTTTTGTTTTCCTGCTCGTGTGATATAGCTGTGCTGAAAACAACATCTGGAGTTGTGTTTTATCTGTCAGGAAGTGCTTCCATTATTGAGACGTGCGAGGGAAGCTCTGTACTGAACTGCTGTCAGATCATCTGTCTCTTTATAATCATTCCTATAGGATTACAGCAGCTCTCCACTGCAACTTTAATACTGTCTGGCTTGAGGAAAAGTCAGCTGCAAATGTATAGACTCTCTTATGCTAACACACAAGTCCCTATAATTGTGCAGTTTTGCTAAATCAGCCTTAAAAGGACAGTTCGCCTTAAAATGAAACTTCTGTCATCCTTTCTTCACCCTCATGTCGCTCCCAACTCATGATTTTTCAGATTTTCCACCCTAGCTTTCAAATCTCAAAGTCCTCCTTTCAATATTCTGCATGAAGACAGAAAATCCTATGGATTTGGAACAACATTGAGGGTAAGTAAATGATGACAGATTTAAATTTTTAGCCTAACTACCCCTTTTAAAGTGTTTTGTGACAACAAGAGGACAATCATCACGGTTTATTTTGCCTCATAGTCCTATACGTCTCATGAATGGCTTCAAAATAAAGCTGTAAGAAGACTGTGAACCTCAGAAGAGCAGAGACCTCTGAGACCTGCTATTGTTTCTGCATTCAAACAGCATGAGATCTCGAGTGTGTTTTTACTCCCTAATTAGGGAACTATATGACAGTGTGTTCTAACAGGATGTAGCTTGGCGACACAGTGAAGACAGTAAGAGATAAAAAGAACATCACTGACACAGACGGTAAATGGCAGACGAAAAAGGGATCAGAGATTTGGAGACCAGCGCACAGTAATCTCAGTGGGCGCTATGGCTCTGTTTTAATATTGGATCAGCCCGTAGTATGGTGCCAGTGAACACTGGTGGAATGCAGAATGAAGATAATCAGTTGTGGATTGTAATTGTTTTGTTGGCGCGAAAATGTTATTAAAAGGTCATAAAGCTGAAACCTCCATTGGGTGCATTCAAATCTCTGGATGTTTCTTTGTCTATTGCAGTGGTATACCTTTACGTTTTATCGTTATGCAAAGTATTAAAAAAGTGATATAATTGGTCATATTTAACCAAGGCAATAAGGAAAAAGAAAGAAACAAATATGGCGGTTTGTGTGAGAGGAAGAAGGTAAAAAAGGAAGGGAAAAAGAAGGGGGGAAGTACCAATAGGGATAACGAGCGGGAAAAGGGGGAGAGCAGAGTAAACCAGCGAAGAAGGGAGGTAGAAAAGAGGGGTGAGGTAGAAGAGTAGAAGGAAAGAGAAGAAGAGGGGGGGAGAAATGTGAAGAAAAGAGGGAAGAAAAAAAAGCATGTGAAGGGGGAAGGGAAAGAAATGAAAAAGAGAAGGGGGAAGGATAGGAAAAATGGGGGGAGCGGGAAGGAACGAAAACAAACGAAACTAGGAAAAAAAGAAATAAGAAAAGAAATAAATAAAGGTGGAGGGAATAAAGCTAAAAAAAAAGAAATTTAAAAAAAATTGAAAATATAGTAATGTGTAATGAAATAATGTTAAAATGATGATGAATAAATTCTACAGTTTTTAATAAGAACATTTATTAAACAATTAAAAACCAGAATTATAAAGAATAATTAAGTCAATTTAATTAATAACCAGTCTAGTAACCTATAACTCTAGTTAAATATTCAATGCTCACCGTTTTGACAGTAATCATATCTGCTCTTTTCTTCCGCACTCTTTTTGGCCTTTGCCCACTCATCTCCTCACCGGCTTGGTCGGTCCTTCTCCCCCACCCCTCTTCAGCCCTCTCCTCCTATTCAGACGTTATGCGCCCCGCCACCTTCTCCACCCCAGCCAGCACTTTCTACACTCTGTGTTGGCGTCCTCACCCCTACCTCACCACTCCCCACCCCGGCATCAGTCAGCCCAATTTTTGGCAGACCACCACAGTCACACATCCACGACTCCCCTATATTAGGCCCGATTGATGCTGATCGCCCACTTGCCCCTAAGCGCCCCCTACCCCCCCTCTCACGACCGCCGAAGTGCGAGACACCCTCGTTGTGTCGCTATTTGTGTGGCAGCCGCCTCGTGCGTTACTCTGACCTCACGTAATAATCTCGCTCCTGCACACCAGCGGCTTTTTTTTTCTGTTGTACATGTTCTCCTTTGTCCGAGCCCATCCAGCAGCCACCCATAAAGACTTGCGTCTGGTCTCCCCCCACACACGTTATGCCCGCACGGGGCCACGCATGACCACTCGCCACTGCCGCCGCATTGTTCCACAACTCCCCGACGCAGACGACCACTGAACTGCCTGCCTGCCGCCTGACAGGCCCCCCCCTTGTCCCTCTCATGGATCTACAATATACCCTTAGCCAACTATCGCATCAGACTCGATGCTGGACACCCCCCGCGCCCTCTTAGAACTGGCACAACGAGGACATCAGTCCACCGCCCACCATCACCTTGGGTCATGGTCAACCCAACCCGCTGGGTGCCACACCAGCCCGCCGGCCCCATCCCTCACAAATACGCCCACCGGGGTTCCAACCGACACCAACCCGCCTTAAACTCAAGCCCGGCCCACCCCTCAATCCCCTCAACTCAGAGCCACCGGGTGTCGATACTGTAACCCGCGCGGAGAGTTGTGAAAGGCGGGAAACTACTACGTGTTTGGTCTTCAACCACACCCCCCCCAGAGCCGAACCCCACGCTAGCACAATACAGTGCGTTAAGATCGTCATTTCCACACTCACCTCCCTACCTGTTCCAGAACAGCTTCCAACAAACCCACACCACTATTCAGCCCCCTCGTGTTCCACCGTGCACTTTTCTGGAGGCTGTTTACCCTGATCTGGTAATGACCCAGCCCCACGCCCTAGAGAACCCATCCCCCTCACCAGAGCCCGTTAGGCCACATAACACATCACCCCAGCACAGTAAGTACGTGTTTATATTAAAGAATTGCACTGATTGGTCACAAACGACACTAGTAAAACCACATAGTATCTTTGTAGCAGTGTAGCAGTAGACGTTTGTTGTTTGTCCATTTCTCCGATCACACAAAGCAGACAATGCGCTCTTATTTAAATGATTAAGCGGCAAACGACCTCGCGACCCCTGTGCAATGGTAACGTGATAAAAAGGACAGTAGAGTCTTAGTAATATGAACAATTTGTCAGCCCACTGGATGCAAACAAAATCATATTGATAATGGGTTTTTTAATGATATATTTGTCATCCGAGTGCTCCAAGGGAACCCGGAAGCCGGCATCACAGTATGGCAAAGGGCGCGAAACATTTTTGTCACATGTTGAGGTATTCGGCCAGTCACAACGCACTAGATAGCTGGCCAATCACAGCAAACCTCACTTTTCAGACCGATGAGACATTTGTAAAAAAATCGACATGTTGCAGAACGACGGGGCGTTTTTTTTAGCGGAGACAGCCACCTACTGTCCGTATGTGGACAATATGCTGTTTTTTGATCCGTCACCCGGCGGGGTCACACTGTCCTTCCCCCCACTCCACAAACTCCATGTTCTTTTTTAGCCCCTCATATGCCCCCTTCTTTCTACCCCTGTACCTTTTCGTAGCTTAACTTTCTCCGCTTGCTGGTTTTGTTTCCCGCGTTTCCACCGCTCGCACCTCTTCAACGTTTGCCCTCTTATGTGCCATTTTAACGGCAACTCCCTCTTTGTTTACAAACCACTCTGCTGTGCCGGCCCTTTCCCTGCTCGTGCTCTTGTTCTCGCGGCCTAACTCCCCCCATCAATGGGTGCAGCCCGGGCTTCTTTTCACACCCACCCATCTGTTTCCCGCCACCCCGCCGGGCGCTAGCACAAACTTCACCCCCTACGGTCACACCCGCGACCGCGGCCACACCCCCCCCCAAGGTGTCCCTGCAGACACCCGCTTTACACGCCCCCTACTCAACCCCAGACCCCCACCCCAAACCTCTGCACAGGCCCCCCTCACCACTCAAACACGTCGCAGACCCACCCCACCACACACCTGCCCTTGTTACCCACCCCGCCCTTTCCAACAACCCCGTACATGCCCCTCATCCCCCCTTGCTTCGCTGCTTCGCAGGCCCCCCCAGTTTTGTTGAACCACCGAACAGGTCCCAGACCTCAGCGAGCTAAACTCTGCAGGACACCGGCCCTCCAGGACCGAGTGTGGGCACCCCTGGTTTAGAGGCTCACAAACTGCTCACAAACACATCCTCCTTTCATCCCATAATCTTTTTCCAATAAACAATAAACAGATCTAAAGCCTTAAAACAGCTGTAAATCAAGCACTGACCTCACAATCTCTCTCCTATTAAGAACACATAGAGCATATGTCACTCCAGAGTGAATCCCATTTATCAAGATGACACTTTCTGTAATAGAAGTGTGATCAGATCATTCCAGTGGCAATAAACAGCTGCTTCGCAAAGCCACACAATGTCAAACCTTCCAGTCAGATTAAACCTGAAGCTGTAGACAGTCATTAATCTCTAAAAGAGGCAATTCAACCGTGTTTTATAGACTGTGACATGGAAAGACTAATCCCAGTGCACTTCTGCAAATAAATACCACCTTTAAGGGCACAATACAGCCCATATAATGTTGAACGCTCCTTATACTCAAGCTGACATGCATTATAGTCTATTTCAGATAATTCCTCCCATAAACGGCATGTAAAAGCAAATAAAAAAAGTGTGGTTGGTCACTTTACATGTCAGTCAGGCAGGCAGCCTAAAGTCAAGCTAAGTCTTTCACATATCCAGCATGTTTTTTTTTCCAGCCTGTGAGAATCCCGCAGAGAGACGTAGAGAAGTGCTGAGGTATTTAAATAGTCTGAAATTGCTTTTATTCGCTTTGGCAGGCAGGTGTCAGAGTGCAGAGTGCTGCAAGTCAACATGTCAAAAAACATAAACGGCCAAAACAAAGGTCCTACCTGCCCGACGGACATCAGTACGAACCACAATATTAGAGCTGACACTGATGGATGAAGCTCTCGGTTCTTAAAAAGATAGAGTGTTTGTGATTGTCTAGCTCCCAGAATGGACACAGTGACCCTGAGTTTCGAAATGGATCCTTACAGATGAGAACAAACCACTGAACTGACAAAACCAAATCAATAGCACAAGTTCAATTTTGGACAGGGACGAACCAAACCCTGTTCCACAATGCAATGCAGTTGACCTTTCATTTTCATGGGAGTAATATCAACTGCGCTTTTTAAGATTTTTCACACATTTGATCAGACTTCCAAAAGTTAAGACATTTCTACACAAAATTGTATACATTTATTTATTTATTTAATGAGATGCTACACTGTCATGTCTCATTAAGGCTACGTTCACAATAGTAAGTTTTCGTTTTTAAAATGCATAACTTTGGCTACGGTTATGCCTGTTGTTTACACTAATCCAGCGTTTTCAAACAATACGAAACTGAGATTTCAAATGCTGCGCAGACCCGTTTAGTTGAAAACTCCGGGCTTGCGTTTCAGTGTATCCGGACCAAAACGGAGACTTTTGAAAACAATGGCGTGGCTACCAACATTCGCTCTGCGTATCCTTGATGACCGTGTAAACAAAAAATCTGATCCTTTGGGTTACCTGCATGAAATGGTCATGGGACATCGTTTTCATTGTGTAGTGTGGACAAAGATAGTTTCTGAAACGCAGAGAAAGCGCAAGTGTAGACGAGGAACATTTTCATTTTAAAACGCCGTTTAAAAAAAAAAAAACAAGTGTAAACAGGGCCTAAATTGCATGCTTAATTCAGCAAGATAAATAAATATAACTGGCTCTGTTAAGCATGCAATTTAATGAGATATGTTACAGTGTATTAAAATACTGTTTAAAACACCATGTGCATATACTGTTTATAAATTTTTTCACTTAATAAAATAAAAATACAGTTGTTAATTAAAAATAAAGGCAGTATAATGGGTGTGTGTGTGTGTGTGTGTGTGTGTGTATATATACACACTTTTTTTTACAAGTTTACATTTTATAATAAACCACTTATGGGCAGAATGAAGAGAACGCAAACGTTGACTCACGCTCAACGCCAAACAAAATAAAGTGTAGTTGTGTAGGTGTTAGTGAACAGCATGTAGCCTATCATTTACTGAGCTCATACATTAGCAGCTCTTCTCTGACACACAGCTTAGCCATGTGGAAAAAGTGCTGTTATACCTGAAAGCGCATGATTTAATTGTTGGCAGCTTGTGGAATATATTAAAGTGTGGACGTTCAGACAGCTTTCCACCCACATGGAGGAGAGGTCACTGCATTTCTGTCCTGATGAAACCTGTTAAAAATTGAGCCGCTTTGTGGACCTCAAAATAAAGGCTGTTGCATTATGAGTTTGTTATTAACATGTTATTAACTGTATCTTACTGATACTGCTGCCTGCACAGTCATTACGTCATAAGATGAATGACAGCCATCAGTCAAAGAAAAGTGAAATAAGATAGATTTTTTTTACATATATACAGTATGATAGAATGGTAATATTATATTTATCTTGTTTTATTGTGTCATCTTAAGTGTTTGAAGACATTGCAGGGCATTCCAAATGAACCAATTCTGGCAAGTGAAGTGAAGTTCTACAAATATCCCCTGCTCAGTGTGTAGGGAGCAGTGAACACTGCATAGGGACCATGAGAATCGGAACACAGCTACAGACAATAAACTTCTGGGGCTTACTGAAGATGAACAGCTGATTTCATCAAAGAGATAAACAACAAAACCCTTTCCTGCGTTCTGAGGTATCCCTGCTGTCTCTGGATTTCATCTAAGCTGAGTTTGAATTTAGCGTCATATCCGTTCAAATCCAGTTCTATGATTAATACAGCATCACTATACATGTTCGATATCAAAGGGAAATGCACTGGGATTGAAAAGCTCTAGTGTTTTCAAACAGCTCTAGACTCCTGTAGGTTTAGTGAGGCCAATTTTTCAGGAGGTTATCCCATGACAGTTTGCACAGAAGGAGGGAGAGAACATGCCCAAGGAAATAATAATGATCTTATTTGGCCATTCATCTCCTGAAGCATGCTGTAAATCCAGAGGAACATTGTTATAAGATCAGAAATAGTCTGCGCTTTCTAAGTAAGGGTTTGATTTGTTATTCACCTCTCCCTTTTTGTATCTCTCGCTCCCTATTTACCTTTCTCTCTCTTTGCTTTCCTATGCTTAAAAGTGTCACTTTCTCCCATTCCTTTACAGTGCAATCTGTGCAGTGAGATTTAAACAAAGCATTGTGGCTAATAAAACAAAACATATTTTAGATAATCACTACTGTCATTCTGCACTATAGAAAAGATTACATATTATAAATGTTATATTAGATTGTATTAGCTTTTAAGGTGATTCGAGCCAAATAATAAACATTTGTTAGATTTTTGTACTCATTTGAAATATGTAATTAAGACATAATCCATTCGGAAGACTGGAAACGCAAGCTTGTGCGAATTTCATTGTGATACCAAGTTCAAGTTTGGCATCTCTGACTTGCAAATTCGTATTGAAGACTGCAGGTTTACAGAATTGCAGGAAAGAGTTGAATAGCCTGTAATATTATAAATAACAGCTCACCTATAGCATAAAAAAAGTAAAATTCTTCTGTTTCTTTAATCTAAAATGTAAAATTAACTCTAGGTAATTCTAGATTTTCTCTGTACAAGAGGAACACACGCATGTGCAAATATTCAAATCTCATAGGCAGCCTCACTAAGACACTTTCATTCTGCACCAAACTCTTCAGAAAACACTTGATCGGAGTGACAGGAGAGAGAGAGAGAGAAAGCGTAATGCATGCTATTTGAAAGAACAAAGGCCTGTGAGGAAATGACAGCTTGTCAGAAACAAATAAAGCCATGGAAGTGAAGAGAAAACACCACAAGGCATAAAGCTAACAAACAGAGGTAACGTAAACAGACACTGGTTTATCTATGTGCTTGCATATGCCTTTTTATTTCTGCTTACATTTTTTTTATCTCTTGGAGTAAATTAATATGCAAGTATATGAGTGAGGTCAGATGCATGTGCACAGTAATTCTGAACTCCTAATCAGCTGGGATTTACATTTTGAAATACAATGCGAGAAGAAAATCCTGGTATTCTGCTCTCTTATTTTGTCTGCTTCTCTCTTCTGAGACGACAGTCCTGATAGACATCTGTGATTGACAGGCAGGTTTTATTGCAGAGGAAAGGTCAAGGTTGCTAAAAACTTAGAGAGAGAGAGAAGGGGGCTGATTAGATGCTCTGTGATGATCTCCGAAGTCTCCCAGAAGCCTTTGCTCAATATCCACCCGTCAACCCAGAGCATAAAATCAAGAAGGATAATGTCTGAAGTTAATATGCTTATATAAATATAAGCCTACATATGTACATAATTATATTTCATGCTTAATTACACTGCCGGTCAAAGGTTTGGAATAATTATGATGATAAAAGAAGTTCCTTTAATGCTCATGAAGGCTGCATTGAAGGTTGCAGTAAAACATAAATATTTTGAAATATTATTACAACTTAAAATAACTGAATTGTTTTCTGTTGTAACATTTTAAAATGTCATTTATTCCTGCGATGGCAAAGCTGATTTTTCACCAGCCATTACTCCAGCCTTCAGTGTCACATGATCCATTAGAAATCCTTTTACATTCAGTTTACATGTTAGAAAACATTTTCTTATTATTATCAATGTTGAAAATAGTTGTGCTGCTTGATATGCCGATTCAATATTGTGGTGTTAGGGTCTTGTTGAAAACCGTAATACAGTACAATTCAAAAGTCTAGAACGAGATAAAAAAAAAGTAATACTTTTATTTTGCAAGGCAGCATTAAATTGATCCAAAGTAAAGATATTTATGTAACAAAAGATTAAATTTAAAATAAATGTTGTTCATTTTAACTTTCTATTAATCAAATAATCCTGAAAAAAATGTAGCATGTATAAAAACAGTCTGCATCAAAAATCTGAAAATGCAGTATAAATTTATTCAAACATTTAAACCAAATTATCTAAGTAATCCATATAATTTTTTTATATACATACTGTATATGCAAACAATTTCATTTATTTATCCTAAGGAATTTTAGGAGAAACATCTGAGACAGAGTCATGGTGTGACAGAAAGAAAGGAAGAGAGAAAAAGGTGGGATGCTAGTGGTGTAGAATGTATTCCCCTTGTGTCTTGTTAACTTCTCAAGTTTTGCACAGTTTATATGGGTGCCGCTTCTCCAGCAAATTACCATGGAAACAACTTTTAGATACGTCCCACTGGATATTTTCAATTTATGCAATGAATGATGAGTAATGAATATACAGGTTTTCCCGGGCTGTCTGTCTGGGTCAACACAGAGGATTTTTTAAAGTGTATGAATATTTAACAGGGTGAGGTGTTGCTCGGCTCGACCTGTAAAAATACACTGACGCTGGGCAACAGAGCAGCAAAACTGACTTCTTAACACCAAGGATTGTTTCACAAACATCTAAACATCTCTGAGAATGTCTAGACTTGACCTGCATACACTGTTCATAAAATACATTTCACAAATCCCTGAACTTGGAAAATCGAGAACACTTTGTTTCTTCCAAGGTCAGATGGACTCGAGTGAAATAAAGATGCTTTCAAGCATGAAAAACACTTGTTCAGCTCATGAGTACCATGAAGAACAGAAGCAAGCAAGTTTCTTTGGCCTTTATGTGTTAAGATTCAAGGCAGGAGATCTGGATCTCCTCTGAAAAACAAATGCACAAGGAGGCTATTTGCACTCAAATGTCTCACAACCTAGTGAACTGCATACTAATATTTTGCTTAGCTTTTATTTTTATATTTTCGGCTTTTAAAATATTACTATTTAGGTTCAGTTTATTTTCTTATATCATTTTTTTTCCAGTTAGTAATTTCAGTGCTTCTAATAAATCATATTTTAGTTAGTTGCCAAGGCAACATTTCTCATTTAATGAGGTTGATATTATATATAATATGTTTAATAAATAGAGTAAATAAATTATAGTCAGTGTTAACCAAAAGTTCAATTAACACAAAAATGTTTTTAAGAATTTCATTTTTAGTTCTTCGTTTAAGATACTTTCTTAGTGCACAAAACACTATTGGAAGAGAGCTCTCGAACTAGATGCTGACTGAATCATCAATGAACTGACTGAAAAAAGACTCTGTTATTGTCTTCTTGCATTACTGACAAACTAAGTTCCTGTTTGACACTATAAAGCTGCTTTGACACAACCAGTACTGTACTTGACGTGATTTAGATTTCACTTTTATTTAGTATGGTCTCTTTTCTTATTTGTTCTTAATGGTTTTAAATAGTTTTAGAGCAGTTCTTTTTAAATGTGTATTATTTTTTAAAGGGGTCATGGATGTACATGCACTTTACACGTGTTTGAACTGAAATAGGTGTTGGCAGTGTGTGTACACAAACCACCCTATAATGATAAAAATCCCCCCACCCAGTGTTTTTTTTTTTATCTTGTTAAATGTTTTCCCCTTTCTCAAATCGAGCCGATCTTAGATGCCTGTCTGTGTGATGTCACACTGACAGGCCCCTCCCATGATTGTTTGATTGATAGTAGCGTTTCAGCACGGACTGGACTGGTGTCTTACCTCAGACCTGGGTGAGCTGTCATCAGTCCGCCATTTTTTCACCGCTGGAGCAGATGTAGACAATTATGACTCCTAAGCGATTGAGGTGTTATGTTGTTGGATGTAATAATGAACATAACAATCGTCATTTACTCCCGACATCTGATCCACTGAAGAAGCAGAGGATTTATTTTTGTTTTTGAAGGGAATGCGCCCCCCCGATCTACCTAAATGCGTCTATGTTCGTGCGAATCATTCATGATCCAGCTTCACATACAGAAGAAGTGAGTATAAGGTTTTTTAAATTAATTTTTGCAAATCGCCTTTCCTAATAATGTGGTAATTAGCAAGTTTCAGATGAATGCGACTAAAGTAAACAGTCTCTCTGAGAGCAGCTCGGAAGAGAGGGGCGGGGTCAGCAGAGCTCATTAACATTTAAAGGAAAATGCTACAAAAATGATCTGAAAAGAGATGTTTTTGACAGGGTAAAAAAGGTGTTTTTTACACTACCATTGAAAAATTTTAACCAAACTATGTTACAGACTTTTCATTAAAGACCCTAAAGAATCATATCAACTTGTAGAAAATGGGCATCCTGTGACCCCTTTAAGGATTTGAAAAATCATTCAAAATGGTGGAATACAAAATTCAAAATATTGATTAGAAATTTTCAAAATTCACTTAACTTAAGCTCTTAAAAAGTTCAGTCTAATTAAACATCTGACTGTTTACCCAGTAATTATGTATGCTAGACTATCAACTCATTAACAAAGCAGATGTTAACCCAAAACTCAACTCTAAGTCTCCTCTTTGCTTCATGTGAAGAGCGTTCCAAATTAGATTATTTTAGTTAACGCTGTAGCTTATGAAGATAGTAGACATCAAGACGGCTCACTGGGTTCAACAGATCTACCGTGTGTCTTCCTGTCTGTCTGACTCTGAGTCTTTTTCCTGGCATTGTGCTGTGAGGAACCCCAGCTGTGATTGGCAGCACTGACTCTGGCTCCAATCTCTAATCAGCTACGCTTTTGTGTATAATCAGTCAGACCCAGAACAGTCTGAACAGTACCAGGACCGCAGTCCTCTGTAGGAGTCCTGATGCATGAGCCTTACAACTCTAATGACCAATTCACCTTCTGATAGAGCAGAGCAGGTGCCACTTGAGCTGTTTGAGCTCATTTGTGTTAGAGCGGTTATGCAAGATGAATGAACTATGTGAACTCCAAACTGTCGGTCAGATTGTCATTCATACCGCTGGCCATATTTCTAGTGAATTTACTGTATTTAAGGTTTGCTCACACCAAGAGCTAAATCAAACGGCGAATAGCAAAACAAAAATCTATTCACACAATGGGTGCAGCCAATACATCAGTGCAATGCATCTTTCAGGTTTTCAGCAGCTCTGTTAGCATTCAGAAATGTTCAGGTATGTTAGAGGAGATTCATAAGATCTGGAAAAAAAACACTAATTTAGACAGAACAAATTAAATATATACACTGCTACTGCTGAGCATGCATCTAAAAAAATACTTTAATAAATTAATTATATTTGTGTTACCGAGGACTTTGCCCTGATTTGTTCATTAAAAAAAATTTGCCTCCAATGTCTTACATTTTCTTATAATTATATAGTTCTGACAATAAATATGAAGATAAAAAAAAAAAAAGTAGGGCTATTAATAAATAAAATAAATATATTTTTAAGTTATTATAGTGTCAAGAGCATAGTAAATATAGACAACAATATTTCAGTCATATTATTTCATATAATTATATATATATATATATATACTATATATTATCATAATAACACACACACCACACATACCCAACAAACCTTTTTACAGGAATATGCTTCAAGCACTATAATAACATGGGAAAAAAAAATCTAAATTTCCAAAAATTCTGCTGGGTCCCAATTGCTTAAACTCACCATGGTAGAGAGACTGTATCTTTCATGTATAATGTTTTGTCGTATAACACCAAGCATTGACAGCCTGTTTGCAAATTAATTTTTGGTTAAATAGTGTGGATGTGTTTGTACTGAGCTCACTGTTCTCCTCTAAAACACAGGTTTTTCCATCTCTGTTTCGGATGAGGGGGACAGCTCTGTTGGCATGGCAGATCAGAGATGCATCTCCCGTAGCGACAGAAGAGCTCTAAAGTCCAACCGCGGCTTCGTCACCCTGTCAAATCAAATCAAATGTAAACAGCACAACACCGAAACAACCTCACAAACAGCAGCTATGTCTGAATCACACACTGCTTTAGCCAAGTTCCTCATTAACTGGACTAATTACTGCAATTAAATGGGCGTAATTACTTTTAACACTGAAATCTCGTAACATCTCAGATGACCCCCTCTTTTATTGTATTTAGTGTCAGAACTTTCAGAGCCAAAAGGAGTGTTGAACCAATTAAAGAGGCCAGGAAAAGTCAGTCGCTTAATCAGTAGAATAAAGGGACTGGAAGTCTCAGTTTTCTCAAAATGGTAAGCTCTGCCCTAATTGGCCAGCTTAAGCAATCTCCAGCAGTCAGGGTGCATTGGTTTTTATCAGTCCAACTGATAAACATATAACATACTGTTTACATATTCCCAGGCTGCTAGAACAACACTTCAGAAGATCTAGTCTTTGATTTTTAATGCATTTGCAAGCTTCATGCCATCGGATCTGAAAGTAATTCAAGTTTGAGGCACTTAAAATGATAACCAAAAAAGCAATCAGTTATCTGTGCCTCTAAAGAACTAACGCATAGAGAAAAGTCTCAAACTGAAGAATATCAACAGTGCATTTATTACAGCATGACAGATAGCTGCTGATGCAGAATTCAAATGTTTTGGGCATCGATCGCAGCATCCGTTTCAAATACAGTGGCATCAAAAAGCTGTAGACGGAAGGACGCCAGGAAAAGTTAGTTTGTCCTGGAGCTGTTGAGAGACCAGCATCCTCTGCTCTGACCCTGCCAAAACACAGAGCCTCGTATTTGACAAATGAGCTCAAGGGATCTGCAGACACCAATTCCCTGTCACTTTATTTAAAGAGCAGTTGTGTAACCTTGATAATTCATATACAGAATATTACAGCATAGATATGCACTTACAATTTTAACAAACACTCAGCAATAATCACAACATACTCATGTTAAAAGCAAATATCAATTAAATGCAATGCATTTAAATAAAAAGACAGACTCAAGAGATGTCTTCTTCAATGTTTAAATCACTTAAATTATGTTCATAAGTCTCGGATAATCATCTGACCATCTGACTCGTGACCATGGTCAGACATTAAATGAAGAAAAAAATATATATAACTGCACACTCCCTTAAGCATGATTTATTATTCAAGGTTTGTAGTGTGCAGTTATAATTTTTCTTTAAGTTTCCTCCTTTCACTTGCACATCAGAAAGGTGTGTGTTTGTTTTACTACTCGATTCATGGTCAGACATAACCAAAGTTTAGTGGCAAAAAAAAAAAGAAAAAAAAAAGGTAAATAAATATATACAAAAATATTTTTAAAATGTGGTTTTAAAAATATCTTCTAAAGCTATAAAATGTATAACAATTTTGTATTATTTTTAAAAAACTGCCCCTTAATAAAAACAGTTCTGATATTGCTCATGATTCATACACATTTAGAAGCCAAAAAAGCATAGGTTTGTTGTAGCTGTAACTGTCAATCAAGGGTTGATGAAATGTTTGATATGAGAATATTGGATATATCCTCGAACATACTATGGGGTGACAATGGAAGGCACAGCACTGGCCACCACTCTCTCACACAATTTTATGACATATGGGAAATACGCCAACAGATCAGAGAGCACAGCTGCTCTTCATTGGTAAATAAGCTTGTTTTTTCTCTTTTAGTTAGATTCCATTAGAGTACTCTTTAAAACAACTTCATAGAGATCATTGTCAAATTTCTTCAAATAAAAAAAGAAAATTAAAAACAAGCATTTAAAACTGCAGAGAGTGAAATCAGAACACAATTTTTAACCTTCATAAAAATAAAATCCTTATTTAGTGTCAGTACATGTTAAGACGTACCCTGCTCTGTGCATTCTGAATCAGAGGCCGAGGAAACCATCACGATACCAAATAATGAAATGTCACACACAACAAGAGGGGGATTAGGAGGTCAGTGAACTTGTGGCATTTTAAAAGTCAGAATATCAACTTTTAATCTTCGTCTTAAATATACCAATTTTATGGTTGTGTGGCATGTAAAGAGCCTCAGCCTTGTGCTTTCAATAGGATCAGTGGGTATTGATGCCCAGGAAGTCAATGTTGGCCACCCTTTAGGTTGAAATGAAAACACTTGAAATCAATACATGAACCATCACAGCGTGCCGATTAAAGTGTTTTAAATGCCATTTTGACACAAAAGGAAATGTGTGTGGCAGACTTTAAGGGCTTTACATGATAGCACACAGATAAAAAGCTACAATAAATGGTTTCAAACGTATTATGCTGTCTGTCTTCTATATTCTGCTGTCCTTCTTTAGAAGAAAAGGCCATCTCGGACAAGCTTACTACTGCTTTTGTGTCAAAGCTGTAGGCCACAATGCAATGCAACCAACTTGAAGGTATACTTCACCCAGAAATTAAAATTTACTGAATATTTACTCACCCTCAGGCCATTTAAGATGTAGATGAGTTTCTTTATCAGAACAGATTTGGTGAAACTGCTCACCAATGGATCTTCTGCAGTGAATGGGTGCCGTCAGAATGAGAGTTCAAACAGCTGATAAAAATATCCCACACTCAACTATTGCTGGGTTACCCAGAATTACTAGAGGCAACAGCAATAATCAAAAGATGAACTTTTATTAATAAGCAAGAACACTCATGGACAACAATATAGCATAGTTTACATTATTACATTTAACAAGCATTTTAGAAACAAAAATGTAACATTTAAAAGCAACATTTTAATTCAAGTGTATTCAACCGTTCTCTGTCATCCCTTTTAAAGGGGTCATATGATGCGATTTCAATTTTTCCTTTCTCTTTGGAGTGTTACAAGCTCTTGGTGCATAAAAAAGATCTGTAAAATTGCAAAGACTAAAGTCTCAAATCCAACGAGATATTCTTTTATAAAAGTTAAGAGTCAGCCACGCCTCCCTAAAATGGCTCGTTCTAACACGCCCCCACATGTCTACATCACAATGTGGGAAGATTTGCATAACGCCGCCCAAATGTTCACACAAAGAAAGGCGGCGTAACTTTTATTCTCGCTGTAGTATTGTTGTTGCCGCCGCCGCCACCATGTCGTGAAGGCACTGTGTGATTCGCTTTGAAAGCGAAACTACTTTGTTTGGTCTTCCAGAAGAGGACGATATTGCTTCGTCATGCTAGAGCTGATCCGTGCTCGTCGCTGAGGAAATACAACAACTTCTCGCTGTGGATTGCCGGATCGCCTTTCACCGTAGACTAAGCGGAGTCCAGCCTGGGGTCGTCAAATGTGGTTGCCGCAAACCCGCCGGATGCTCCTTCGTCGAATCCGCCGCCTCTGCTCACTCAAGCCGGCCTCCACATACTCTAGGCCGCGGCTCACTCTAGGCCTCCGGCCTCCGCTCACTCAAGGCCGCGTGTGTGACGCTGTTTCGTTGTGAAAGTGAAACTACTTTGTTTGGTCTTCCAAAAGAGGACACGACTAGAAATCAGTGGTTAAGTTGTATTTACAACACTGTTCCAGAACAGTTCAACCCAAATATTCAGATGTGTGCAGCACATTTTATGCTTACTGTTTACTGATCCTGGTAGAGTAGGCTACAATGCCGGCTGTCAGACTGTAAGTAAGTTTTTTATATTTAAAGGATTTGCCATTGATGATTCAAACGCGAGTTTTAAGCTGTGTAGATTAGCACTTGTTGTTTGTCATTTCTCCTATCACAAATGTAGACATGGTTTTATGTTTACACGGCGTGATGCAACGCAACGCGTAAAAAGACATTATAGGTCATTATAATCCGTAATTATGTCCCCACTGGATGCAACAAATGCCTTGTTTATAATGTGTTTTAATGTTTTTGTCTTGTAGCTCCGCCGGACAGGGCATCACAATATGTAAGGGGCGTAACATTTCCGTCACACGCTTGAGGAATTCAGCTAATCATAATGCACTGGATAGCTGGCCAGTCAGATCACACCTCGCTTTTCAGACCGATGAAATTTGTAAAAATCGACGCAATTCAGAAAGGCGGGCATAGAGGAGAAACAATAATGTACAGTATGTGGAAGATAATGTGTTTTTTTGAACCTTAAACTGCATAAAACATTTCATTACACCAAATACACAAAATACTGTTCTTTTTTAGCAACATCATATTACCCCTTTAACTCAAAGATGACTATGTGCTGTATTCTTGTGCTGAAATCATTTTAGAGTGGCGTAATCCACAAGTAACAATTTCTATCTTTGATGACGCTTAGGTGAGTTAATTCTAAGGCAGATGCTTTTTGGATTAACTAGTCCTTTAACCTCCCATTTCTATTTGATGAATGAACTGGAAATAATATCAGCTACGATTTTGAACCAAGGATCATGGTTTGACTGGTATATTCACCCCTCGGATCCTCTCTCTTTCGGTTTAACTAGAAACAAATGTAAGTACATTAACCTCATCAGAGAAAAGGTTCACTTAGAAGAGCCCAAAACACCCTGATCTTTCGGTTTTCTGTGAGAGCCAGCAAAGGGATAGTTAGCATCTTGGCCCTACCTGCAGAGTTCAGACAGCCTGAAGATATTAGATAGCATCTGCCATAAGAACCTCTCATTTACCAATCCATAACTGCAGACCAAAGCGCCAGACTACTTAATGTCAACTACAGCTTCGAATGCCTATCTCTTGATCAAGCTAATTACCGACAATACAAAAAACAGGTGTTGAACATTTTCTAACCCTCCCCTGAAATCAGAGGTATGAAAGGAAGAAATTGAAACCATCAGACTGTTTCCATGCTTCTGTTTTTGAACAGCCAGAATATGAGAGGATGAATCTTGCACAGAATTATGAAAGGATCTGATAAGAAAGCTACAGCGAAATGAATTCAGAAATAGACCTTTGGAAAGACCTAGCACACACTTCAAAATTACTTCACATACTTCTGCATGAAATAGAAAGAAATTTCCCTCCGGCTGCCTAAAAGACTCTTTCACTCTCAAATACTTCTTATAAAATTTTCATTCAGAGCTCAATAAGGCATCATACAGTGACATTAACTCTATGTAACACCTAAAATGCACTTTTAAATATAATAAAACCTCATTTTGTAATTTGGAAACATTACATTAAAAAACAACCACAGATGGAGGAATCTGGTACAGTATAATATGCAATGCAGAAAAACATGCACCGTTTAGTAATAGCTCATTGTTCTTACTGATAGCCAGATGAATGTGATTAATACCAAAATGTGAAACAAGATTTACCAAAGATTAATAAACACAAAAACGTCCTATGAGTGAAAAACACTAATGCGCATGCCTGCGAGTCAGAGGGATACACAAATATCACTGGAAGTTTTAGGCCATTTTTAGAAGCATCAGTTTCTTTAGAAATGTCTTTTTGACAGTATAGTGTACTGATCTTTACAACAGTGAGCAAAGTAGCACTAGAAAGATAGTGATCTTTTTCTATCAATTTTCTTTAGTTATTAGACTACGTTATCAACCACCTTATATGTTTATCACTATCTCTGCTGGCATTCAGTCAGTTTTAAAAGCTTGCATAAATTAAAATGCCTTATTTAAAAGGGTGCATCTTTTATTAATGTTAAAGTTCATTTGTGCAATTTCAGCTGTCTCGTTAAAATAAGCTCCGAAAATCAGCAGAATTTGTACTCATAAAGCAAACAGCAGGATAGTACAGGAGGACATATGGACGCCAAATGCACTGATTTATGAAGAAATTTTATTTTTATATCTTATAAAAATAAAAATAAAAACTCTGCCATCTGCAGTCAATCAGTAACTGTTCAAATGACCCGAATAAACTGAGATAGAGTCTGTTATTAAACTCGTAAAAACAACACAACTCTGCTAGTTTCATAAACAGCTCAGTTCGGGACGGGGGTAATCTGATTTTCAGGATTAATCTCATTATCTTGTGCTGCAGAGACTCACAGCACAATCACTCTGTCCGTTGTAACACTTTGCCGATATTTGACTCTTGAAATGGTCAAATTGAGGCTACCGATTCGATAAAATATCTCATTTTCGAGGCGCAGTATGATACGGTTCGTCTCTCTCGAGCAACGTAAATTGTTAGCTACGGGCATCAGTTATCTAAAAGACTTTTTAATATATATGTATATGTGAGTGTTAATATAAGATCTCGTCGTGTTGTGTTAGCATTCCGTCCGATAATTATTACCGTCGATCGCATCAAGCGTATTGTTTTAGTTACCACCAGACTAACGCGACTTTATTTTCGCCAAAGCGTCTATTTGTGTTTTTAAAAAAAGTGCTGCCAAGACAGACTTGTGACTTTTGAGGTTGTTGAAACGCATAACTTTGACAAAAAAGGGGTTCAACTTATTGTTTGCCAGACAGAAACGCTTGACGTTGTGTCTCTTAGCGTCATGAACGCCGTTTCAAGCTAGTAGTTTACATTTTAAAACGTTTTTTGTAATTTTTTTAACGCAATATCGCGTCAATGTGAACGGCCCTTTACTTTCTCACAACACTCTACAGATGAAGTTTATGCATGGCTGCTTCATGCAGTCCTGCGATATTTCTGTTAAAGTACAACACATCAACAACAAACCTCTATATCCTAAACTGTCTCAATATATTTCTAATTTGTTATTGTACGTAAATGGCATGTGTGCGTGTGTGGAGAAATCCTTTGCCAGTAAAGCCCCAGAAAGTAGGCTACAATCCCAGTTAGTCATTGTGCCCAAGATAGCCTAACTCTATCACATACAGCAGCATTAGTAGATTTAAGTACTTAAAAATACTCACCTTGACAATGCGTGTAAATCACTGAAAGAGTCAGAATGAGCAGCAGAAAGAGCCAGTTCTTTTGGAGCTCGATCCGTACGCACATACTGAAAAGACTCCTCGGAAAACACTACAATTTGTCCTTGTGTTAAACAATGCAGTGAGAATCACTCGAACGTCAAATAAAACGTCCGTAAGGTCTTGTAAGCATATGAGCTATTCGCGTTTTTCCCGGTGAATCGCGCAGAGCTCCGGCAGTAACGCAGAGAGAGCTCGACTCACGGGCTGTTATAAGCGGATTGCGCGGTGGAGGTTCAGCACCGCGGACAGCTCCAGCCAACCTCAGCGCGTCTGGACACTTTGGACAGCAGCCTGGCGTTCAACCAGTAGCGTTGGGCTTATTTAGAGCAGCTGCTTTTGTGCGCGGAGAGGCAGAAGAGAATTACATCAGATACATGATTATCGTCTTAATGTAATGAGAACAAGTTCTAATATAGCTGCAAGCAGCGATTTCCGGGGTTCAAGCAGTTAAGGCATTTAAGCACATAAGGAAAAAGATTTTGTGTTAACATGGCTGTAATCACCTAAATCAATGATTAAAAATAGCATTTTGGGCAAATGCAGGTAATTTACCAAAGAACTATGATGCTTTTTAACATTTATGACTGTTATAGCGCCACCTATGGTCCGATCACCCTGAAAGTTTGCATGCTTCTTAAGAGTCAGCAGTCACATGTTTTCACCAAGTTTCGTAAAGTTTAGAGTTTTCGTTTAGGTTTTATAGGCTTTTGGGTATATGTAGCCACGCCCCTTTTATAAATGACCCCGTTATAGCTAACCAAAGGACAAAATTCAACATTTTTTTGATAATTATTGATCTAGGGAGTCCAGAGAATTGTTCTGTTGTGGTTTGATCGACATTGAGCGAAAAACCTAGGACTAGTTCACAAAAGTAGGTTTTCAACGTAATTGAGAATATTTACTGAACGACTTGATTGACAGCATTAGTCCCAGAGACAAAGTTGTTTAGAATGAGGAGATCTATCATATGATATGAAGATTGAGTGTATGTGTGAATATATGAACATGTTCTATAATTTGAGGTCATTCACTATACAAATATTGTGTTTTTGAGGCTTTTTTAACTGTTATAGCGCCACCTATGGTCCAATCTCCATGAAAATTTGCATACTTGTTAAGAGTCACCTGACACATGTTTTCGCCAAGTTTCATGAGTTCGAGTTTGTTTGTTTAAAGCTGGGTACATACGGGACACAACCATGCTAAATGACCCCGTTATAAGTAACCAAAGGACAAAATTCAACATATTTTTGATAATTATTGATCTAGAGAGTCCAGAGAATATTACTGCAGTGGTTTGATCGAGATTGAACAAAAAACCTAGGACTAGATCGCAAAAGTAGGTTTTTAACATATTCGTGAATAATTAATGAACGATTTGATTGACAGCAATGGTTCTTGAGGCAAAGTTTCTCATTATGAGGAGTTCTATCAAATTATATGCATATTGTGTGGATGTGTGAAACACCACGTGATTTTGGAGCCATAAAACTCGTTAGTGCCAACTAGTGGCCGATTTCTTTCAAAATTCTTACAGACCTTTAAGGCCCTGAGTCGAACATGCCCACGAGTTTCGTTCCGATTGACCTCCGTTAACCTTGTCTAATAGGTGCTCAATATTCATTGGCCGATGGCGGCCATGTTTTTTGAGATACACAAATGTCCTCATAGACACTTGTGCCAATTTGGACCAAGACACTGCATACCAATTTTCAAGTCGATCAGACCAACGGCTGCCTAGTTATAGCTGAATTTATGTTTTTTCTGTCTTATAGCGCCACCAAGTAGCAAAGCTGTGCATTTTTTTTATTTGATCAAAGATTAAGCTCATACACATATGTACCTATTTTGGTGAAGATATCTCATTCCGTTCAAGAGTTATACTTCTATTAACATTTGGCTAACGTTAGCATAGAGGCTTCTTGGCGTACTGTTTCGCGCAAAAATCGAAATTTCAACTTTTTTTTGATAATTATTGATATTCAGTGTCAAGAGAATATTTCTGCAGTGATTTGGTTCCGATCAGGCAAAAAACCTAGGACTATTTCGCAAAAGTACGTTTGGGATATAGGTCAATTTTACGGAAAAACCGTGCGTCGTAAAGAAAATCTTTCTGACTCCACTTTTGTTTGTGTTGACCCAAGGATTGTAACGATGTAAAATTTTTGAGTGTACGAGTTAGGGCCAAAAATGTCTGAAATTTTAGTTTTCAGCTTCCAAAATATGAGTCCATAATCTATAATAATGTTTCCTTCAGTGAAAAAGTCCATCCCCTTTTTGTCCTTTCACATCAAAATCCACCAACTGTAATTTGGTGTTTGGGTTTTGTTTAAAAAAAAAGACAGCGGAGACCAGGACAACTAAACGAGCCCCAGAGACAGATCCCCAGTGAAAACCTTGTCTCAGACGACCACCGGGACACGACCACAGGAACCAGATGAGTCCTCTGCACAATGTGACTTTGCTGCAGCCTGGAATTGAACTGCTGGTTTCGTCTGGTCAGAGGAGAACTGGCTCCCCGACTGAGCCTGGTTTTCCCAAGGTTTTTTTCTCCATTCTGTCACCGATGGAGTTTTGGTTCCTTGCCGCTTGTCGCCTCTGGCTTGCTTAGTTGAGGACACTAATTTCCAGCGATATCGTCGACTTGATTGCAAATGATTGCAAAGATACTATTTAACTGAACTGAGCTGGATGATGACATCACTTAATTGAATGATGAACTGTCTTTAACTGAAAAACTAGTGTTTACTATTGTCATTTTGCATTATTGACACACTATTTTCCTAATTAATGCTGTTCAGTTGCTTTGACACAATCTGTATTGTTAAAAGCGCTATATAAATAAAGGTGACTGGATTTGACTTGTTTCATGTTCTTGTTTTCATGTCTTTTATTTTGTAGATTGTTTCATGCTGTTAGTGTCATGCTTCCCTTGCCCTCGTCTTCATGCTATTGGTTTCTCTGTTCATTGTGTCATGTGATTCCCTGGTCGGGTGTCATGTTCTGATTGGTTCTTAGTCATGTGTCCTGTCTCTCATTGGTTTGTTCATGTCATGTGACCATCCTTGTCTGCTATAAGTAGCCATCATGTTGTCATTGTGCCTGGTCGTGTATTGAAGTTGTAACCCGCTGTCGGTGAGTCTAGTCTGTTCATGCCTTGTCAAGTCTGTGTCTCGGTTTATGTTTGTATTTTGGATCACGTCTGTAAATAAACTGCACATGGGTTCTTCACTACGCTCGCCTTCAGTGGACTAAATCGTTACACCAACATATTTGTTTAGAACCGTTTTTGATGTATACAATGTGTGATCTGTGCATATTTTTCTCCAAATTCAGACAAGATGACTTTTTCACTGGAGAAAACAATATTATGGATAGAGGACTATTTTAACTCTCTACATATTGGATGCGCCTGAGGGTGAGTACAATTTTTTTTTTTTTTTTTTTTTTTCTTGTAGCAAATTCAAAATGTAGAAGCAACATCAGGTTCCTCGGCTCTATTTACCTCCCGTATATCTATTGCCAGGCAGTGTTGCAAGCTTGTAAATCATGTTACACACTCAGGCAAGAGATTTCAGCTGGGCAGCACTGCTGTTGAAAAAAAAGTCTGTCTGCTTAGCTAATGAAAATAATGGATGTGAAATGAACTGACCAATGCGTTGAGGTAATGAACGATTCATCATCTTCAAGGCTCTAAAATTCTTCGGCATGAGATGCTGAGTAAACCGCCGTTTAGATAGTATATGAGATTAGTCTATATCTCCATAATGTGCATAAGATCTTGCTGTGTCCAGAAATGACAGTTCGGTCTGGCCATAATAAAAACTGGCATAGTAATTTGCGAAAATAATAAAACAAGTGTAATTAAAACATAAGGAAGTGAGAAGGGACGTATTAAAATTGTTTTCTAAAAAAAAAAAAAAATAAATTAATTAATTATTAAAAAAACAAAACATCTATTGTGTAAAATGTGTAATAAAACTTTTTAAATGATTTCTTAATGACATATGTAATCTGTATTGTTTAAATGCCACTTTAAGTGATTGAAAGATAAAATTCACATGTTAAATGTAGATCTAGTGAGTATATGTGTATCTGCCTGAGGATTTGATCAAAACTGCTGGGGAAAGTGATTCAGGCACCAAGCCTTTCACAGCTGCCAGATATTTTTGTCTCAGTCTGCTGATGTCACGGCCTCCCTCTGTTCTGCTAAATGAGCCTTTCTCTCTGAAAACATTTCCACTCAGGACTGGACCGCTCTGCCTGTACTGATGAAGTCATTCTGTCTACATGAGCAGAAACGATGTGTTTCATACCCAAGCACCCTGCGTCAACTGTATGCAGTGAAGATGCCTATAAAACCTGAGAGGGCTCTTTTAGCATTGCCATACATCTCAATAGCAGCTGATGTTTCTGAAACCGCAGGAATGAGACCATGTGATTTCAAATAATAAAAACAAATCCTTCCAAGTTTTCTTATCACGTACAACCTAAGTGTGGTCTTCTCCACCCACTCACAGCCATCTCACAATTCCTGTGACCGATGATGACTGAGGCCTAGTGTACAGTATTGTAGACCATAAAGCTGAACACTTTCCACATTTGAACACCACAATGTGAAACTTGACCCACGCAATCCATGCAGCCTTATTCTGTGTATTTCAGATTTTGAAATTACTCGTGTCAACAAAAACAAGCCACACATTTGAGATTAAACATGTTTTGAGCCGGTGTGCTTTTGTAGAATGGCTGCTGAGATCGTATCAGCATGAGATCATATAAAAGAGTTTTATGCTTTTACACAAAGGATTTCACCTCAGGAGGAAACGGGTACAGTCTGACCCCCAGGTTTAAATCGTGATTTTAAAAAACGTTTTCTTATTTGAGAACTCGCACACCTGTGACCACTTCTACAACCAAGTAAATTATTCATCAGGCAAGAACAAACATTACTTTGTTTGCATGTCGGGGTGGTAATATTAATATTCATGAGGCCAGGGCCGAAGCTCAGACTGCTAAGAAGTCATTTTAACAGAAAATGGGTACTTGACATGATATTTCAAGCAGTGACGGCAGTGTCCTGTCGTTATACTACATCTCCAACCATTTGAAATGCAATTTTAGTGCATTTTATGTCCATGTACAGAATTAATTGGTAGAAAACATTTTATATATATATATACTACACCATTCAAAATATGGAGTCATTAACTTTTTTTTTAAAGAAATTAATACTTTTATTCAGCAAAGGTGCATTAAATTGTTCAAAAGTGACAGTAAAGACATTTATAATGTTTAAAAGATTTCAATTTCAAATAAATGCTGTTCTTTTGTACTTTCTAGTCACTAAAGAATATGGAAATAAAATGTATCACAGTTTCCACAGAAATATTAAGCAGGACAACTGTTTTCAATATTGATAAGAAATGTTTCTTCAACTTATAAACTTAGGAGAATTTTTAAAGGATCATGTGACAATGAAGACTGGAGAAATGATGCTGAAAAATACATTTTAAATGTATAATAGTATAAAATATAAGATAGTAATTAGAAAAAGTGAATTAAATTGTAATAACATGTACACTTACTGTTGTTACTGTATGTATGATTATATTTTTTTTTATTGAGAACTAGGAACAAAAGGTCATCATGGGTGTTACAAAGTCAAGACAATACAATTTCCATACATTCTTTGGAGTATAGTATTACACTTATCCTCAATGGTGTGTGTACACAATCCATTTATTCCAGTACTTAATAAATTTTTCCAAATTAAGTCTAACAGTAAATGTAAGTCTCTCCATAGAGTATATTTCGTTTACAATTCCCAACCACTGGTCCCTTGTTGGAGGGTCAACCTGAAACCATTTACATGTTATGGCTTTCCTACTGCTTGCTAAAAATATTTTTAATAAGTATTTGTCACTGTCTAGAACTATTTTAGGAATTTTTCCTAGGTACAGTGTAATGAATGAGAAATCCAACTCCTCCCCTAATATTTTCCCAATTTCAGCTGCCACTTCGTGCCAGTAAGACTGTATTTTGAACACGCCCAGAAAATATGAAAATGATTAGCCATTGAGGTTCCACATTGCCTCCAACAAAGGCCCAGACTCTGTTCATCTGTGCATATTGCTGTTGTTGTTACTGTATTTTTAATCAAATAAATGCAGTCTAAGTGAGCATAAGTGACTTCTTTCAAAGACATAAAAAAAATCTCACCAACCCCAAACTTCTGAATTGTAATGTACTTCTAAAAAAACAGTTTGCATGGCTGCAACAGATTTGAGTATTAATGTTTTTGAGGCATTTTATTATTTATCATTATTTACCATTTTATTATTTGAACCAACATTGTGATCTTGTGTATAAGTGGAAGCAAGAAAATCACATGCAGTTCAAATAATTCCTCCAAACACAACGCTAAGACTACATAAACACTGGCTCACATCACAACTCTTGAGTGTGTGAAAACGAGTTTCTCAGCATCTTCTGTGACAGTTGTGTGGAAGGTGTTGAAGTTTTGCACAAAGCTGCACAACAAAACAATCTGCAAATATCACAAAGGTAACAAAGAATCCCAGAGCTCTGATTGTATCGCTGTCTGCGGTTTGATGCAGCATTATTCATTTTCTGTTGTCATCCTGGTTGTACAGAGACTGATGCACAAATGTGCAGAGCGCTCAGATATCTGATCAACCCCAAACACAACACAATAAACCTTTTTAATCAGTCACTACCCTACCCTCCAAAGTGCAATAGTGGAGTTTGGAAATTAAAATTACATTCATTTTCTCATTGACTGTTAGCGATAACACTTATGTTACATAATTGTTACATAATTCTGAATTGCGGCACATGTTATTGATTAAATTCCTGTTCAGTCAAATTATACATGCTAAGATTAAATATTTTGCAATAAATGTCAAATTAATGGTATTAAGGTTAATGATTAAAGGGGTCATATGACGTTGCTAAAAAGAACTTTATTTTGTGTTTTTGGTGTAATGCAATGTGTTTATGCGGTTTAAAGTAAAAAAGAAACACATTATTTTCCACATACTGTACATTATTGTTTCTCCTCTATGCCCCAGCTTTCTGAAACGAGTCGATTTCTACAAAGCTCATCGTTCTGAAAAGCGAGGTGTGCTCTAATTGGCCAGCTATCCATTGCGTTGTGAGTGGCCGAATGCCTTAAGCGAGTGACGGAAATGTTACACCCCTTACCATATTGTGATGTCGTGTCCCGGCGGAGCTACGAGACAAAAACAATAAAACCCATTGTAAACGAGGCGTTTGTTGCATCCAGTGGGACATAATTACTGATTATAATGACTGTTTTTTTTTTACACGTTGCGTTGCATCGCACCACGTAAACAAAATCATGTCTGCATTTGTGATCGGATAAACGACAAACAAACAAGCGCTACTGCTCAAAACTGCGTTTGAATCATCAGTGGCAAATTCTTTAAATATGAAAACGTACTTACAGGCTGTGAGTCAGAAGCGCCAGACTGTCCTTGCAAAGTTGGAATTGCCCCACTTTATAGAAACGGCCTTTGTGCACAGACGGCATTGTAGTCTACTCTCCCAGGTTCAGGAAACAGTCCCCCGTAAAATGCGCTGCACACATCTGAATATTAGGGTTGAACTGTTCTGGAACAGTGTTGTAAATACAACTTAACCACGCAGATTTCGATTGTGTGTCTTTTGGAAGGAAAACCAACAAAGTAGTTTCACTTTCACAACGAAACACACAGCGTCTTCACGAAATGGCAGCAGCAACAAAACTACAGCGAGAATCAAAGCTACGCCTTTCTTTGCGTGAACATTTGGGCGGCGTTATGCAAATCTTCCCACACAGTGACGTAGACATGTGGGGTGTTTAAACGAGGCGTTTTAGGGGGGCGTGGACGAGTCTTAACTTTTAAATAGAATATCTCTTTGGGTATGAGACTTTAGTCTTTGCAACTTTAGGGATCTTATCTATGCACAAACAGCTTGTAACACTCCAAAGAGAAATGAAACTTGAAATTACATCATATGACCCCTTTAATAGTCAATAGTTACATAATACTGATTCAATTGAATCTTTTTTAACAAATGTTGAAAATTTGACCACTTGAAAAAATTGGGAGGTCACTGTTGCACTCTATATTACCTACAACCGAGGAGGTCTATAAAACCTGAAGCCAGAAAGCTAATGGCAGTCGCTCAGCTGTACCCCAGAAGTAGAATATATGACCTTCCCTCAAACAAGTACCAGGCCTTATAAAGGTCAGAGGTTATTCTGACTGTTTGGCATGCATTAGTGAAATGAGTCACTGGGGTCCCTAACTGATTTATTCCAGTGATTTATGGCACAGCACTGATAATTCACTTACCAAATGAGAATTATGCTCTATTAAACTGCCACTGACCTTCACACCGTCAGAAATCTCTCACCCACTCTATTGCACTGCAATTCAAAGTGATTTCTGTCCTTCTGACAGATAACAAATGTTGTATTTACCTGCTTTAGAAACATTCTAGTAAACATTGCTAACAGGGATTAGATATGAAAAGGGGAGACAATTACATTTTAAAGCATCCGTGTGAAAACAAACAAGTTTCTTAGTGCATTTCAGTGAATTATTCACAGGACATATTGTAAATTAAATCAGGAGTGCAGACCTCAGTATATGTTGTCTTTTTTCACATTGTTACATTGGAATACAAAGGAAAAAAGTATGTAAGGAGGAAAAGAATGCAGCGGACTGAAAAGAGCTCTTGCCACAAATATTCTTTTTATACCATGTCACATTACAATACCAAGTGTGTTCTCCTGATTTTTGAAAATAAAACATGACGGCTCATTCAGTCATTCTGATGGATAATGATTATTTTTATCGCAACTTTATTGTTTGTTTCAGCCTTTTTAAGTGGCACTTCTCCAAACAGGAAATGCCTCCCATAATCTAAAAAGCAATAGGCTTGTTAGGAAAAAGGTGGATACAACACTCGGTTTTTCTATGACTGTCCAGAGCATGTGAATTTGAGGCACGTGATTGGTTGTCTGTTGCTAAGCATCTAGCAGTAACATTCCAACACCCTCATTTCACACTGTAGAACATTTGGCACTGCGATGCAGGGGTTAACACCACAAAAGCAGTTCTAACCCTGCTCTGAGCAGGGTTTCATAACTGCTAACACCGCTAAATTACAAGCGTGAAACATTTCTCTACTTGTGGTTAAAAGAGGTTTAGAATGACAATAACACAGTGTGAGTGAATTCAATGTTTAAAGTTTGCATCATGTGCAGAATTTCTATAGACTGCTGCTGAATCCTGAGCCTGGTAATCTATGGATGGATCATTTGTCTATATATACCCTACAGAATTCATCCCATCTGCCCTGCTAATGAACTTTGGAATTAAATGGCTAATTAATTTGTGCTTTTAAGCAGTTTAAAGTTCTGAAACATACGCCTTTGGAGGGATCTCTATAATGATCTCAACACTGTAGAGAGCACTAAAGCATGAATAATAAAAATGCTGTATTTTTAGTTAAGAATACTTCTTTCACATATTGCAAATCTTTTATGTCTCCCAACCCTGCAGTTATAAACAAAGCAAGCTGTTAAAAAGCGATTAGCTGCTTTGTATCATGATTCCTGATGTTCCCGCATCCCTCTCAACGGGTACATCAGTCTGCAGACAACACACATTCCCAGCTCCAAACGGGAACTGCACAGTGAGAAGATCAGAGCGTATTTATTTGGGGAATAATAAAGTACATTTATATTGACTTTGTCTGACAATGGACACATTAAAAGACCATTAGCTAAAGCAGAAGAAATCCATCCTCAACCCAGAGAGGGCTATGTTAATTAGCTTCGGGATTGCAGCAATCAGTGGAAAGCAAAAGACAGGTGTTAAATCACAGGATTCTAGTATAAAGTTTAAACTCATTGAGACTTGGGACTTTTATATGTGATATTAAAAGACCTCTGAAACAACCCATCATCTGTCAGAACAACACAATACACCATTTTTTAAAACTTTATGGTTTTAGTTATCATATGCCTTTAATTCCTATCCTTTAATCTGATTGGCCAAGAACCATTCCATTAGTCTATTTAATAGACTGGTATCTCTTTGATGTGATTCACTTGTCAAATTAAGAAAACAAAGGTCTGACTATCATTTGTCACATTATGATTTAAAACATGCATTATTTTAAAATTACTCAAAAGTATTGGAAGAATATCAGAACCAACAAAGCCAAACCGTCGGTCAGCATTGAATTTGAACCAAATCAAAGCATGAATGACTACAGGTCATAAAAAAAAAAAACCTTCATGCACTACACATTAATGTAATGTAGGCTTACACTGAAAACAGCACTCTTCTAAAACAGTGCACATGCATCACTTCCTCTGACAGATAAAATCAAAGCACCATAAGCCTCTAGAAACTCACGGGGCAATGCAAAGGAGGGTTTAAACCGCAGTGTCCTGCTGGTTTAACTTTTCCACTGAAGAGCAAATGATATCAGTGAACATGGCTCAGAACAGAGTACACAGATACTGTAGATGAGCCCAAACACAAAGCAGTGGGAAATCCCTGCATGGCTCCCCTGTGCGTTCCCATAAAGCAGTGTATGCAAGGGCCCCCTGGAGACTCCAGGGATTAAATGCTATTCTTGTGTTTGCACACTGTGTTCCTTCTAGTCTGCTAGACGGATGTTTTTTTTAAACCTTGAAAAATAAGATAGGTCTATCAATAGCAAATAGTAACCCAGCAAATTTACATTGTTGTTATTAGGGTAACTGAGGACAACAACATGTTTATGCACCAATTGTGAATCCGCCTTTTCTGCACATGGAAGTAACACTTCCACACAATTGAATAAGACCTATTGTTATATTTTCGGGTTTCTGTTTAAGTATGTCAAGATTCTAAACTTCCCTATTCAGAGACAACAATGTTTCAGGCAGTTTGTGATAAAAGGAGTTATCATACTCGTATTCTTTTTCATTAGCTTGCATAGGAAATTTAAAATACCTGGAGAACAATTGCTTGGAAACTACTGAAGTACACAACATGGATGCTGGCATCTTGAGAATCAGTTTTGGAGACCAATCGCCCGAGTTGTAATTGCCATGTGACTGATCACTCATATTAGAACTCCCTGCAGCAGACAAGAAAAACCCCTCCAAATTAAAAGCCCTCCAAAAATGTGGTCATTGGTAACATTGGTAATATAATATTGCATTTATACCTTTATCTCAGGTCAGATCAGATGGCACACCTACAAACTGCCCATTTAAACAGTCAGTTTAGTAACAGTTTGTTGATAAGAGCTGGCTGAATCTCCTGGCTGTATGCAACTTCCAGGTATAAGGGCTGAAACTACCCCACTGACACTCTTTAGTCACATGTGTCAGAAATCAAGTTCACAGACATAAAAATGGATCAGCATCTTTTATTTACAATAAAACTAATGCAAAACTCTTTCTTATATATTGCTTTCATATATCATTTTGCTTTTACTGCATAAACCACTGAACAGACACTCTCTATTTTCATAATAAAATTCTTATTTAATGCATAGAAAAACATGGGAGGACACACACATACACACACTACACATGCACACACCACACTTACCCACAGACACATCAGAAATTATTAGACTCCCATCAATAATGAATTTTTGGCAGAAATTATATAGTACTAAATTATTATCTTAAATTAAGGGGTAAAAATGTCATTTAAGGCCCAAACATGAAGCACCCCCAAGAAAATAAAATGAATCATAAAGAGGTTTAGAATTAAAATGCTGCCATTCAGTAAACCAGTGCTAAATTAACTTCCTCTGGTTAACAGAAGTTCACCAGCTCATAAAGAAACAAAGGAGAGAAAGATAAATACCCTATTTCCTTAACTGCAAACTACAGTAAAGCTCTGCTACACAGTTCACTCAAGCAAATTCAAGGCAAAATATCTCATGAAGCAGACACTCTAACCAAACAAAATAAACATTAGATAAAGACTCTAACTTCTTTTTCACAATATATTACTTCATTTTCTTGGAGGGGTTTTTCATGGAGACATGTGAGATCTAAATAAATACAAGTGCCACCCAGCTGCAGAAAAATACTCTAAAACACACTGTATATGTAGACCAGCGGTGATGAACTTTAGTCCCATTGTAGGCTATGGAGAAACCAAAGTGAATCAGTATTAGGGTAGATGAGAGGTAAACAGAGGCACTTTTCAGTGCATGTGAGCAGCAGATCAGATCTATGCAGTGCTTTCTGAAGGTTGGCAATCACCATAACTGTCTTTAAGTATAGTACTCTCAGTTTGTGTAGTGTCTTCCTCTGGTCCAGTGTTGTCTTCATCATGTTGCATTGAGTGTAGTCTGTAGAGAGGGGGGCTGGAGAAAGAAAAAGACAAAAGATTTTTTTAGAAACAGGAAGAGAAGGTTATTGCCACACCTTTAGACCTGTTCCTTGCGAAAGGACAGACGGGCACAGTACCATGCAAAGATCGATAGCAGAACAAAAGTCATGAGTAAATGTCCCTGACTGGTCACAAAAGCACATCTACAGCAGTTCCAAAACATCCACTATGTTTGCAATAAGGTCTTGCTCAATTAACAGTTTAAACTCTACCAGAATATCTAAAGCTTTATGTACATTAATTGTGGCTTACTGTGTTTCCTAGAATATCTTTTGTTGGTCTTGGAACAAGAATTCTGTCAAATCAACAAAAAGACCTAAGCCTATCCCTTATCCTTTCCTGTAGGTACCCAACATATCCTTAACCATTACCCATAAAATCAAATGGTTGATAATAATAGGTTCATAAAGTTTTTCAAGCTTCAAAATCTAAGTCTAACCTACCAGAAAGATCTGATTGATAGTATATTTTTCCAGAACCAACAAGGAACATGTCCTACTTGGCAAAATCAAGATAAGCATTTGTGTGTTAGTATAGTACTTTGTGGCCACACTTTGAATATATCTGTGTCTAAACCCAAAACCATGTTCAGGCAACAGTGTCATGGCATGCTGTTCAATCCAATGATACAAAGAAGGTCATTAATGTTGTGCACTGTTTAGAGTTTAACACACAGCAGAACACATCATGCGTTTAAAGAGAAGTTTCTTGAAAACATCAATCCTCAGTCTGGCCCATCCAGGGTCACCTGTTAATGATCCTTAATCACTGTCAGGCTTGTAGAGATACTTCATAACCAGACTGTCCACCTTTTTCTTCTGTTTCTTTATTTCTTTTTTGCTGGGGGGACGTACTTCATCAGGACTTTCCAGATCCCCATCTGAGACTTTCTGTCCTGGGGTTTTCTTCACGCTGTTTGAGCTGCGGTATGAAACTGTTGATGCAGAGCTTGAAGATGATGATTCAGAGTCAGATTCTGACTTGGACGATCCAGATTCTTTCTTTCTTGACCTTCTGGATCCTCTCTTTTCTTTCTGTCTGGAATGCCGCCGAGTATGACCCTCATTGGAGGAGCTGTCAGACTCAGAGCGCCTGCTCTTCTTCTTGTTCTTCCTCTTGCTGCTCTTGGAGCTGAAGGAACTCAGCGAGCTTCCGGAACGTCCAGAATCTACAGCAGAACCTAAAGCCGAGCGTCTTAGACTGGACCCGCTGAGGCTCAGACCTTCATCATCCTTGTCTTGCAACAAACCTTTGATGCTCTTCCTGTCGTCTTCCTCTCCTGCACCACCCCCTCCCTCCTCTTCTTCATCATCTGAGTCTTCTAAGCTGCGCCGTTTGAATTGAATTGGCTTGAAACTCAGGACTTCATTGATGGCTTTTTCTAACTCAGGGTCCAAGTAGTTCCGGTGGCTCACGGGTTTAACGTCAGAAGTGTCTAGTGGGTTCTCTGAGGTGCGTAGCTGGGCTGGAGTGGACAGATTACGGCCCACCGAGCGTGGACTATATGCGGCCACACTTACAGAGTCAACATCATTATCGTCATCAACATCATCATTATTCAAACGAACTCCAAACTCGCTAAGTCGGGTGCTGCGGGCCAAGGAGATTTGTGAGCCGACGCTGGTGCTTCCAGGACTGCGGCTTCTAGATCGTTGGCTCATACTAGTACTTGTCGGCCCGTAATCACTGCGGCTGTCATCCATCCAAGAAGTACTACGTCGCAAGCTGAACCTGCTCACACCAGACTGAGCGTCATCATCTTGGCCAATCCCATGGTGTGTGGAAGCCCAGCTCGGGGCAACCGAGGACACCATGGACTCCTTGTCAAATTCTGGACTGCTTTTGGTCCAGCGACGGTCTAGGCCTTTCCTGGCCCTACTGGTAGCCTCAGAGTATGCCTGGGATATCACTGAACCCCGGTCATCCAGATCATCACCAGTCTGAGGCCTGTCTGCGGATTTGCCTTTAGCTTTGCGCAACGACAATCGGTCCGGCATGTCTGGCTGCTCCCGAAGGGCACTGAAGAGGGAGCTCTCATCCCCTGCACCTCCATTCCAGTCCTTCTGATGGGAGCGTTTCCTGTAGCTGAGAGAGCTTATCACAGACACTGGACGGCTCTCGTCCGAATCTTTTTTTACTTCCTCCTTCCCCTCTTTTCCCTCTTTCCCTTCTTTTATATCTTTCACATCTGCATTAGCAGCATTGGCGTGTCTGAGACAGACAGAAAACACATTAAGCGGCAGAATTTCAGATGATCAATGAATGAAAAAGGATGATACCCGTAACAGAGATAAACATGAATTCAAAGAACGAATGAGATTTGAGAGGTAATTTAGGAGCATATTTTATACCAACCCCAGAAATAAACTTAAAAGGATTAAACTCCTAATGGCAGTTATGTAACCACACCATACTAATACTACTGAGGAACAGAACAGTAACAGCAGCTCCTGGTGAGACAGTCATGAATCCAACACCATCAAATGCTGTCTTGAGCTTATTAGCAATTCTCACAGATGGAGAGGACATATGTAAGTCTTGGCTGGTACTCTGATAAAACACATCAGTAGCGCCCCCAATGTTCTTATCCTGTAGCTACAAAAGCTGCCTATACTCTTTGAACAACTGTTCAATCAGCTTTCCACAGAAAACTCATGGAGGATTAAATGAAACACTGTAAATTAAATATGCTGTTAAAGACGTATTTTGTATAACTTGAAAGGGGTTCACTAGCTTATAGATTAGAACACTAAAATTCACAAAACTATTTTTTTTTGTCTTTAAAGCTTTCAAATGATCATCTTATCAAAATATTAATTTATACTGCTAGAAAAAAACATTCATTAAACGTAAACAAACTCATCATTTAGTCACTAGTTTCCCACCAATATTAAGTGTGGTTTGATTTCGTCAAATGATCTCAATCCTTGAAATGAAACTCTAATATGCAACTAAAAGGATTGATCTGATACTGACCTGGTGGTCTTCTGGGTGCCCTCATCAGAGAGTGTCTTGGTGGATCCTTTGCTCTTGGAGAGCAATGACTTCACCCCATCCACGCGGTCCTCCACTTCAGAGTCCATATCTGATTCATCTCCACTGCCAACAAGAGAAGCTCAATCAAATGTAGCAGCTGACATAAAGGTCATTTTGGCTGGTCAGGGCAAGAGGGTCACGATACTTCAGTTAGTTGTTAGTACCACAACAACAAGTGGTTTCAATAAAATAAATTGGGGAAAAGAGAGAGAGAAACCGCTCACATCGAACACTGAAGTCAGATTTTTTGCTGCATTTTATCTGTGGAGATCTGAGAATGGTGGTACATGTCAGATCATTCCCATGAGCCTTTGCAGTTACTACTATAGTTTGATTTTAGGAATATACTCAAAAGCTTGTACAAGCATAAATCTGTCTACAAAAATTGCACAAACACACAATCAGGGATGCCATACAGTGGCTACAGATGTTTCTGGAGAATTTTAACGTTCTGTCACACAATTTAAAGCTTAAGCACACACACAGCTCACATTCAAACACTAATCAACTTTGACAATCTGCTTCTATTGGTTGCATATCGTAGTTCCACCCTATTACAGCAAATCAACCCGAATTCAGTTGATTCCCCCCTTCCCAAATCCGAGCAGTTAGACTTGCACAACAACACACATGAACACATCACAACTTGCTAAGTAGTTAAGATAAGTAGCACGTTAAGTAGCAAGTTGTTCTAGAAATTCACAGAACACCTGGGGAACTTTATGCAGAATCAAAATTCACTCTGGAAGTGGAAACTTAATATATAAATATGGATTTTCAAACAAACACACAATGAAAACAGGTCTAGAGTAATTTTAACAATGTTTTTTTTATATTTTCCTGGGTGTATAAATGGCTCTGATGAAAAGATGGCTGATGGAATGGGTAAAAACAGATAATGATATTGTTAAACGTACAGCACATGCTCATGAAGACAGGAAAATGCTGCTGTATTAAATCAGTTATTGGACTAATAATTCTTCTAATTTCAGCTGAAAATAATACTTGTCATGTGAGACTTCACATGGTTTGTTGGACTGCAGATTAATACAACAGCATTTTCAAATGTTCTTACAATGAATAGCATTACAAACTCAAACCAACAAACAGCTGAGAAACAAACACCATTTAGTATCCTCACGTTTTGTTCTTTCTTTTCTGATACTTTGTCACCATGTCTTGTAAACTGCCAAAATTAAAATAGACGAAAATAAAGTGAAAAAGGGAAAATGAGTAAGCAGTTAATCATATATATAAAAAAGAAATTGGAGACAAGAAACAAAAGTAGAAGAAGAAAAGCAAAAGAACTCAAAAAAGGTAACATGATAGTAACATGCAGTGGTCATCCTGATCGACTTCAGAGAATTGTTGCCATGGGAACAGTGGCACTGACAGGAGACTAATCCACATACCTGTTGATGAGGTCATCATCATCATCCGTCTCCATTTCATCTTCCATAGCAGCCTGCAGGTCCCCAATCCGCTTAAAGGCCAACTTCAAATCTGCTTGTAAGCTCTGATTGGCTGCTTCCAGACTTTCAATATCCATTTCCTGTTAAAGTCCAACCAGAGTTATAAAACAAATGACCACAGTTTTACCACCGTAATCATAGTGTGTTTTATGCAGTACCATTATATTTACCTAACCATGGTAATGAGGAGCCATCTATGGGTTTACCAGTGGCCTTACTACAAATACCACAGTTAAACTATGGTTACTATACAAGAACTGTCACTTTTCATAAAAGATCCTTTGCTGTAGTTTCCCTTCATTATACTGTAGTTGCTATAGAGATAACAAGAGAAACTCCATCCAGCAGGAGGCGCTCTGGAACTCACCAGCTCATGTTTTTTGCGACTGGCTTCTGCCTCTTTCTTAGACAGTTCAGTCATCTCCTCCTTAATGTCCCGGGTCTGCCGTTGCATGCGCTTGTTCTGATCCTTCTCCCGGTTTTCGCTGGCAATACGCTGGTCTCGTTCCTCAGTCATCTTCTCCAGGTTTTCCTTCAGCCGTGTTACAAGAGACTGGAGGATGAACGTGAACCGACGGAAAAGCCAGAGATTTAGAGCTCATAAAAAAAGAGACACACTGAAGCAATTCACTGTAGATGAATTGTAGCCACTGATGGAGTTGTTTATCTGCATGTGCCATGGACGTCGTTTTAGCACCCAGTTCACTAAAAGAATTATGCATGGAATAAAATAAAAATTACTTGTATAACATGAAATCAAATTAAAGCTAAAATGAACGATCCTGCTTCAGTGTGCTGCTATGAATTAATTAAATTTGCCCCACAGTATGAGCCGTCACTTGACTCACCTCCAGACGTTTGCTCTGGGTCCTCTCATATTCTAGTTTGGTCTCTAGTTCACGGATTTTGGCTTCCTGACGGCTGACCAGCGATTTCTCCACCATAGATTGTTCCTGAAATTCAAGCTGTGACTGCAGGGAGTGAAGCTGCCAAAAATAAAAACACACAGGTCACTCTGTCATGTTTAAGACTGACTCCTGTCTCAGACCACATTCAACCAGCCCTCTGCTTCTCTCTCACTGCATGGGTCCTAACCATCTACAAATCCACCATATACTGTAGAAAATAATGATTGAGGGGATGGGAGGCAATTTCGGGCTCCCGCAAAGAATAAAGACAGCATCTGCCTTTTTAGTGCATTTAGGGGATTTTTTTTGTTACCTTGTCCTGGATCTCTTGTTTTTCCTTCATGGCCTCCTCCACCTGGGTCTGCAGGTCACTGATCTGCACCAGATCTCTTGTAGACTAAACACACACACACAAACATATGTAACATATACAGTTCATTTGAACTCTTAATCTGTGCTAGTAGTATTTTAAATGTTTTTTTTAAAGCTGTTGATATACACCTATATACATGTATAATCTTTGACTTTTTATAACATACACATTTTTTGTTTTTGAAAGAAGTCTTACATTCACCAAGGCTGCATTTATTTGATCAAAATACACTAAAAACAGTAATATTGTGAAATATAATAACAATTTAAAATAACTAATAACATTTCTATTTGAAAATATTGTAAAATATAATTTATTCCCCTGATGTCAAGCTGATTGCAGAGCAAACTCACAGTCTTCAGTGTCACATGATCCTTCAGAAATCATTCTAATATGCTGATCTGCTTCGAAAGAAACATTTCTTATTATTATCAATTTTGAAAACAGTTGTGCTGCTTAATATATTTTTTGGAAACTTTTTTCAGGATTCTTTGATGATTAAAAAAGAACAGCATTCAAAAGAACAGCATTTAAATAGAAATAGAAGTTTTCCGTAACATTATAAATGTTACTTTTGATCAGTTGAATGCATCCTTGCTGAGTATAAGTATTAATTTCTTTAGAAAAAATCTTCCTGACCCCAAACTTTAATGGTACTATATATATGAGGTCACCTGAGCCACTGCAGCTTTGTGTTTCTTCATTAGTTCGTTCATGTCCTCCTGATCCTCCTCAAAGCGAGATTGCAGGTCGTTCTTCTCTCTCTGTAGACGACTTATCTGCTCCTCCAACTGAGGGAGACAGAACAGACAGGGTTGGATGAGTACTTTGAATAGTTTTATTCACGAATTTCTAGTATGAGGAATTGTCACACAACCTGCTCATGTTGCCATCTGTCTGATTTGGCAGCTTCTACCATGTGACAGATCAATACCATACCAAAATACTGCAGAGTTTGATTGGATGCACAGAGTTTGACATCAACAACAAAATATGATTTCTCATTCCCTTTGAAAACTACCAAACCTGTTTATTACACACACACACACACACACACACACACACACATATTAGCTATATCTAATAGTTGGCATTTTATATGTGTTGTTTTTCTCTGCTCTACATGACATAACTTTTAATAACAGAACACTTCCCATAATACAGCCACAGTAGCACTGCAAGTACATTTTAACAAGTACATTTATGCAATTTTAGAGAGAGTTTAGAGTAACATTTCAGTGTGGGACTAAAACACTGCCATTACACACAGTAATTGCATATTTCTGGTTGAAGCTGTCATGAGGAGATTATATCTTTAAACTCTTCTATTTGACATCATCTCCTCTTCCTCAGAAATAATAAATCAAATGCACACCCCAAGTGAACCATTAAAATCTGAGTACCATAATTTTAGAGTATTGAAAGAGCCTATAGCATGAATGGGGGAGGAATCGGAGAAGACTAGCTGCACTGATATTCATTTTATCTCCATCCTTTTTCTGCCCTCAGTGAGGTAAAATGTGAAGTGACAAAATCAGAACAGAGATCAGGATTTGTGTCCATGTGGATCAGGATTTGTGTCAATGAGATTTCACTGTAGGTGGAGCCAGACAGCATGACGCTGCAGGAATAAAAACCAAGCAACTGTCAAAATGTCTTGTCAGCTGTCACAATCACAGTCAGTTAGGACAAACACATAAACATGGAAGAGACAGGATTTAATGCTTTATCACATCATGCTTGGTTAGGACACCGTGATTCAGGGTTTCTTTATTTGACTCTGGAGGTTTACATTTTGTCCCTCTGGAATATTTATTCTAAATGGTTTTTCCATCAGCCTGAGCAGGACAATGATTGAACTGTAAGCACTTTATTTCTCTTTACCTAGCAGTTTGAGTGAATCCTGACACATTTACTGCTCTATTCAACTCAACAGATGAATTTTGCCTCAAAACTAACATATTTCCCCACAATGGCTCTAACAAATCTGGTGGACAATATGAAGTTTTCTAAAGTAGGAAAACACGTTTTGAACGGCACAATCTATTCTCTGTAAATTCTTAAAGGAGATGTTGATGACTCGCATTCTGTTGTCTGTAATGATCGACTGATCAGTTTCACACAGTGAAGTGCTCAGTAATTGGAGGAACTAAATAAAACTTGTGAAACATCTGAAAATGTGGGTTAATTCCTTAATATTTTGAAATGGTCATAAATGTTGTATAGGATCATGTCTTGTTTATGAACAATGAACTGTTTAAACAAAACGAACAAAACAATCAAACAGTAAATGAACAACCCAAACAATTGCTTAAACAAAAGACAGTAAACAAACATCTTAAACAACTAAAGGATAAACAATACAGTAAACAAACACTCTAAAAACAAACAAGCAAACAGTAAAGAAAGAGCCCAAACAATCATATATAAATAAATGTACTTATGTTTGAACAAACATGTGAATAAAACATTAAAACTTGTCCTGTTTTCTGACCACTGAAATGTTTCCAAATAAAATAGAATATGACTCACAGCCATCTTGGCTTTGGTGATGTCGTCCATCTGGATATGAAGGTCCTCAATTTCCAGCTCCATAGACTTGCGTGCTTTAACTGCAGCTGCGCAGGCAAACTCTGACTCCTCCAACTAAACCAGATACAACACACATACATACATACACTCCTATTTGATTTATCGATCTAGTGAGGGACATTAATTATCATTTCTACAGCTCTGATTGTGATTCTACCTTATTTTTGAGTGCGATTATCTCTCTTTTGCTAGGCACATTACTCTTTAGGTGGTCCAGCATCATCTGCGCATCAGCCAGAAGAACTTTTGTACGCTTCAGGTCCTTCCTGAGACGTTTCTCGGTCTCTACATCCCTCTGACCAACCTGTTATATGGTGTAATACTGTGTTATGCTTTGTTGAGTGTAGTGCTGTATGCTGTCTGTAATATTTGTGTTTTGTTGTGTTAGTACCTGTTCCTGTGCCATCATCAGTTTGGACTCCAGGTCTCTCTTTTCTCTCAGAACTCTCTGTTTATCTTCATATTCCTCCTCTAACTGCACTTCCATCTGCTTCAGCTACACACACACATTTCAAAAGAGCCATTAGGAAACTTGGAGGTCTCAAATTGTGTGATTCGATTGTGTTCAGATCCTGTTTGTTCACCTTCTTACTGCAGGACAGTCTGATCTCCTCCACTTCCTCGTCTTTACTGTCCAGCTCTTTAGAGTGCATTTGTTTCAGTCTCTCCATCTCCATTTCCAAACGGAGTTTAGCCTAAATAACACACACAGATCAGATGAGGTTAACTGTTGATAATATCCTTTGAAAAATAAAAAGTTTTCAAGTTGTACTTTTCCACTCTTCTGCACATGAGGGGGGGGGGGGGACGATGTATTTTATATATGTACATACTCGTATTTATAAATATATTACATTGCTTTATTTTCATTTTTAATTTGAGTTCAGGTTTAGTAATTTGTTTATAGTATTATTTATTCTTTTTATTACAGGTTTTAGTTTTCAGTTAATTTAAAGTTAAGGTTTCTATTCTAATTTTTTTTTCAGCTTTATTTCAGTTAACAAAAAAAATGTTTTGTTTTAGTTTTAGTTAACAATAACAATGGCTCTGAATAGAACACCATATAATTCCGAGTCGCTATCCATGTTTGATTCGAAAATTTTTAGCTTGTACCTGTTCCAGCATCTGAATGGTTCCAGCCTGTTCATCAAGCTCCTCCTCTTGATCTTTGACCTTTCCTTCCAGATCACGCAGTTGCTTCTTAACCTTTGCGAGTGAAGCCTCGTCTTTCGACTCCTGAGACGAGAGATCCTGGAGCTCGGATTCCAGCTGCTCTACCTTCAGACTGACCGTACACAGCTCTGTGTCCTTCTCCTGTTTGTTAAATTATGAATTTTGTCATTAGCTGATGGTTTTGTGGTTTTATCAAAAGCAATTTACCATAGACTTATTACAGAAACCTGAAGTTATGTAGGCATCTTGCTACATAGGGATGCGAGAGAGAAACATTCACTTATCTATCTTGAGTCTCACCTGTAGCTGTTGTCTGATTGTAAACACCTCACCAGTTAGCACATCTCTCTCGCGGCCCAGTTTCTCCCGCTGGTTCCTCTCCTTCTGTAGTTCCTCTTGAAACTGGTTCTTCTCCACATCAAACCTACGAGAAATGTCAGAAGATAGACAGGTTTTGAGACATGTAATTTCAAGAGCAACATGATAATCTGCTCATATCTACAAAGGTCATAATCTAGCAAACACAAACTTCAGTCGGTAGGCATTCAAGCAAACATTTCCTCATCTGCTTCTGATTTTGTAGATTTTCATCTGCATTGTTAGTAGAAAAGTGTTGGATTTTGAGTTATGAGTAAGCCTCTTTTTCCTTTTTCAATTCTCCAGATGCTGGAAATTCTGTGAGCAAAATTAAGTCTATGCATTGAGGTTACTCATGAATCGTCAAGCATGTTGAGATTTAGTTCCAGCTCTATGTCTGATCTGCTATGTTTTTTAGCTATGAGCAACATCAGCCAAATACTAAACACACACACCCAAATAAAAACAGTCCAGCAATAAACAAACCCAACCACAAGCTCAAACAACCAGACAGTAAATGAACAGTAAATTTATAAATAACAAAACACTCAAAACAGTAAATAAACAGCCCAAAAAATCAAACCGTAAATAAACGGCTTAAACAACAAACAGTAAAGAAAGAGCTCAAATAGAGATGTAATCATACAACAAACAATCAATTGAGATATCTAGGAATAAACAATGAGTAAACGAACAGCTCAAACTATAAATGAACAGCCCAAATAATCAGAAAGTAAACAAACTGCTGAAACCAAAAGAGTAATTAGACAGTAAATAGACAGCTTTAACTAAACAGCAAACAAAAGACAGTAATCCGACAGTATATGAACAGCCTAAACGGCACACCAAAGACAGTAAACAAACAGCTTAAACAACAAACAAAAGACAGTAATTAAATAAACAAGCAACTTAAACAGCAAACAATCAAACAGTAAAGAAAGAGCCCAAACAATCATACAGTAATCAAACAACATAATAAACTGTTTACTGTACTGTATGATTGAACTAACTGTATGATTAAACAATGAGCAAACGAACAGCCCAAAAAATAACATAAACAAACCATTGAAACTATCAAACAGTAAACAAACAAACAGCCCAAACAATCAAACAGTAAATGTATGGCCCAAACAACCACAGAGTAAACAATAATCAGAAATCTCTATAATCAGACCCGGCAGGAGAATGAAGGACAGATGAGGTAGTGGGGTATGATTGGCTCTTACTTCCTCTGCTTTCTCTCAAGCTCATGGTTGCGTCCCTCTTGATTTTCCAGGTGCAGTTTGGTGTCTTGCAGTTCAGCTGCCAGCCGCTGGCATTTCTTCTTCAGCTGCTGGACTGAACGCTGGGACTCCTCGTGGTCAGCCTGCAAGTCCCCTAACTTCACAGAGAAAGAGACGGGAAGGTGAAGTTTATAAAAGTCTAAAGATTTTATAAACCAGTGTTGCTGGTCAACGTCAGAGTATCGTTTATTTTAGCAGAGTTTGAATTCAGATACATTTCACACTGTGTGTAGTCTGTCAGCAGGCCTAGTGTTTGTGCACTGTGTGTGTATTTACTGTGCGATACTAACTTTTCTCTCCAAGTGTCTCTTGTTCTGTTGTTCTGTCTCCAGCTTGTCATCCATCTCCTGCTGGAATTTTTTCTTTGTGAATTCTGTGTCTCTGATGACACGTTCATATTTCAGCCTCCATTCACCTCCTGACATGCACAAACGCACAGAGACAGACAGACAGATTTTTTCAGAGATGTTGTTTTGATGAGCTGTTTGTGCTGAGTGTGTGTGTGTGTGTGTGTGTGTGTGTGTTGTGGTGTGTTTTCAGAAAGTTTTTGACCAAACTGCGCCTCTTTCCATGCAAGCAGCCAAAAAAATTCTATGTTCTTATTCAAATAAAGCATTTTCATAATCAGCTTCAAATGCTGTCTGATTGTGTTTCTTTTTTTTTTTTACCAGAATCATCACCATCATTGTCCACCTCGCCATTGAGTTCTGATGCTTGGAGGAGTCTGGCCTCCATGATCTCCATCTCCATGGACTCCATCTGTTTCTTCACAGCGTCAAACTTCCCCTGAGTTTCAGAAAAAGAAAAGTTCCTACCACAACTTTCACAGTTTATAAAAATTCCACCCAAAAGACAGTAAGTCAATACAAAGATAACAAGGAACTAATAATTTAAAAGTAGTAGTCCAATCCCCATTGGTATTAGTCAATTGTCCTACACTTATGAAAAAGTACTTAGCTACACTACAAGCTACTAGATGCCATATTGTTTACCATATTAAAAACAAGTGATTTTACTTAGTATTTTGAACTGTTACTAAACAGCAGCATTTTACTAAACATTGTACCAAAAAAAGTCATAAAATGTTATCTTTAAGTTACTGGAAAGAACAATACTATTTTACTGAATTATGTTACTTAAAAACAGTTAGCCTAGTAGCATCTGTCCTTTAGTTAGTTACTCCCATCACTGTTTAATAAAGACTGAAGCAGGATTGATTGTGTTCATGTACCTGCATATCCTTCATGTCCTTCTCCAAACGCAATCTCTCGCTTGTTTCCGTCTCCAGCAGCTGGGATGTGGACTCCGCAGAATTTCTCTCATCTGAAAGTTCTGCAGTCAGCTCTGTGTTCTACATAAACACAAGGCTTTCTGCATTTTTATATTTTCGTTAAGACCTTATCAATTAAGACATTATCACTTACTACTTTTATTGTCTAACCTTGTGGAGACACTCAGCCTATCTAACTCAAAAATAACATCCATTGCTTTATCAACATTTCTCTGGTTTTCTTGAAGCAGGACTGCAAAAATGAGGCCCTGCTTTGCATTTGAAATTAAATAAGATGCTTGCATCTCTTACTCGGCTCTCCAGACGATCCGAGGTCAGCCGTAGCTCATTTCTTTCCTTCTCCACTTTCTCCAGCTTCAACTTCAGATGCATGATCTCCTCCTACAAGTCAAAACAACAATTTTATCTCCAGCAAAAGATAATACTGAATATTTAGATAAGAACAAGACAATTTTTGGCCTGAGGCTTGCTGAGCTAATATTATATGATCTGGTGTTTTGATCAGGAAAGATCTTTCTGCCTTCAGGTGAGTTCAGGAAGGGGCCAGACAGCAATGTTGCATTTCTGAAGCAAATGCTTTGAGCTGGGATTGAGATGTGATAGCAGCAGGAATCAAAGAGAAGTCTCAGCTCTAATGCTGATGCAACTGATGCAACAAAAGCCCTCAGATCATGTCATCTTTAAGGCAAATGCGTCCACACACATACACACACGCAGATAAACCTTCGAGCTCTACTGTAAACTGACAGAAGCTTTGCATAGCGAGCAAACCAGGGAATGAAATAAAGAGTAAGATGGAAAGTCTCACATCTTTTCCACGAATCTGTTCTTCGGTGAGTTGAACCTCTACTAGAGGTCGTACTGTGGTGAAGAGCTTCCACCAGGGCCAGTCCTTCACACCACGATTCTTCTTAATGTTCTTCTGGACACAACGGATGGCCAAATCCTGGATCTGAGAGACAGAGAGGGATTTGTTTTAGATTATTTAAAGTGAAAGTTCATCTGAAAAATTCAAATTCATGTTGTTATAATTTATTATAGCACATAAGTCGTCATAGGTCAAAAATTTCAAGCAGCCCCAGTTTTTATTCATTTTCATTATATAAAATATACAGTGGCCCAAATATTCATCAGCTTTTATGTTTTAGGGGGGAAAAAGCAATAGAGGTTTGGAATGACACGAGGATGAGTAAATGATGACAGAATTAAAATTTTGACTGAACTATTCCTATAATTTCTGCATTACATGGGTTCAGAACAGGCTGATGATACAGATCTCCATCTGTGAATGACATGACGGTTGCTTTAACAGCGCGGCATAAAATGATTAATGTTCCTTTGCAAACACAATCATAAAAGCCACAATCATAAAAGCAACCAAAACTGTAAATCCGACTGGAATTAATTAAATGCACGAGAGAGGGGTTACATTGGTGCCGTGACCCGGATGGGAGTGAGGTTTAGGGGGGTGAGTGTAACGGAGGCCAGCGAGTAGGTGCTGTGCAGATAAACCTCACTCCCCTGATCTCAAGAGACGCACTAGCGACTGATGCTAGTAGCTGCAGTCTTTAGCCTCCTTGTTAGTGCGTCCGCCTCCCATGCGGGAGACCAGGATTCGAGACCCACTCGGAACGAGAACGAGGTGTGGCGGTGAGGACCCGGGAGAGAGGGGTTACACTAATAATTCTAGGGAGACTAAACAGGAGAGCACTTGAGAAGTGTTTTTTTTCAGTATTAAAATATTTCTACTACAGTTTAATATACAGAGACAAGTAAGTAATTTGTAGGTTGATTCCCTCAAAAAGTGTAAAGACTTCTGTGGTGCTTTCAAAACTTCGGTTTGTTTGAGCTGCACATCACCAGCAACATTGGCTCAACCAATGGATTGAGTTTGGGGCAGAACTGTTTGTTTGGCTGACCAATGGGAGACGGGGGGAGTTTTTTGTCTGCAGTTCTGCTCGGTGACACTAGTGTTGCAGAAATTACATGCTTCAGCTTAAATAAAACCTAGTCACCTCCGTAAATGCTCACCTGCTTAATGCTGTGCATTGATGTGTGTATTTTACTCTTAAAGCAGACTGATATACACTACTGTTGAAAAGTCTGGGTAAGTAAGATTTATTTTTTTGAAGGAAATTAATACTTCTATTCAGCAAAAGACGCATTGGATTGACAATAGATGCTGTTTAAAAATTTTGTATTTGAATTTTGTCATCAACGCTTTTGTTGACAAAAAATCGTAACTGTTTCCACAAAATATCAAGCAAACAAGCGCCTCAACAGTGATAAATGAATAAGACATTTGTTTCTTGAGCACCAGATTGGTGTATTAAAATGATTTTTGCAGGATTATGTGATACGGAAGACTGGAGTAATGGCTACCGAAAATTCAGCTTTGCCATCACAGGAATAAATTACATTTAAAATATATGAAAATAGTTTTTCTTGTTATTTTAAATTGGAATAGTTCACAATATTACTGTTTTTACGGTATTTTTGAAAAAATAAATGAACAAATGAAGCCTTGATGAGCATAAGAAACGTCTTTAAAAAAAAAAGGGGGGGAAAAAAACTTACCGACACCAAACTTTTTAACAGTAGTGTAAGAGACATAAATGTTGAGATTCTGATTGATTGACATTGTAATTTCAGCTCAGGACTGAAGCAAAATGGAAAATTGACTTTACCTTCCTCTTTTTGAAGGCCTGTCGAGACAGAAAGCCCCTGCAGGTGGCCTGGAACAGCGTGATGTTCTGTCTGGTGTGTTCATCCCTCTGTCCCTCTAGTTTAGCCACTGTTCCAGACGCTGAGAACCCTAACAGACACACACACACACAAACAAAGCTGTGACAACAGCAAAGAGAGCATGTTAAAAGTGCATATTATGATGGTCTTAAAATGTCAGAGTAGAATCAAAGAGACACAGATAAACTCATAGAGAATCATAGTTTCAAACAGAGACAACTTTTATCTGTAATATAAGGTTCATAAGCACATAGATGTTTTTCGTAATTAATTACCAAAATGTTGCAGTATCAATTGCAATTTAAACTGAACAAGAGCTGGCTTTCCTTTACACTACAGTATCAGTTTTCTTCGATTTATTATTCATCAAAGAAATACATATTTAATTATATAACATTATTTATAATATACTGTATTTTGTATAATATTTGAAATTGTATTTAAATTATATTTTGTTTTTATTGTTTATTATTTTCATTATAAAGTTCCATTTTAATTTACATGTATTCATTTAGCTGATGCATTTATCTTTTCATATCTATCTGATCTGATGCACATAGTCATGAAATCAGATTAAATTTACTCATGAGACATGCATTTGAGAAAGAGCAGGTGTAAACGGCAATCTGTCTCACCTGATGGATGTTAAACTAGATATAAACAACTTGAGGGTTTGAAAAGAGCAAAAATAAAGAAAACTCTGAAATCACGAAATGTTATTACACTCATGCAATAATTTTATCTGGTTTCATACTCAAAAATAGAACATCTGACCACAGCAGTCTGAACGACTCAAGTGAATCAATGTCCATTTAACTCATGTTTGGTTTATTTTTTATTGCAAGTAACTGTAACAGTGCAAGTTGTGCAGAACTGACAGGAGATGTTGGTGGAGTTGTAAATCAGTATGTTTTGTTGCTCGAATCCTTTGTGAAGGGCCCCTGACATTGTAATCCATTTCTGAGCACAGTTCGGCTGCCACAAAATAATTACTAACTATTCCAACTTCTAATACGGTCCAATAAATCTCCATTCTTCTGGGAATGCGCCAGGCGAGGCTTGTTTACACACGCCGCCATTTTTTTTTTTTCTGGCTCGCTGTCGTTTTCCAGCTGATGGGATTAAACTGTTGAGTGCCAGCGTCTGTTCACACTGATTAGGACAGCATGAAGAACCAGGAAAGACACAAACAAACAAAGCAGCTCACGATTCCAGCCGATGGACCACGCAGTAGCAGACAGAAAAACATGCAGATGAAATATCATCCACTGCATATAATTTAAAATTTGACTCACCTGCTTCCTTTGACGCTTCCGAAGTGATAAAATGAACAGTAAATTGTGTATGTGTTACTCACCCTGCTCAGGCCCATGTGATAGCTGCTCTTCTCTAATTCCAAAGACTCCAAAAAAAAAACAAAAAAAGGAGATCCTTACGCCGCAATGACAAAACACACTGTCATGTCTAGTTCACACAGTGTACATTACAAAAACACTGCTGACCCCTGTGTAGGCCTACTGGACACACACACACACCGGTTATTCTCTGCCGTACAGTCCCCAAACTGTCCAGACAACCATCAGCCCTCACCGTGACACTGACACTGTCTTTGTCATGCGGAAAGGTCTTGAGAACTCGATCTATCTGAAAGGGCCCATCTAGATTACAGCACTAAAGGGGGCGCTGGCCCCTAACAACTAAAGGGCCATTGTTCGAATCGCTTCACAAAAACCTATCCCCTGAGTCGTTTTGACTTCCTCTGGGACTTGAAACGCGACTGACCTTCTCTGCTGTGTCACAAAAAGAGGACAGTCATCTTTCTGTATCCTTTTTACTCTGAAAAGCTGATGGTCAGAGTCTAAAATTGACTTTTAACTACACCTGTCAATTGACCTATCCGTAAGCCCCGCCTGCGAACGCAGACAAACAAACAGAGTTGCTAACTGTCTTACAAATTGACAGTGTGAAAACCTTGTCCCTATATCTTTTTGATAAATTTTGGACACAGAAGGACCACCATTAATGTGGGACTTAAATATGTCATGGAGGGATGTATAAAAGATTTTAAAATAAATATTGTGGGTATTCATTTGGAAGCGAGGGTTTACAGATCAAAATGCAAGTGGGAGAAACCTGATGTTACATTCGTCACGATCGCAGATAACAACATCCCGGATCAACACTGTTCATGTATATTGCAGGGTACGACTAAATTAATTTACATTTAACCAGTTTAAAGGGGTCATATGATGCTTTTTTAAAGATCATTATTTTGTGTATTTGGTGTAACAGAATATGTTGACATGCTTTAATGTTCAAAAAACACATTATGTTTTCAAATACTGTACATATTGTAGGTCCTCTATGCCCCGCCTATCTCAAAAGCTTCGTTTTCTACAAAGTCCCTCCTCCCGACAAGCGCAGTCTGCTCTGATTGGCCAGCTGAACCAGTGCATTGTGATTGGCCGAACACCGCAAACACTCGTCGGAAATGTAATGCCCCTTACCATAATCGCGAGCTTCATCTTTCAAAATAAATGTAAAGACAGAGCCCGAAAGGGAACAGAGTCGCGTGACAGACACAGTGATGAAGCTGGTATGTGTTTGCAGTACACAAGCCACGGTTAAGACAGCTGACTCCACTTTGATGTGTCTCGCGCTCTCTCTCTCTCTCTCGCTCTCTCTTTCACACACACACACGCGTGCACACCACACACACACGATGCGCAAAAATCTGCATTTGAACAGTCAATAGCAAATACTTAAACTATACAAAACAGTAGCTGATTCAGAAATGCCAGATTGTCATAGCAAAGTCAGAATTACCTCCTCTCCTAGGTTTCGCCCAACCGGAAAAAAAAAAAAAACGTCTCCATAAAATGCATTGCTGTTCTGTTGTATCTTTATCTTAAAGATTCCTAAATGCATCTAATTTCTGGAAGGCCAAATGAAGTGCTTTTGCTTTTGCCTAGAAACACACAGCGTCTCCCAGACATGCTGCTTCAACACTAACTGCGATTACCGAAATCACGCCTTCTTTCTTTGCGTGAACAATTGAGCGGCATTACGCAAATATTTCCACATAGTGAAGGAGATATGTGGGGGCGTGTTAGAACGAGCCGTTTAGGGGGGCGTGGCAAAGTCTTAACTTTGATAAAGAATATCTCTTTGGTTTTGAGACTTTAGTCTTTGCAACTTCAGGGATCTTATCTATGCACAATCAGCTTGTAACAAAGAGAAAGGAAAACTTGAAATCGCATCATATGACCCCTTTAATATGAAGAGACAGTGAAATGTAGACCTTCGTTTATGTGTTTTTGCCCTACACTGTACAAGACGCAAGAACAGTCCGCTATTTAGGTTTGTATGGACTCACTAACTTTAATGTTTGCTAGTTTTAGCCAGAGATACTTTGCTGAAGCACAAGATGACATTAACGTTCTGCATTTGCAGATGGAAATTGTAACTTAATGAGAGTATGACAAACAGAAAACGAACGTTTTTGTCTTCATTGGGATTGGGTTGAATGCTTTGGGACATTTTGTTTCTGTTTTGTTTGGGTTTAGGAAATATAATAAAATAAATTCCATTGCCTATCTTTTCAGGATACCTGGAATCACTGTTACAAGTACCCCAGGCACATCGTTTTTCCATTTTTGAAGCATGAACCCCATAAAAACGATGCGAGCTTCGGATCTTCCAATGTTTCTCTATGGCGCTGAAACCTACAGATGTCTGAGTTCCGCTCCCCATGCAACTGATACTCGACTGCCATTGGCTCATATGCGTTCGAGGGGAGGGGCTTACCGATAGGTCAGTGGACCAGCAATTAATATTTCAAACTGCCCATGAAACTTTATTTTGTATTATTTTTTGATGTTAGGGTTAGGGACAATGTGATTGTTTAGCTGTTTAAACAGGTTTGTACAAGTCAAGAACATGTGCTCGTTTCTGTGAGTAAAAAATAAAACATAATAGTGTACATAACAGGGATTTTATGTTTCACAATTTTAGTTGTTTATATCTCACAATTGCGACTTCAGTATCTCAAAATGACTTTGTTTTCCACAATATGAATTATATCTCAATTGCAACTTAATTTCTCATAATTGCAATTTCTTATCTCAAAATATGACAATATCTCACAATTGTGAATTTCTTATCATTGCGATTTTACATCTCAGAATTGCAACTATATCTCACAAGTTTATGTTATATCTTCAAATATTACTTTATATATCACAGTATGTCTATTGCGGCTTCATTTCTCATAATTGCAATTTTATATATCGCAATTTGATGAAATACAGTATCTTCCAGTTATATCTCCCCACATTTCCTATTTAAGCTTCCAATCGTCTCATGAATAACTCAATTTTATTTACTTGGCAAAGCCAATTTTTACTTGCACTTGGCACTGGCGAGAGTTAATCCTGGACTCTGCCTGCCGTGTACATGCCCAGGGCCACAGTGCAAAGGTTTTGTATATAACTCTCCTTTCTCCTCGGCTAATCACAGGGCCAAAACGAGATTAGGAGACCCCTGGACGGAGGCATTTTTCTAGCTGATAATTATAGTACATTTGGGCATTTAGTAAGCACTAAAGCCCAGAGCAATTACTACATTTTTCCTGTCTGCTCTGCGTATTGATTCAAGTCAGAGACCCAGCTGGGGTTTCTCGATTAAGCCATCACAATAACCCTGATTACCCAGAGTTCATTCTGTCTTGGACTCACAGCACACAAGAGCGAGAGGAGCCCAAAACTTCATTTCGGTCATTTCTAAAGCCTTTGTTCTATTATTTTCATGCTCATTATTCTCTCAATTAGCTACTCACTCGTTTCTCATCCTTCACAATGTAGTTTCGGCCCAGTTTCTTGGTCAGGTGAGGGGCCAAAACATCAAAGCGTCTTCTGAACTCAGAGAAGACCATGTGATCAGGGTATCCTGCAAAATGCATGCGGATATTCAGCAGGAAATAACGGAGAGGACTTGATTTTATCTATTTGATTGGATCTCTCTTCTCACCTTGTCTGTAAATCCTCAAGCTGTCCAACAGTTTGAAGCCATGGATCTGGGCCCTGAGCAAAGCCACATCCATCTGCATGAGTCCAGGGTCACAACTCTCCTCTGGGGACCCTATGGCCCTCAGAACCTCCGCTCGGGGTAACAGACAGTGGACAAAGTGAACCCTGGATCTGCGGACGGTGTCCAACAGTGCATCCTGATCAAAAGAGAAATACACCATGTGTATTTTTTGCCATTTCTTGCAATTAATAGGGAAATTGAACAATTCCATCAGAGAACAATTTTCAACAACTAGTATTCAGTGTAGGACCCTCTTGAAAACCTACCACTTGGAGTTTAATCTGAAGACAGAGAGACTTCTTTTTGACAGCTGCCATGCCTGTGGTGAAGGTCTTCCTCATGCTGGTGGCCCGACGCATAGCGAGCTGAGAGACACCCTCCAGTCCAGCGATGGAGCCTGTCAGAACCGCAGCACTGCTGGAGCGGCCCACAAACATCCCACTGATGCTCTTCCTGTCAGGAACATACAGTGAAAATTTGAGTCTTGAGGGGTGTGCGATATGTATAGTCTACAATAATAACATGTTTATTGTTTTAACTATGTACGAGCTGACACTGTGTATGTTACTCGCAAAAAAAATACTGTTTTCCTGAATAATAGCACAATTATGAATGTCATATATGTCACACGTCATAAAATGTCATATGAATGTCATAAAAAATTAGTTTGTCAAGAAAAATGTGTATCTGAGCAACACATAGCAGTGCTTAATTACAGAATAAATCTGCATTTTGAACAAAACAGTTTAATGAATGATTCAATGACTGAATGAATCTGGTGTTTAAAAGAATAATTTGAATGACTCAATCACTCAACTCATTAAGGAGGTGAATTGCAGCCACCAACTGGCAGTTTTAGTTTCAGATGTAAAATATAATTTTTTTAAATGAAATCAGTTTAAGGTGGCACATCCCTAATCTGATGTCTTGACTGTCAGCTCTTGTCATTCATCTTGAATTTAAAAAACTGTGTTTTTTGACTGATTTACTGAAGTGAGTGCAAAGGGTTTTGGGTAGGTCTTACTTCTGGGAGTTCTGCAGCAGATTGGCTGCGTTCTGGGGCGTGGGATTTAGCCTGGCTAGGTTCAGCCATCCACGAGTGTCATATTCCACCCAGTCTGTCCCGTGACTGTGGCCGAGTAGGAAGTGATGTGTGTTTTCACTTTTAAGCACCACTGTGTGACCTGCAGAAAAACAATGCATAAATCGGTCTAGGGCAGAATGTAAGTGTGTGAGTTTGTGTGTTTTTGCATGTTTGTGTGTGTGACCTGTGCTCTCTCCCTCTGCAGGGCCATAGTAACTGAAAAGTCGCTGAAGGAGTGTTTCCTCGGACCCTCCCGGCTGCAAAACCTCCTCCTCCATCAGCCAGAACAAACCTCTGGCCTCATCTGTCCGGGACAGAGCACGTACCTGAAACACAGACATGAATTTCCACAGTTAAATAATCATATATTTGCCCTACGTTGACAGTGTCATTTCCATTTTCAGTCTTCAAAAAGTTAAATCTTTTGTATTAAACACAAACGCAGAGATGGAAATAAAATTAAGTACTTATCCAGCGTTCTTATAAAAATAATCACACAGACTTTAAACATCAGCAGTTTTGACTCATTTAGAAAGTGCGTCTCACCAGGGTCTGACTGGAGGACTGATCAACCACAGCTACTGAGCGAGAAGGGCTGGGCTCCAGGTCATCCAGAGTGATCTCAATGTTTTCCTGTGGGAATATATATTTTAGCAAGGATGCAAATTGATCAAATGTGAAAGTAGAAAGCATTTATAATATCTCTATTTCAAATAAATGCTGTTCTTTTGAACTTTCTATTAATCAAAAATCCCTCTATGTTTTTAACATGGATAATAACACAAAACGTTTCTTGAGCAGCAAATCTGAATATTAGAATGATTTCTGAAGGATCATGTGAGACTGATGCCTGGAGTAATGATGCTGAAAATTCAGCTTTGCCATCACAGCAATAAATTACATTTTAAAATATATTCAAATAGAAAACAGTTATTATAAATTGTAATAATATTTCAAAATGTTACTGTATTTTCAATCAAATAAATATAGCCTTGGTGAGAACAATCATCTTACCATAATCTTACCTTCATAATATAATTATTGATTAACAAATGAATTGTCTAAGTATAGTGTCACATACACTAGACATCTTTGGCACCATCTTGTGTCATGAGCTTTGTGTTTTCAAGATTCTATGTGAAGTTAAAAGTAGTTCGAGTTTTGAAAGAGCCGTTCAAGACCCCTGCAATGCGTTTTATTGTATTATTTTTTATAATTAGTTGTAGTAAAATTTCAGAGCAGTAGTGCACTGCTCCACAGTCCCATCCGGTAAAGGCAAATTGCTGATAAATACAATAAATAAATAAAGCAGTGGTAAATCAACAGCCATGTAATTTAGTGTTGTAAGAAGAACTGTGTTTGACAAAAAGATGTAGACGTTTGGTTGTTGGTTATGGGTGTTTTGCGCACCTCTTTGTAACGCTCCAGTTCCCGTATGAATGTTTGCTCCTGGAACAGCATCTGCAGACGATCCTGAGCGTAATTGTGACAGAGCTCCTCAAACGTGGCCCCGCGCTGGTTCTTCACCTGACGAGGGTTCTGGAACCCTGGTGTGTCCACAATCAGCAGAGAACAGAGAGAATGCTGACTGGACTTCAGCGCTCTGAAAGTACAAAAATACATCTGAATTCATCTCTTAATTGATAAATCTAGTTGCTCTAGGTAATCACCAGTTACTGGTTATGGATTACCTGTTAATGAGAGAGATGATGAGTGTGAAAAGCTCGGCGTATAAACCAGACGCCATGAACTCCAAACACTCAGCTGCTGTTGCTTTAGACACTGAAACGCACACAAAAACACATTTTTTTAAAGTCATAAAATAGGGAAGCATTGATCACATATTTAAGAATGTTAACAAAAAAAACAACAACACCTGAGCTATCCGTAACATCCGTACTCTGCCGGACACTTGAGGAGCGGGGAAGGGTGCCCTTGCCCTGCGTTTTAAAGATGGCGGACGACAGCTCTTCCAGCGTGCAGCCCAGGAGATATGCTGCTTTTTGTGCCCACTCATGCCTGGCAAACTGCTTTCGGCCCGCTGAAAAGCAGTGTTACCACAAAACATGTCACATTATGGTGAACTACAATAGGTAGTCAAGTGTCCAGAACAAGGAGAAACTTTCATCTCCAGGATTGATGATCAAAGAGAACAAACATTTTCATTCTGGCATTCGACATCAGAGTGGAAACAAGCTCAAAGGCAGATGAAAGATGAACACACAGTTCTGTTAAGATGCTAAATAAAATAAAAATAATAAAACCCCCTGCCTTCAGTCTAAAAACTGAAAGAGAAAGAGAGAGACCTGCATTTACCTGCATCTGTTTATGTGTTATGATGGGGGCAGCATGCAACATCAATATGCAATAAAATCACATGATTGCAATGGTTAAAACACAAACACAACTTTTATACACACACACACACACACAAAACATGATTAGTGGGATAGCCCACCCCATAATAAAAATTCTGTCATATTTTACTTGCACTCATGTTGTTCTAAACCTATATGGCTTGCTTTCTTTAGTGGAACGTAAAAGAAGATGTTTCTAAGAAAGTTGGTATCCAAACACTTTTGGTTTCCTTTGACTTCCATTGTATGGACAAAAAAATACAATAGAATCAATGGGAACAGAAACTGTTCGGTTATCAGCATTGTTCAAAATGTTGGTTTTCACTGAAAAAAGAAATGCATACAGGTTTGGAATGACATGAGGGTTAGTAAATGATGACTGAATTTACATTTTTGGGCAGATGATACCTTTAAATACTGAAAATGACTGACAAATGCTTTTAGACATCAAACACACACACTTAAGTCTAAACAGTGAAGCATTTTCTCAGTTACTACTGACTCTCAGTGGACAGATTTTAAAATGCACTCTGTGCAGTCAGACATGCTGTATTTTACTGCGTCACACATTCAGATATTAGTGGTGGTTTAGACACTGGAGTAGCTGGTAGCTTTACCTTTGGTGGCCCCAGCGGCCCCAAGGACGCCGGGGGGGCGGGCTTTTTTTTTTTGGTTTTTCTTTTTGGCGGGGGGGGTGGTATATGGCCCCTAAGATCAGCCACACGTTTTTCTGTTCTTCAGCAGAGATGCCCAGGACCTTCATGGCAGCCTGTAGCTTAGTAAACTGCTGAGCGGCTTTCTGCTTGTCCTCGGGCTACAGAACATTTGACGTATGATGCAATGTACACTCTTAAAAATAAAGGTGCTTCACGATGCCATAGAAGAACCTTTTTGTCTAAATGGTTCCATAAAGAACCTTTAACATCTGAAGAACATTCTTTGTGGCGAAAGAAGGTTCTTCAGATTACAAAAAGGTAAGAAAGAGATGGTTCTTTAAAGAACCTTTGACTGAATGGTTCTTTGTGGAACCAAAAAGGTTCTTCTATGGCATCGCTTCAAGAACATTTTGAAGCACCTTTATTTTTAAGAGATAGATAGATAGATAGATAGATAAAGTGTGTGTCTAATGATGCCACATGTGGTTTTTCTTACCTTCGAGTGAGGGAGGAGCCCAAACGTGCTGTTCTCAGCAAAGTGATTAAAATGAAGTTCAGTCCTGAAAGGCATAATATTTCATTAGCTGATCAACTTAATCTCCTGCTATGATCAGAATAATTACCTGCTATGACAATTTGCATGCCAAATTTACTATTTAGTATGCCAGAATATTACAAAATGGCACGTCAAAGGTGGCTGGATAGATTTATGCAAGACATATGCATTTAGTATACATGCTTTTTAGGTTAATACACTGTAAAAAAGATGACCAGTAAGTCAGGTCAACAATCTTACAAGATTGAGCTAATTTTTTTAATTCAGTCTAATATAATCTTTGATTATACTTAGGCACCTAAGGTAGCCACTGAACTTAAGCTTTTTAATTGAAGTAGATTTTTTTTTACAGTGTAATAGTCTCTTGTTTACTTTAGAGCTGCATCTGCTCCAGCCATCAGATAGTAAAACACATTGAAGCTTGATTCTGCTTCTGGTCGTCTGGTCACTCTGAACTTCTCCAGCAACATGGTCTGTTTGCAAGACATAAAGCAAATTAGAGATAAATCTCCCAATGTCTCAAATTATGAGTAATTGCCCTTGCTGTACCGTACCTGAACAGAGGCAGAGGCCACCTGTCCTGCCTGGTCGAAGTCAAGAGAGACTATGTGTGAGAAGCGACTGGCGTTCACATTCAAAGCTGTACTGCACTTCCCGAAAGCCTCCAGAACCGTGTAGACTGCCTGCCATTTCTCAGCTGTGGGGAGGGGACAGTTCATAATGTTTTAATAAAATCATAGAATTTATATACAAAAAAAACATATAAAAAAACGGAATTAAATAAAAATTTATTTTAAAAATAAACTTAAAACTTAAATTAAAAAACTGTTTTCAAAAAATAAAATAAAAACCAAAATCTGAATATTAAATGAATATGAAACTTTAAAAAAAACTAAAATCCTTGGCAACGAACGAATAAGTTTTTTAAGTACTAAAATGACTTCAAAACTGAAATAAAAAAAATCAATAAACAAAATGACAAATTTACAACATTAACATTAAAATTTAAAACTTTAACAAAAACTGAAATTGATCAAAATAAAGGCTAATTAAAAATAAATAAATACTGCATTGTATGTAAATAATCCTTTAAAACAACACTGAAACTCAACACACATTAATTTTTATTAGCTGAGTCCAGTGTAATATAATATAAATGTAAATCCAATAATATATAACACTTGAATGTAGTGAGGAAATATATGTAATTAATAATTAAATAAAATAACATTAGTTCATTAGAAAAATGAGTAGTCATATAACTTGACTAACATAAAGTGTGAACATTTATTAGATAGATAGATAGATAGATAGATATTTTTATGTTTATTTATTTTATTAAAATTATGATTTTAAAAATTCAAATAGAAAAATAGTGACTTATAGCCACTTTTTGGTTTAATCAAAAGTGAAAATGTTCTTTGTTTAATCAAAAGTGAAATCAAAAGTGAAAATGAACTCTGGGAAAGCTGAAAAGGAGAGTGCTATATTGGGTCCTCCTCGTCTTCCTCACCTGAATACACCTTTCCACTGCCGGCTGCGATGGTGACCAGGTACTGCAGCAGGTGCTGGCAGTTAGTGGTCTTTCCACTGCCACTCTTGCCCAGCAGCACGATGGTCTGATCCTGACGTGTGGTCAGCAGCTGATGATACGCCGACTGAGCAATAGCGAAAATGTGAGGGGCTGTTTCCTCTCTCCGGCAGCCCTTAAACATCTGCATCACCTGATATAAACAGACCATGTCACTCCATCTCTCTCTGCCATAACTTTGAGGTCATTTTAAGACTTTGTGTGAAGTTCGTACCTTCTCTGAGTACAAGGCAGGGGTGCTGAGAGGATTGATCACCAGCAGGTTTGGCCCAGCGTAGGTGTGAATGAGGTTTCCACCATAGCGCTGGCGCAGGGTGTGAAGGATGCTAGATTCGTTGAGGTACAGAAGAGAGGAGAGATCCTCCACTCGATCATATGATAGAGGATTTGCCTGACAGACAGACAGATGAAAGTAATTAAACAGGTTTCTTGGCTTTTGCATGAGTAATGTCACATGTTTATGTCCATGTGGTTAGTGACTCCGCCCACCTTCTCCACATCATCCTCGTCCACTTCCAGTACGGTCCCATCATGCTCCAGTCTGACCTTTACTTTCCCCTCTGGGAGAGAACCAATCTCCATCTTGAGCTGTGTGGCTACACAAACAAAACCAACATTTATTTACTTACTTTAAATTACTTTTTATTACTTTACTTAACTTTATTTACTGGACATGAATAGTCAGATCATAATAGGAGTAATGAACTATGACTTCACTAACCCAACGAGAAGCCATCTTTATGGACAAGCCAGACTTTCTCAGTGTTGTACCAGGCCTTCTCTGCAGCAAGCTGCTCCTCCGTCTTCACCTGCAGCAGGGAGTGAGAGAGATTGTCATACACACTCCAGTCACAGAATGTGAAACACTATGGGTTTCCAGTCCATGGACTGAATGCGATTCAGTTCAGATTTTCAGTCCGTTTAAGATTAAATGTGACAGAGAGTGATAAGTGTGACTTTAGAAGTGGTCGCTGCTAATATAGATATAAATTAGACAACATATAAAATATGAAGCATTTATACACAACAAAACAGCTAGAGTCATGTTCAACACAGAATGACATACACATTCAACACACAAAAAAAACAGCAGAGCAATGCACATCATTAGGTTGAAGTCTATCTAGCTATGGAAAATGAATCAATATTCTCTTCACACATCACAAAGAAAACTATAACACACAGAAAACTACAAATAAACATGCACATATACACCAAAGTAGAATTTGAATGGGAAATGTGCTTTGGTCCAAACAGGAGCTCTGAGGTGATAAGGTTCATTCAACGTTCATTCATACACATAAGCAGAATTACACAGGCAACGCAGTAGCCAGACCTTAGACAGACTGGCAGCTTCATGTGCAGCCTGCAGGATAGCCACAGGATCTTCAGCTGCCTTGGCCTGCAAAGGGCCGGGAGAAGCAAGAGAGCAGAAGTCAAAAAGTCATAAATACACAAATACTCAAAGGATAAAGTCATAAATACACAAATCCTCACAGGATAAATAATAACAGGGAAAGAGGCAGGTAAAAATGCACCTTAGTCAAACCCCATATTAATGTGAACTTAAAAGGGTCATATGAAATATTTCCTTTTCTTTGGAGTGTTACAAGCTCTTGGTGCATAAAAAAGATATGTAAAGTTGCAAAGACTAAAGTCTCAAAACCAAAGAGATATTCTTTATAAAAGTTATGAGTCAACCACGCCTACCTAAAACGGCTCGTTCTAACACGCCCCCACATGTCTACATCATGATGTGGGAAGATTTGCATAACGCCGCCCAAATGTTCACGCAAAGAAAGAAGGTGTAACTTTGATTCTCGCTGTAGTATTGTTGTTGCCGTGTGTTTCGTTGTGAAAGCGAAACTACTTAGAGGACGATATCTGCTTCTTCATGCCTAGAGCTGATCTGTGCTGGTCGCTGAGGAAATACATCAACTCAGTGCTGTGGATCGCCGGATTGGCTTTCACCATGGACAAAGCGGAGTCCAGCCCGGGTCGTCACATGTGGTTGCCGCAAGCCCGCCGGCCTACGCTCACTCTAGCCGACGACAGCCCCTCACTCTAAGATGTGTGCAGTGCATTTTATGGAGGACTGTTTCCTGATGGGGAGAGTAGACAACAATGCCGGCTGTTCTGACTTACAGACTGTAAGTTCGTTTTCATTTAAAGGATTTGCCACTGATGATTCAAACGCGAGTTTTGAGCAGTGTAGAGCAGCACTTATTGTTTGTCATTTCTCCGATCACAAGTGCAGATATGGTTTTATGTTTACGCGGCGTGAATCAAAGCAGCGCGTAAAAAGACAGTATTATTCATTAAAATCCGTAATTATGTCCCCACTGGATGCAACAAATGCCTCGTTTGTAATGGGTTTTATTGGTTTTGTCTGGTCGTGTCAGGAGACGGCATCACAGTATGGTAAGGGGCGTAACATTTCCGTCACACGCTTGAGGTATCCGGCCAATCACAATGCACTGGATAGCTGGCCAATCAGAGCACACCTCGCTTTTCAGACCGATGAGCTTTGTAAAAATCTACGCATTTCAGAAAGGCGGGGCATAGAGGAGAAACAATAATGTACAGTATGTGGAAAATGTGTTTTTTTTGCCTTAAACCGCATAAACACATTTCATACACCAAATAATGTTATTTTTAGCAACATCATATGACCCCTTTAATAGAAATCAACAGGAGAATAAAACACTTCATATAAGAACTGTGAAAATACGAAAGAAAGAAAGAAACGGCAGAGGTTAAGGGAAATTTTTGATTAATTTCCAAAGCAACAACAGAGAACGGCACATCCCTGACCAGGATCAGCAGTGTGATTATTATCTAACCACCTGATGCTAACATTACAACCAATGCAAGACCAAGCCTGACACAATAGTATAACCACTAACAATTGTTAACAGCTGAAAATAAGCAGTGAGACATGAACACTGATGATGCAGAATACATTTAACTGACCGCATATCTACTTTCAGGCAACACATATCTCTCACAGCTGAATACCACTGTCTTACACAAACATCTTGGCAGTTGCGGGACACACCTGTTGGTTGGCGATAGTTGAAATCTGGGATGGAGGTTTTCCAGCAGGAGCTGCAGAAGGTTTTGACACCCCTTTCACCTTCACACACACACAGCACTTGTCAGTATGTGTGTATGCAATGCCAAAAAGTAGCGAGATAGGAGCCACCACATTACAACTCCACAAGAAGTCTGCAACTGACATGGTCAGCACTGATGCAATATTAGTCTGATATGAGGTCACGGCTGCAGCCAACAAAAATGTTACCTCAACTTGCAGTTAAAGCCATTTGAGGGGTTGACAGAGATGGTGTGCTTTAGAAAATGATCTCAAGAATCAAAAAAGTCACTTCCAGCAACATTAGTTGACATGCTGAACTCTTGTAGACGTCAGCTGGTTTCAAAGTTACTGCTTCAATCCACTTCAGAAGGTTAAAGTGAGACAGCAGTCAAAGTCTTTATGCAAGGGTGAGAAAAAGCATTTGACATAAGATATGGCAAGATATTAGTTCTGCAGTGAGCTTTGCAGAGTTTCATAACATTGGCCTGCTGAGCAAACATGCATTACTAAAGCATTCAGAAACACATGCAGTGAGTACCTCTGGCTTTCGCACAGCAGCAATCCGTGGTACAGGAATAAAGCCTGCAGGGGGTGCTAATGGGTCAACTTTGGGCTTGGGGATAAATCCTGCCACTGGGGCAAAAGGGTCTTGCTTTGGGGTGGGAACAAATCCCACTGGCGGTGCCAGAGGATCAGGTTTGGGCATAAGCTGAGTGGAAGGGTTTGGTTTAGGAGCCAGCATGAATCCCGCCGGTGGTGCCAGAGGATCAGTCTTGGGTGTAGGTTGAGTCGAAATGTTTGGTTTAGGAGCTGAGTTGAATCCCACCGGTGATGCCAGAGGATCAGGTTTGGGTGTAGGTTGAGCAGAAGAATTTGGTTTAGGAGTTGGAATGAAACCAGCAGGTGGAGCCAACGGATCAGGCTTGGCGACTGCAATGAATCCAGTGGGAGGGGTAAGAGGATTCGGTTTAGACGGTAAAAAACCAACAGGAGGGGCAAGAGGGTCAGGTCTAGGAGGTGGACTGATTGCAGGGGTGGATGGTTGGGCTTCTTCTGAGACAGTTTCACTTTCACCAATCTTTTCTTTGCTTTCCTCTTGAGGTTCTTTGCGTTCAGTAGCTTTCAATCGAGAGCGATGTTCTTTAGTCTTTGCACGGCCCATTAGGCTGGTCAACCCAACAGAGAGGGCATCTCCATCCACAGAGCTGCGAGCTTGCAAGGGGCGACTTGTTCTGGGGACCGAAGTGGCTGCTGACGGCTTTTCCTCTGACCCTGCTTTGTGCACCAGGTTTAGTCCTCTCCTCGCCAATGTGTCAGACTCAACGCTGCCATGTCGTCCATTCATAGAGTCGCTGCTTCTCTGGTCTACAGTCAGTGGCCGCTCTGGATTCACCGCTGTTGATGGTTCACCTCGGCATCGCTCAGTTGAGCCACTTACTGCTGTCTGAGACTGACTCATACTGTTCTCACTGTCCGACTGTTCACAGAACACACATGTACAGGTCACCACAAAAGAAAAAAAACCTATTAAACTACACACTAGCAGCAAGAACTAAAGGTAAACGTTCACATCCCTTGTAACCTACAATAGTACTATTTCTAGGTTCACAATAGCTACGATATAATTCCACAAGCAAAAACCTTTCAGAGTTTCCTGAATTTCCCAAATTATGACAGATGGGTGCCATTCTGGATATCAGAGGGTCTTCACATTCTCCAGCCCAGTAGCAAATACTGAAAGTTCATCTGAGAAAGACTTTTTAATTGCACATGGCCAGACACTTTGCAGTTCTTTTCTCAGCACAGTCAGGCAGGTTAACAGACAAACCCAGTAATTAAGGTCACTGCAGTGCAACACTGGCTCACAGCCCTGAAACACAGCTCTGCAGGATCAACCACACGGCTTTTGTAGTCTCTCTCTCACACTATACACAATTCAGAACCTGGAGTATTGTAAAGACCTCACAATCACCTCACAATATAAAATAACAAATTAAAGTGCACAATTAATGAAAAGATACTAGGAATGAGCTCTTATGTGGAGACAGACCTTCATGTCTATCCTGAAGGTGATGATACTGGTGCTCTTCCAGTTGTGCACGGCATTCTGTGGGACACTGAAAGTGACAGCACTACTTTGAGAGCGCTGGACAGGCCTCCAGCCCGGTGCCTCCATGATGACTTGCAAACCTCTCACACATTTGCTTCAGGCGCACACATTCTTAGCTCAGCATCCTTCTCATGCTCCTTCCCTCTCTTTCTTCCTCCAGCTGCCCCTCCCACTACAGCAGTGATTGGAGTACAAAAAGGGCAGGGTGCGATGCCATCAGGCCCCACCCACTGGAGTACAGCAGCAGTACAGTTCTAAACAAACATCCACATACATTCACTCTCACCTTCTTCTCCAAAAATGATCTTTACCCCTGCTAATATTCACATTTGAGCATTTAGGACCCTAAGTTAAGAAAGTTACTTCTACTCACCCTGTGTCCATTAAAATGTTATCTTTCATTTAATGCTATTCTACTAAATTTCAACTGGATGAAGAGAAGAAACAGATTAACTGCTTTCATACGGTAATTACAGACAAAGTACGAGGTTGGAAGCAAACAGCTGTCCTAAAAGAAAAAGATCACCATTTTCTGTACAAACCCCATCTTTAGCACCTCCTGATGATATACGTGAAGTAAACACACAGGATGTGTTTTAGAGTGAACCACAGCCACAATAACAAATGCAGAGTTCTGTGAGATGTAATCTATTCTGATCTCAGAACAGACACCCATCTGAAATCCGAGTCAGTAATGACGATGCTGCTCAAACACTTACATTCGAGCTTTTTGCACCTGGGACATTTTCATCTTTCACCTGAAGGAAGGCAGACAGAGACAGGAAAGTTAAACCAGAGATCAGACCCTCTAACCTGAGACATTGTGTGACATTGTGACATCTGTCCCTGCTCTCTCTCTGTTCTCTTGATATACAGTTTATGCACTAGCGATTCTCATAGAGGCGGACATCAGACAGTTCATTATCCCTCTGTCAGACTGAAGATTAACCTCTGTCTTTCTCAGTTACTAAAGACCAGTACAGCTAAACTCTCATATACATGCACCTGACACTAATTTAAAAGCTGCTAAATGTGGACAAGGGAGTTTCTTCTGGAGAAATGCAATACTGAGAAAATGCAAATGATTTGTGTGCGAATGCAAAGTTTCTTGGTGGAATGCAAGACTTTTGTGAGAGAACGCAAATGTTTTGCAAGCGAACACAAAAGCATTGAAATATTTTTTTTCCACTCATGTCATACTCTGTAATATACAGGGCAAACAATCATATATCTTACTATGAAGAAAAATCTGGTTCTATTTCACCTGTCCTGAGCAGACAATAAATTCATGAACAATAAAACATAAAACAGTACTTCCCTTTTTCTCCCAAAATGAGAAACGAGATGAGAAGGCCATGGAGAAACAGACAGTTCAGGAGAGGAGAGGAAAAGGAAAGGGGAGGAGGGGAATCCTGGTTTGGGGAGAGGCAGAATACAGGATTGATGAAATGCAGGCAGTCTTACCGGGTTGAGGTATTGGGGATAATAGGACCCTACACTCAACGGGTAGAATTAATAGTTACAAGAGAAGAAATAAGGATTAATATCTAATCTGTTAAATGGAGTAAATGTAAAGTGGGAGCATCATTTAGGCTTTCAGCATGACACTCGGTTAGTTAAAACACAAGAGATCAGTGACTCAGCACTCCATTGCTGAATTGAAGCTTTCTGAAAGTATATCTAAAAATGAAAATTCTGTCATTGTTTCCTCTTCTCATGATGTTCAAAACTGTTTAGTCACTCCTAAATATCAATAATAAGTTAATGACGAGTGGGGCTGTCAATTTCCAAATGACAATAGAAAATGGTTCATATGACTTCATGTGTTATATTACAAGTCTTCCTGAAGACTGAAAATGAAGTTGTTAGTTTGGAACGACATGAGGGTGAGTAAATGATGACTGATGAGAGAGGTGGAACACAAACTTAACAGTAGTACAAAGATAAAATAAAGTGAATCAAGCTTCACATAAACAAAAAAAAAATGCTGGAAGAACAGATTTGTAATGCAAAAACGACCGGTCTGAAAGTGAAAGTGCCGTTAAGGGCAACAGGACTGAGCTTTCATGACACACCAGAACATTCACTATAAATAGAGCACATGTGAAGAGGCCTTAATGTGAAGTAACCAGCACACACACACGAACGGCTGTCCGGAAGTCTTTCAACGCTGATTATTGTACCTGACAAACACAAAGTAGACACATCAGATTTCCTCTGTTATGTTAAGCAAGTGTTCGGGTAGCAATCCATGAGCAGACATCTTGAGCAGAGCTCAACGTGGGGCACGACGTTATGACAAGGACGTCAAGCAAGAGTTCAGCCTTGGGAGGGGGGATAACAGCTGCTTGAGGACACTGAGGATATAAATAACCATGCAGAGCCCAGTACCCCCTGACCACACACACACACAACAAACTGGATTCAAGCAGCTTAACTATTCTTTCAGAAAATCCAGCCAAACTCAATTTACAAACTTCGCCAACAGAGACAACATGTTTAAATCCCACCACAAGGTGGCAACAAAATGTGTGACTAAACAAAACGCTGCTGTTTCTCACAGATCCACCAGAAGGTGATGTTGTGCACATCTCTTGAAGAGTTCATTTCTGTTGGCCTGACTTAATTAACGTTAGTATTTTAACAAACCCTCAACCCTAAGTGTTTTAAGCTTTGCCGTGTAACTCATCCAACACTGTCCCATCAAATCTAGAGACCAGAATATCATCATTGAGCTCTTTTAACTTGTGTAAACAATAAAATGAGTAAGCAATCATCCAAAACACCCTAGCAACTACTCAGCAACGTGCTAAAAATACTCAAAACACTTTAGCAGCCAACAACTCACAACATCATAGCTTGGTGATAGTAACAAATTTTTGCTTTAGAAAATGTGCAAATCCATTTTCATCTTCAAGTTTCACTGATTCAGTGTGTAAGTTAGAAGTAAACAATTTATGCTGGTGAAATTTATCAAATTAATATTATAGAGTTACAGTCAGCCTCTGTGATTGGTCAGAGTTGACAGTGTGACTGCTGATTGGCTGTTCTGCAACTAAGGGGTGGCACAAAAAACGGGGAATAATTTGTGTTATATCAAAATATATTAGTCCAAAAATACATACATATATATATGAAGATATAATTGTTTTAAAGTAAATTTGTAGCTGTATCACCCGGCACTGCTCATAACACACACAATATTGATAATCAATTACTTCATACAAACCCATCATGAAGCCTTATATTCTGGTGGGGTTGTAAGCCAGTCAGTCAGTTTAGGGGAAGTTGTGGCCTAATGGTTAGGGAGTCGGACTCATAACCCAAAGGTTGTGGGTTCGAGTCTCATACCGACAGGGGTTGTCGGTGGGGGGAGTGAATGTACAGCACTCTCTCCCACCTTCAATACCACGACTGAGGTGCCCTTGAGCAAGGCACCGAACCCCCAACTGCTCCCCGGGCGCCGCAGCATAAATGGCTGCCCACTGCTCTGGGTGTGTGTTCACGGTGTGTGTGTGTTCACTGCTGTGTGTGTGCACTTTGGATGGGATAAATGCAGAGCACTAATTCCGAGTATGGGTCACCATACTTGGCCACATGTCACGTCACGTCATATCATATCATATCATATCAGTGCTACCAGCCTACCAAGCAGGACACAAACAGGCTAGCATTGTCTATGGAGGATGGCGCGGAGGGCTTCTTAATCTGATTAGCTCCCCATACAGATGGATCCCCTCTCTCTGTGCGGTCTTTCCAAGGAATTATTTTTCTTTCTTTCTATCTATCTATTTTTTTTTGTTTTTGTCTTATAGTTTTCACTGAAAGCAATTCTTCTGCATTCAGCGCACATTATTCAGGACTTTCATACTATAAAATGGACACTCAATGAAAGACTGATGTGAACCTTATCAAACATTCTTTCATTTCTCAACTATAACAACTGCTTAGAGGAGAGGGGCAGGACTAAAAGGCAAACATCACGCACACATGCGCTAACACATATCAAAACTTACATTACTAGTATGATGAAGTGTGGGGTTTAGGTGGGTCTCCAAACAAGTACACAATGTCACATGGTGAGAGGTCTAAAGACTTTTTAAGCCCCACCTAGAAGCCTACACGTTGCTAGGGTAATGAAACGTGGCACTTCCTTCCTTCAAAGCCTGATTATTCTTAGCTGTTCTTGCTAATCCCATGTTTGCTAATACCAAGTGCTAATGGAGCAGAAAACTGTCCATTTCATCTGCTTTTAAATACATATGTTCTGTTTAGTCATATATATATAATATAGACTATACATGAAGGATTTGATCAAATCTAGGATAAAAGCATCTAGCTAGCATAGAGAAAATTTGCATAGAATGATCTCTGAGGGGAATCCAGGCCATAAGTTAAAGTATATGACATTTTTACAATATGTTGTATAATTAAGTTGCAATTAAAATATGTCTTTTAACTAATTTCTAGTGTACAAAAGACATGGAAAACAAAAGAAGAGGTGCATGAGGACATTCTTCTACCGGCCAAACTATGGCCTGAATGAAACACTTGCTCCACAAAATCATAAAGTATTGCCCAAAGATGTTTCTCTCATGTTTCTCATTTCTCTCATTCAGAAACATCCTGAGGGCAAAAACCCTTTAGACAGATAACAGCAGCATGTCTGGTCTTGCTGCTACTCTCTACATAGTGATTTACATAACATTTACGTTATGGAAAAAATTGCCCATATGATAAGAATACCAGTCTAATGCTAAACATAGGCATCAAAATCTGAAGTGAATGATACAAGAAAACAAGGTTTGATTAAAACAAAGTAAACTCTGGTCCAATAATTGCTCCATGAGTGCAGTTCACTTAAATAAGTGTAAATGCTGCCATCTGAAAATCATTGTACTCCAAATCGACTGCAATATGTACACAACATGGACCAAAGACATCTAAACATACACAAACCCATTACAGTTCGGTAAAAGTGCTGGAACCACCATCTCTTTGCAGCAGAACTTCATTTGTACACATACAATGAGCACATTTAGTCCAGTCCACAGCATTAGTTTGTATACTCGGTAAGTTTTGATGCAAAATATACTTCATAAAAGCTGTCAAATCAGGTTGCGACCTTATCCTTATACATTTTGTTCTGTATCTTCAGGTCTGCTAAAAATGGCACTTGTAGTTTGTTAAGCAAACCAGGACCAAATGTATCATTTTCTCTTTTGGTATGGAAAAACTCAACAGTCCTACACACTATCCACAGGAACCAGACGAGTCCTCTGCACAATGTGACTTTGCTGCAGTCTGAAATTTAACTGCTGGTTTTGTCTGGTCAGAGGAGAACTGGCCCCCCAACTGAGCCTGGTTTCTCCCAAGGTTTTTTCTCTATTCTGTCACCAATGGAGTTTTGGTTCCTTGCCGCTGTTGCCTCTGGCTTGCTTAGCTGGGGACACTTCATTTCCAGCGATATCATTGACTTGATTGCAAATGATTGCAAAGATACTATTTAAACTGAACTGAGCTGGATGATGACATCACTGAATTCAATGATGAACTGTCTTTAACTGAAAAATTAGTGTTTTACTATTGTCATTTTGCATTATTGACACACTATTTTCCTAATTTAATGCTGTTCAGTTGCTTTGACACAATCTGTATTGTTAAAATCGCTATATAAATAAAGGTGACTTGACTTGACTTGACTATCGATACTTGCACATATATATTTTATTAACAAGGTTTCGGTCCTATGACCTTCATCAGGTATACAAAAAATATTCAGGCACAACCTCGTTTAAAAACAACAAATGACCAATCACTGCAATGATACATAATTATCAATCACAATCAATGGCGTAAACACATCATAATAGTAGAAACATCCTGTAAAAAGGTTATCTCAAACCAAATTTTTACTCGTATCATAACGCAATAGATCGAAAAGGCAGTACACTACACTACATTAAAAACGTCACTCTCTAGCATCACATTGAACAGTGCTTCATCATTCATACCCATAGGTGATAAAGTCTGAAGAGTCTGAAGAATAACTCATGTCTCAATAAAAGCATTTCTACATCACCACCTCTCGGTGGCACAGTCACTTTCTCAATGCCACAAAAACATAAGGAGGAAACCTCATGATTCAGAGACAGAAAATGGGCTGCCACAGGATAATTAACATCTTTTCTTCTAATAGAACTCTTATGTTCACTAATCCTATACTTTAGTTAACGTGATGTTTTCCCAACATACCCCGAGACCACAGGGACAACGAATTAGGTAAACGACATGAGATGAAGCACAAGTAATAACATAATTGGATGACAAAAATGATGTTTTAAATGTATTATTGCACTGAGCACAGTTACCACATCAATAGTTTCCATTTTGTATAGAACTCAATCATCTCTGAGATGGACTGGGATTATAATTCTAAAAACGGGCATGTACTAAATCTCTTCCATTTTTTGACTGTTTGTACACAATCAACGGAGGATGTTGAAAAAGAGAACTAAATTCCAAATCAGAAGACAACAAATGCCAATGTTGATCTTATCAAATAGGACTTACATGAATCAGGTGTAATGAAAGTACAGTACAATAATGTTTTTTTTAATTACTTTTTTTGTCTTCTTTTTCAACAGATCAGTTTTTTGTATTTAGCCTTGGTTTGGTATGTTTTCCTATGCACCTATCTATTACCTGCAGGTGTGCGAGGTTAATGGTTAATTTACTTTTTTGGTATGGACCAAAAGGACCAAGAGAACAAAACTACAAGCGTAAACACACCCTTAGTGTTGAATTTGAAAGAAATTTTGTGAAAACCAAAGCTACACAACCAAATCATATTGCAGACGCTATGACAACATCAAATGACATTCAAAATACATTAAGAAAGTAAATAAGAGCATTGTTTTAATTCTGTGCATTATGCCATATTCTGAGGGTGTGAATGGTCAGCAAGTAAATGACTAACCAACTGCTACCGTTAACCAAGTCACATTTAACGGACTGGTATACTGTCAGAGCTGGAATCAACCCTATGCCAATATGCTCACAGTTAGAGTTCGAATACTGGACAGCTTTGCACAGTCCCACTGCCAAATACCAGCGAAAATCTGCCCAAAAACTGCAGCTGGTTGTCACTCTGACCCGGCGATCCAAACCAGGATAATTATCAGCCTGACTAAAGCCACTTCCTGGACCCCTGTGTCCCCTGACCAGTGTCAATATTTAGGCCCTCTCAATCTCACAATAGCACTGGGGCAACACTGACAGCCCAAGAAAGACTTCTGGGTCATCGGCCAGGAAACAAAGTGGAGACATAAAGAGAGATTTGACAGAGAGGACAGAGGGACAGCAGACACTGATGACAGACGAAAGACACTTCCTGTATTCAGTGTCTGATGTGCAGCCAAATTAATCCATTACATAATCTAATCTGATACTAGTTAATGAAGCCATTCACGGACAGATTGTTTCAGAGCAGTCAGAGCACATTCATAGTCCACGGGCTGTTGAACCCTCACAGGGCAGACGGAAAAAAGACAGCCATTGAGCCCAAATAAATAAGGACAGTGTTAGTGGGGGTTATTTAGAATAGCATTGCAAATATTGACTGACATAGACATGCAAAGAATTAACTGTTAGACTGAACGACTGTTAATGCACAACTTTAAAATAAAATATTTACACTACTACAAAAGTTGCGGGTCTGTAAGATATTTTGTTTTTAAAAGTGTTTTATTCTTACCAAGCACCCCATTAAAAACATTATAAGCAGTAGTATTATTGTGAAATATTATTACAATTCCAAATAACTGTTTTCTATTTTACTGTATTTTAAAATGTAATTTATTCCTGTGATGCAAAGCTGAATTTTCAGCTTCATTACTCCAGTCTTTAGTGTCACACAATCCTTTTTTTTTTTTTATTTTATCTTTATATTAATATTGAAAACAGTGGTGCGATTTATATTTTTGTAGAACTGTATACTTTTAAATTATAAATATAAACGTTCAAAAGAAAAGCATTTTTTTTAAAATAATTATCAGATATATGTACATGTATTTATTCATTTAGCAGATGTTTTATCCAAAGCGACGTACAAATGAGGACAAATAAAAGCAGTAAAAACTAACAAAAGAGCAACAATATTATAAGTGCAAATGACAAGTCTCGGTTAGACTAACGCAGTACATGTAGCAAGGTGTGTGTATATATATATATATACATAATAAATATATAGATATATATATTACACACACACACACACACATACACACACATACAAACACACACAAACAAAGGAGAAAAACAAGTAGATAGAATAGAAACAAATAGAAAGATACTTTATAAATATAAATATAATATATATATATAGGTATATATATATCTTTACAGGAACCTTTAGATAAGTTATTGTTCTTGCTAAATAAAAGTATTAATTTCCTTCTTTAAAACTATTTTTTTTCAAACATTTCTGAGCACTAAATAAATTAATCATAGCTTATTGCCAATAGTGCATTGCTGTAACCAAAATATGAACCAGCATAATATAAACAAAATTTACTAAGTGCACTTTTAAAACTACACGTACTGTACGTGTCAATCATCTCGGTTATGGCTGACTAACCTTTGCATATCAGCATTGTTCACATTGTTGTCCATCAGGACAGGCCAAGTCTCTGAATACTGAATAGGTGTTGATATACAAGCGTGGGTGGTTTTAGGTTAGCAAGCATTGCATTGTAAACTTTAAAGAATGCCTACATAGTACATTGAACACTTGTACTTCAAAAGAGCAAGGAATACCTTTTCTAAACATGTTCATAACTCTCAGTCATAAATCCCTAAATACATTTGTGGGTTCAGATTTCCCAACAGAATCAGCAGTCACACACAAAATGCTGATTAGAGTTGATTCATTCATTCAGAGGCCAATCCTTCAGCTAAGAGAGATAAGGGAGATCGTGTGTGTTTAAATATAGTTCTTCACGCTACAGTAATGCAGCTGAAACCTGTCTGTCTGGTAACTATCAGTGCAAACAATCAAACCTGTCAAACAAAATCACAAGCGTTTCCTGTCACATTCACAGACACACCATGATTGAACAAATACCTGACATTCTACTGGCATAAAGCCACACATGCTGCATGACATAAGAGTATCTGTCTTCCATTTCAGTTCTGGAGGGAACTCACTAAGAGTGATTTGTGACCAGTGATATTAAAAATTGACTTTTGGTCATTGAAATAAAGAAGAAGGCATAATTAAAGCTTAACTTTAATTAAAGCTTTAATCAAAGCTTAAACTAATATTTGAAATGTTGCCTTGGAAACTAACTGAAATCAATTGAAGTCCTAAATTTACTAAAACTGAAAATAAATAAATCAATAAAATAAACTAATACAATGACAAAAGTAAAAAAGAACTAAAACTTAAAAATAAAAAAGCTAATTAAAATTTGGATAAATATAACAAATATTAATAAATACTATAATAGTGTAATACTTAAATAACACTGTGGTGTTGTTTATTTGCACATGCTGTCTGCACTATTTTAGCATCTAATTCAAAGGAACTGCATATCAGGAAACGGTGTGAACGGTGTGAGTCTTTGCTGTATTTTTCCTTTTCAAAAAGGTCACGCTAGTTGCACCAGGCAAAAAAAAAATGTTTGTGAATCCCTGCACAACAATGACATTACATGCACAAAGTCTTTCAGGTTTTAAATATTTTTGTCCAGACTACCAGAACACAATAGATTTTCACAGTATACATCACCAGTGTATAATATCTTGCTTAATTTTCAAACGTGGTATGGTTTTTTTCTGTCAAATTCAGAAGCATGGTTTGCAAATGTATTTACAAGACATTTCTGAATATAGACAAAGCTAAATGATATAAAACAGCAAGATTTTTAGAAAGGAAAATTTAAAAAGAAAAAAAGAATCTATACTGAAAATAATTTGCATAGAAAGGCGTCTTTAAGACCGACAATGACCGCAGCACTATTACAAGACATTTAGCCTCTGGTTAATTTAGCCTCTGCAATTTAATTGCAAGTGGTTAGAAGCAGGTGGAAAAACTTTTTGCACTGAACAACAAATAAAAAGTGTGTAACTGTCTACATTTGACTATATTTAAGTTCCAACAAGCAATATCACCATGCAGCTCTCCACAGTGGCATAGTCTAGATTTCTGAATCACAGTCTTTATATAGAATAACCGCTTCTAGGCCAATCCCAAATGTGCCATGTCTTTTTCTGTATTTGGCTTAAAGTGGGCCAGTAAAAACTCCGGTGGGACTCCTGCCCCCTGCAGGCTGGCTGAGACTGGCCACTTTATCACAAAGGGTGCAGTTTATTACAGCAGCTGATTTGACAATATATATAACGCATATGATAACCATTTGGAATGGACGGTATGAGGATGAGCGTTTTGTATCTTTTTCGTAAAAATTAATATTGTGAGTTACTGGTATTTGGTAACAGAAACTAGGAGAAAACCTGGTCAACGTAACTTGAATGTCCTAGATTCTTAGCATCTCCTCTGATTAATGTGCTCTGGTTTTTCAGCATTATTGGGGCAAATTTGCCCAGAGGCATCTAGATGCATAAATGGCTATGCATATAGGCAACTATTAGGATTTATATGAGAGCCCGTTTCCACCAACGCATAAAAAAGACTTAAAATGTAAAGTATTTGCATCTTTTTATCTCACAATTTTCCCTGCAATTCTGAGAAAAAAGTAATTTTTTTAGTTAATTTCGAGATATAAACTCAGAATTGTGAGCTAAAAACTCAAAAATGTGAGAAAAGTCAGATTTTCAAGATATAAACTTTGATATAAAATATATAAACTAAAGGTTTATATTTCACATTTCTGAGTTCATATCACTTGGTTCAGAGTTTACATTACAACTGTAAAAAAAAAAAAGGAAAAAAGTCTGAATTATGAGATAAAAAGTCACAATCTTTTGTATTTTTTTATCCCAGCGGAAACAAGGTTCAATAGATGTAGGCCCACAGTTATCAACAAGGGATTTACATATAAAGGGGGTCCATGCAGTTATTTAATGTTAATTATGTAATGCAATCATGTTAATGTTTCTAATGAAAGTTATTAGAAAGTTTCCCAAGAAATATTGCTATTTCTTATTGATTAAATTATATAGTTATTTATGTATTTTTCACACTGGGTTGGCTATAAAACATTTCTAATGGTCTGACATACTTTAAAATTGATGGTGTACTAAAATAACACTCAGACTTTGACACAGAGATTTCACTGGTTATCCTTTAGCAGAAGGCATGTAAAGGGCCGAGTTCTCTCCACACACATTCCTATCCAAACACAAGCAAACCAACATGACAACGGGTTCAGCAGGAGCCATTGCTGACTCGTGTGATCCACGCCACCACATTTGATTAGCTTGACCAAAACATTCTCTTCAAACACCTGTTTCTTCCTGTTTTCACTCCATTAGATGAAATGCTGTTTGTGAAGAGCTGGCCAGATGCTCTCAGCTGCATTAGGATAAACCTCTTAATGTTCAAAAGAGCAAATATTACAGTACAGAAACACAGTATTCTATATTTGACCTCCCCCACGTTATTCTACACATCACAAATAAATCACTCAATGCACTTTAATCTCTTCTTAGCTCTGGTTTCGTGCTGAGCCAGATCAAATGAATATATCAGAGTTTGGATGTCAGCCTAAACAAAGTATTTGTATTTGTAATTTTTTTCTCAATTTGTTTAAATTGTTTGCAAAACCATTTGCTGGCACATTGAAAATATGTTGGAAAAAATAAGACGTTTCTTTAAAAATATGTCCCGGATCTTCTGTGACATTCAACCTACTAGAATACTAGAATAAGTTGAAAATGATGTCATCATTAGTCAAAATAACGTCATAATTATAGATTAGTTTGTCAAATTACTTTTTACTAAAAATAACTTACAAGAGAATGCAAGGCACAGATTCAGCTGTGAATAAAAATGTGTAGAAAAAAGTTTTTCCCTAATCATTTAAATAATACAAAAACTTTATATTACATTTTAAGGATTTAACAAAAATTGACATATGCACACAATCTTTTTTAAGGCAACTGAACTCAAGATTTGTACTATTTATGCATAAACATCAAGCATCTAATAATAATGGAGAAATGAAACCACTGTGACTTCCTACGTGACTTTGAGCTTGTGACATTTTTTGTCTGAGATGAGTGCAACTGACATGAAATATCTGACGAATCATGATGACAGATTATTACAGAAACAGACACAACTGACATCACATCTGCTTTCACCCGGAGCACCTGACCTTCAGACTGACAACAAAAAAATCACAGAAACGTTCTTTCAGTGTTTTCCTCTCTGTTATCAAAAGACCCATCAATGCTTTACGACATAAGACTAAAACATACTATAAGTGCTGTCAGGCCAACAGATTTGCCCACATTCAGAAATGGGGCCGTAAGCTCAGCTGTACCAGGATACAGAGATGAAAATGTGTCAGAGAGCAACTGGGGAATACAGCAAAGCCAAGAGAGCAGACAAGTCTCTAATTCTGCAGCAAACATTGAAACAAAGATCCCAGAAGATATGATTAGACCTTCAGGAATAGTTTCCAATCCATATCTACATCCAAATTCTATATTTATGCATTTCACAGATGCTTTTATCCAAAACGACTTACACTGCATTGAAAGTATACATTTGATCATTTCATGCATGGAATCGAACCCATGCCATTGGCGTTGCTAGCGCCATGCTTTATTGTTTGAAATTATGTAGGGTAAATATCACAAAACATTCAGTGAACAAATAAAAGACACTTTCTGGCTCAGAACTTCTCCATTTAACAGTGTATTAGATAACAATATGGACTTTTTCTGCTTTTTTGCCATTTGTTCCACTCAGATGGGACTCTACTGTCTTTCATAATGGGACTCTACACAATGCAGATGGATTATGGGTAAAAGTGAGTAAAAATTAGACAGGTTATTAACCCCCCAAGCTGTCTCACTGAAACTGTTGACATCATCAACAGCTCATCTTTTTTCAGATGTCAACAGAAACACTCATATTTCTCTGAATTCACAGAATACCTCAAGGCTGAAACTGATCTTTCATCTGAAAAGTTGCTGAAACATACAGTATGTACCCTCAAATTGTACTGGTTTTCCTGAGAAACAGCAAAAAGCACTTTTAGCGAAGAAAAAAACACACACCATTTATCAGATTATAGTGACACAATTTCAATGGGTTTTATTGGCCTAGTGGATGATGGGGAGACAACAGAAAATTATGTTAAGAAGAAGAGCTTGCAAACCAGACTCAGACCCATGCCATCCACATTTGCTCCTTGGCTCAAGAACAAGTCTTCTTTGTGTGATTCAACACATCACAACCATGATACATAAGCTTGTGTATCTCACCTCGTAAACATCGTGGTACGGGCCTCTGGTGTTCCTCAACCAGCAGCAGCTCAGCTCGCTCAACTCCACGATAGGCTGCACCTTCAGACGTACCGTGTCTCCAGACTGCCTGATCATCTCCACGATCTCATCCCTGCTTTTACTTTCCACGTTCCTCCCGTTGATCTCTACCAGACGGTCGCCTGGTACCAGCCCCAGAGTCAGGTCCTTATTCCCAGCGCCGGGCTCTGCAAAGTGAACCCCCTTTCGGTAGAGCGACCCATCGGGCCGCTGGTCCACCATGGTGGTGCGACGAAGGGAAAAGCCAAAATCGCCTGTGTTGCGGCGCTGAATTTCCAACTCTCTTGGTGCAGGAATCTGTGGAGGCGCCACAGCAGGCAAGCGCAAGTCTGCTGGGAACGTTTGGTCCACTATCTCTGGGACCTGGACCATCTTTGCAGGGCTGGTGGGATGGTGAGGTGTATATAGAGGCGGGGGATTGAATACCTGAACCTCTACCTGAGGTGAGGGAATGGTGGAGTTCTGCGCTGATGGTGCAGTCGACCCTGAAGGGCTTTCTTCTTTGCTCTTCTGTGAAAAAGAAAAGATTTGTTCGACTTGGGAATTTTGCTTTGTCATGGAGTCGTACTTGACTGCCTGTTCTTTGATGGATGACAGGCGGACGTCTTGGTCCAGCTTAATGTCATCGCTGGAGCTCGTGGGTGTTATGGTACCCTGAGTATAGAGTTTCCTAAGGTCCACGTCTGTCAGGCTGAGCTCTGTGTTTCGGACCACCTTGATGGGAATGGGGCTGGAAATCTCCAGCTTTCCTTTCGCCTCTCGTTTAGAGCTGCTTCGATGAAGATGAAAGAAACCTCTCCTCACACTCATTTCCTCTAGACTCTTCAGTTCGGCTTGCGACATTCGTTCTTTTTTCTCTTTCTTCTCCTTTTTTGTTCCATCCTTCTCCTTGTCTTTATCTTTCTTGATCAAGTGGAACATGGTTGGGCCCAAATGTAGAATCCACCAGATGTTGGTCTCTTCACAGCATATAGATCAATGTAGGCATTCAGTCATGACCAGCACCGGTTCCACAGCACCAAGGGCACCTCAGCTACAGGTGAAGCCCTCCTCTAAAACAACAGATTGACAGAACACATTGTTTTTTTGTTCCTCCTTTTTGCAATGACTGTAGTAGTCATGGGGTTTAAAATGCACATCATTTTTTTGCAATCGATATTAAACAAATTGAAATTATTACTATACTATTAATATAATAATATAATATATATATATAGAATTATTCAAATGTATCCATTTATATCTAATAATATAGTATGCTATATATAGATATATAATATATTACATATTTAAATCTATATAAATAAAAGGTTGTACATTTTGGATATAATGGCTAAAAGCAGACCAAATAATAGTCTATAATATAATAAAGCATACAATAATATAGTGCACCGGACAATGTTCATCAGTCATTTCAGTAATTCATGGGTTAACACAGCTTTTAAAAAAACACATAATTTATTAATCAAAAGAGTAAAGAAAGTGTACACGTGACGGTAGACCCCTGTGTGACGTCACACAATCTCATTGACTGCTCTTACCTTTCCTGACAGGTACAAAAAAATCGGTAAGAGATCCGTACAGCTTTTATCATCGACAACAATTATAAAATGTACACAACAATGACATAAACATTATATAAAACACAGCCACATAAATCAGTGATGGTGTTAAAACGATCAGTTTTCACGATTATCCGAACAAAACGAGTAGCCTAGAACGAATCACTTCCTGAAACTCCGCATCTCATCGCCCCCTGAACGCTTCCTCTTCGAATTAAATTTCTGTGTAACAATAAATATGCTACGAATTCACTTGACCTCACCTGCAGAATCATGTCTGTCATGTAAAGTTGAATTCAGCTCTATAGATAAACTACCGGCAGAAACTTTTACTGATTCAGCTCTTAATGTAAATCTACGAGCCTTTTAAAAATGAAACTCTTTGTGCTTTTAATGTAATACTCATTAATGCAGCATTAGACCCTATACTCAAATCATGCATTTATATGCAGTACTTGATCACGTATATCATGGCTTTAAGGTGAATGTTTTGGTGCGCGTAATGCGCTTCTCTAAGCCTATTTATTCCGCATCAACGCAAACAGACAAGACTGTTCACCTGTACAGTGAGCTAAACATAAATGCCGCTAAAGATAAACAAACTTACCGTTGAAACGGTGCTGAAATAGTCTGGCGATTGCCGGTGCGCACTGAACTGCAGCACCGGTACTGTGGAGACGCGTCTAGAGCGTTTGACGGTCAGTGGGACGAGCGCGCTCTCGGATCACTGAGCTCTGCTGGATATGATCCCCTTAAGAAAAGTTGAACACATCAGTTCATCCCTTTTGCATGACTAAGAGCTATTGAAACCTAGAGAGTTTTAGGTCGAGATGCTTTGACTAAGATCAAAGTATATTTGTCTGATGTGCAACACTGTATAGTGCTTAAAAAGCAACCAGTTAAACAAAAATAAAATAAAATAAAATACAGGTTGAGATAATAATTTGTATTATTCGATCATTTTTATAAGAATAATAGCTACAGATATTAATCAATTAGCCCTCTATAGGAATCAATAATAATAATAATACTGAAAAAGAATAAATAGGACAAGAATAGACGAGTATGCACACTATTGATATTGTAAATTAAAAACGCAATAAAAATGTAAAATATATTCAATAGAAATTATTGTATTTTCAAATTAACCATGTTCTTGATTTTGCGTACACAAATTTAATCGCAATATTGTGTTGATGGCGGTTCAGTTTCATTTGCATGGGCATAGCGCCCTCCTTTGGACCAACTCTGTGACAATACTTATCCCTCTTTATGTATGTTTTTATAATTCTCCAGTTACGCAATAATCTTCCAAATCCCCATCTGTTGCACATTTGTGATTTATTTATCTTACATTCTTATTGGCATCTCTTGTTCTGGACTTGGAACCTGATTGAGCACAAAGTTTTAGATGTTTAAAAGGTTTAGTGCCAAAAATTGCATTAAAATAAGAAAGTGTGTCCATTTAAAGTCCAGTCAAATCAAACAAAATATAAAATCCATAAATATTTAAAATAACTTTAACCAAACCATGAATTGAACCAAAGCTTCTCAACCCAATAAAGGGCTATACATCATATGTTCTGACTTAGCTGTGGTGTTTTGGTAGAAAATGTAAATCTTTCTTATCTCATGCTTTTAGCCATAGCAAATCAATTTAGCCAGTTTCTCTGCACCTGACCTTACTTTCTTGGACTGATCAAACATTATACGTATTTCCTTCTATGTTTAGGTTTTTAGACAATTTTGTGCCAAACATAAACTATTAAAAGGTGCTCCACAGGGTCATTATGGAAGAAGAGGATTTTAAACTGGCCTATATGATGATCACATTTCATATCAAATTCACCGCAAGAACATACTGTACTAATCAGCTGGTCCCGATGCAACCCCAGTGTCATAGTTGGTCAAATATAACAGACGCAAACAGCTCTCTGCACAAAACAGTTCTTCACTCAATACTGCTTTATTTAATTTTTTGTTGCACTCATAAAAAAAATATTTCCATAGAAACCTATTCTAAAACCTTCAACACAAAGAATGCCAGAATATTGGAGCTGTATTAAAAGTAAACATGTCATTAATATATTTAGTAAAATACTTTTTTATTTTATATTTGTTTAGTATTTTAATGTACATTACAAATTGAAAGACTGAAATCTTAACTTAAAGGGTTAGTTCACCCAAAAATGAAAATTCTGTCATTAATTGCTCACCCTCGTGTTGTTCGAAATCGTAAGATCTTTGTTCATCTTCGGATTACAAATTAAGATATTTTTGATGAATTACGGGCTCTCTGACCCTCCCATAGACAGCCAGGTAACTACCACGTTCAAGGTCCAGAAAAGTACCAAGATGATCGACAAAGTAGTCCGTGTGACATCAGTGGTTCTACTGTAAAGTTATACAGAATACTTTTTTGCGCAAAGAAAACAAAAATAACGACTTTATTCCACATTTTCGTCTCTACTGCGTCACTTGTGGACGCGCGTTCACGACAGTATCATGACAGTATCATCGGCGGTGCTGACCCACGGTGCGTTCCAAACAGGATATATCGCCCTCCGAAGGGCCCTTCGGAGTAAAAACAATCACGGCCGCCATATTGAAGGGTCGTTCCAAACCGAAGTGCTCAAAACTGGCCACTTCAAAGGGCCCTTCGGAATGAAGGATTTCGAAGGGTACAACTGACTTCGGGCTCCCATGATCCTTTGCGCAAGTTCTTTGCATTATGACGGCGCCTCCGTGTGGGCAGGTGATGATGATGATGCAGAAGGGCACTTCAAGGAACAGTTGTTTGGTCCCCAACACCCTTCAACCCTTCGAAACTCTGATGTCACACGGACTACTTTGTCGATCATCATGGTACTTTTTTTTTGGGGGGGGGGGGGGGGGGGGGGGTTTTTTTTTTTTTTTTTTTTTTTTTTTTTGTTTTGTTGTTTTTTGTTTTTTTTTTTTCTTTTTCTGGACCTTGAACGTGGTAGTTACCTTGCTGTCTATGGGAGGGTCAGAGAGCCCTCAGAGTTCATCAAAAACACCTTAAATTGTGTTCCGAAGATGAACGAAGGTCTTAGGGGTTTGGAACAACATGAGGTGAGTAATTAATGACATAGTTTTTTTTTGGATGAACTAACCCTTTAAGTCCTAATTAAATGCTTTTAGCATTTAACGTTTAATGTTTGGTAGCCACGCAAATGCTATTATACTACTTATGGAAAAACAGTCTTATGAAGCATGACCTTTTAATCTCTTTGTGACCTATTAGAAGGGCACCCCGCTGATAATAAATCGGGTTATTACGTTAATTCAGTTCAGGACTAGCTCTCTTAATTATAAAACGATCCTAAAATAGAGCGGGCTGTCTCTGCGTCTTCAGCTAATCATTCTCGTGTGTCTGCTGGGGGATTTATAGGAATAAATCAGGTTAAAAGGGGCACACAGCTCTGTCCCATGTAGGCTTGCTGCATCTGGTCTTTCGGTGTTTTGAACGAATCTTTTAAACGAACGAGTCGATGCAATGAACTTCCATGCAATGACTCATCTCAGAGCATCTCGTTTGTGAACAAACCGAATGAACTGCTACTAGGACATCTCGTTCATGAATGAACTGAATGACCGAAAGCATCGTGCTGAGGGTGCTTGATTCCATCCATTCGGTTAATTCAATGAATCATTCACTACTGGAGCAACCTACAGACTGGGACACTGAATGAATCAATGAACGAATCTTTTTAGTGAAAAGATTCATGTCTTTTAAATTAATCAACATCCCCAATATTACTAGGCAGATAAATTAAGCCTTAATATGCATAACGTTGTATTTAAATGAATGAAATAGACTTTACATGTACATACACAGACAGAGCATGTCTAGTCGTATAAATGCAGATAAATCCTGCAGTCAGTCTCGCGCAGTGAGTTATGACGAGTCTCGCGACAGTTCCACGCTATTCATCAACTTCACTCCTGTTTTTTGGAGCGTCCCGAGAGTCTGACGAGATGGAGATGAAAAATAGGGGTGCTTTGAAAATCACTAAATTCAGTACGTCATGTGATTTACCCTCGACGCATGGACAAAGTGTCTTGTACCACAAAGTCTTTGTAATTATGTTTATAATGTACCATACTGTAAAACTGAATAGTGTTTTATTCATGAAATCGTTCAGACTGCTGTTGTATCCCCCCCTCCCGCGAGTGGTACGTTCCGCGGGGTGGCGGAAGTCTCGCTCTGCCATGTTGAGCGCTTTGTTTCTGTGAGTGAGACGCGATGATGGAGCAGAGCTGGAGCTCTTTCTTATTCCAGGTGAGAAACTCTCTCTCTTAAACACACACGCACATTCACACTCACACGCCGTCCGCTCGCCGCTCACTCATGCTACCGGCCTGCCTGCTTCAGTCTGCTTTATCAACAGAGATATTTGAAAAGGCGCAGTTGGAGCAAAACAATAGTAGATGAGTCCCGGGCGCCCAGCTGCGCTCCCTCTATAGATGTAGTAACACTCAGTCGCGGTGTTTACCCCTCTATCTCTGTAGGTTAGAGCTAACTTAACCCTATATCCCTCTTTACCCCTCTTATCTGACTCTATAGATGTAGCCATGTGTACATCATTTTACTCTATCTCTCTCCTTCTGTAGATCTTTCCTTCTGTCCCCCTGTTTACCCCTCTGTCTGTACTCCATCTATCCCGCTATATTTCTCTGTTATCCGGACACTATCTCCATCTCTCTTCCATTTATCTTTCCCTCTGTAGATCTCTATCTGGTCATTCATCTCCCCATTCACTCCTTTATAGATATTTCACTCTGTCAGTCTCTCTGTTTGTTCCTCTGTCTCTGTCTCTATCTCCATCTATCTCTCCATTTGATCTCCCTCTGTAGATCAGTCCATCATCAGTTTCTCTATCACTTTATGTTTTTCTCCGCCTCTGTCTGTACCTCTGTGTAAGGTTCCCATAGTCATGGAAAATCTGGAAATATCAGCTTTTTTTAAATGAGTGATTTTTGAGTTACAGAAAACCATATATGAATAAGTTATGGAAATCTCTATAGACTATATATATATAATGTCAAAAACAATAGTATACAATATTTACATTTTTAATTGGGTGGAAATATTTTTGTGAGTGACATCATGTATAAAATGGTAACATGTAATTTTACATACATTGTAAAATTATAACTTATTTATTACAACAAAAGTTATAGATAACCATTAGTCAAAAGGTTTGGGAACCATCTGTCTGTGTGTCTATCAGCTTTGGGACAGCAAGAATCAGAATAATAATAATAAGCTGCTAGTGACTCAGATCCTGAGGACTTGTTCACATTTAAACTCACTTTTATGAGGTGTTCGGTTGGATTGCTTTTTGCTTAGTCACTTCTATCCTCAGGCTTTAGTTTAACTTTATGCTTTTCATTATACCTTTTACAAAATGCATTGGTTCATATTGCACCTGGTCCCTCTGTGTGATTTTCTGCAGCTGGATGCATGTATATTAATATTGTTGAAGATCATATTTATCATGCCTTGTGATCATAGAGCTTTTAATGTCAGTGAGAGTTTTACTGTATGTACTACTACTATGAATTATTCTAGGGAACTTGTTTTGTTTTTAGCACATGTGGAGCCATATGGATGAGTTTACCTAACTGTTCTTTACTTTGCATGTCGTCTTTTATATTTGTTTATTACCTGTGTAATAGTGTGTGTAACATTGTGACCCATACTTCACTATATTACACTCTACTAAAAAGATCCTCGGAAACATGTACAAATTTTTTTTACATATTAACAGTTGGTCTAATAAAGCTGATATTGATTTGCAAGATGTCATATTTCCATAAGCAATAGATGTTTGGGGTCTTGTTTTGCCCTTGAAGTGCTACACGTCTGATTCATTTCACAGTCAGTCGTCGGGAAGTGAGATTAGACAAGTTTGATCTAACGCCGCCACACAAGTTTTACAAAGTTTCTCTCTTTCTCGATAGAGCATCATAGTGAAAGTGGTGACTTTGGGCTTTAATCATGAACTTGGTGAGATTGCAGAAGCTCTCCTGATGGTAAATTTTAGTTTGAGGTTGAATCACTTCAGTGGGTGTTTAATGACTGGGCATGTTATTCAGGTGTCTGGGGATGCACTTTTAAAAAGTTGACCTGGTTTAAATTGGTTTTGATAAACTAGTTGACTTCATGAATCGGTTGTTGGACAGCTAGTCGGTCGTTGTGACCCATAGTGACCTAGTGTAGCCTAGAGAAAGTAGAATTCCCGTAATCCATTTATCACCGAGCTTGTGACTCAAGAGTCACTGACTCATAAAACATCCTTCGTTTGTTGATCAGATGCACAGCACAGACTAGACGCGCATCAGACCTGCTCCATTATCTCCGGGGCCCAGCCGCTTCTTGCCTTTAGTGTTCAGAACAGATTTAGACTTTCATATTTACTTGTGCTGAAGATAAAATTGCCATGATGAATGAAAGTGTTGACGTCCGACCGTCTGGGATGTGAGCATTGCTCATCTGAGAATGTTTTTGGAGTCAGTGCCTCAGTTGACTCATCAGAGTGGAAATGTTTGCTTTGACATTCCCTCAAATGTTTCATGTAGCATCACAGTTAGGATGGGGTGGTATGATTCCGCTATATATCAAGAAACGGTATGAATTGTGGCAACACATCAGTCTGTTATACCATTTATACCACAATTTATCCAAAGGTGGGGTTTTAACATCATATCAGCTCTTTTACAATGACTTAAAATGTGGCTTATATTTACAATGTGTTACTGTATTACAGCCTTGATTATATCATATGTGTTTTTGCACTGATGCCAAATTTATTCAACAGAAGAAAGAAACTCTTTCAGGTTTAAAACAACTTGAGAGTAAGTAAATGATGACAGAATTTTCATTTTTGCAGAATTTTCATCAGTTTGGACTTGAATGAAGAGAGAGAACCGGCACTTAACCTTTTCACAGGCATTTTGTTTTCATAGACAGATATTGTGATGTATCATTATGAATTGTCTAGCAATATATAAATGATCACAAAATTGCCGTATCATATCGTATTGTATCGTATCGTGTGGTACCCTGTGATTCCCACCCCTAATTATATAGCATCTGACTATTTTTGTGGATATAATAATAGATTCATAATAGAAAGAATAATAGATTTATATTTTAAATAAAAAAGTTTTTTATCATGTGAAATATCAATCTATTATATGGACAAAAACAGACATATGCTATGATTGTGCAATATATTCAACATTATGGGGTTGAATTTCCAGCAAAAATTATTTTATTGTATACAGTTACTGTGATATAATATCTCATAGCATGATGTAAGATTGTGGTCATACCGCCCACCCCAGTCCCAGTGTAACACAAGCTTCATACGTCTGTGAAAATGTGTGAACTGCTGGGAGATAATGCATTGGGATTTGTCCTTTAGGGTCTAATAGTTGTAAACAGCTGGGTTGTGTAGTGTTACGAGCTGTTCGCCTTCCCACAAGCTCCCTGTTCCTTTTGTACTGTTTGTTTTGCCCGTTTAATCACCCTTTCTTCTTTGCTGTTTCTTTTCAAATTCAAATTTAAGAAAGCTTTACTCAAATGAATTACCATGTGTTTCAGCATCCAGCCCGGGCCTGTTGCGGATCTCCATTGTGCCACCGCTGGCTTTTCAAAACTCCTTATTCTCTCGCTGAACTCGTTTTCTCTGTTATTTACGTTACACTGACCTCAGCCTTCAGAGCCGATTTGTATCAAAATTGTCAGAGTGGCGTGAAGACGCAGCAGGGCTACAGTCATTCTGTGTCACATGCTCGCAAAGTACACACACACACACACACACACACACACACACACATGCGCGTACACGCAGTGGCCTAGTCTAGACTCGCATTCCCTGACGTACCCAGTAAACTGATGACTGGGATGCTATAGGAAGTGAGCGAGCAGGTGTGTGTGTGTGTGTGTGTGTGTGTGTGTGTGTAGATATGCGGTTCTCCTCATGAATAGAGGAACACCAAATCGGAGAAGACTCCCGCACAAAGACCCCCTGCGGATCCGTGAGGGCATCCCCGCTCCGATTTGTGTCCATCACAATAGAGCAGATGAAATAAGGAGCAGAAAGAAGCGTTCATTTCTCTTGTCCTGCGTCGCGGTCAGCCCTGTGAGATGGATGGATGACGCTGAATGGGAGAGGTCAGGTATTTAACCCTGCCCTCTCCGTGATTGCAGGAGATTGCGCATCTTAATTGCGGTGTCCTTTTTTTGCTGCAGAGACCAACAACATCACTTGCTCCTGATTAAGCATGTGCAAAATTACAGATTTTTAAAATCAAAAATTGTTCGTATTGAATATGCAGTGCTTTGAAAGACACATATTCAAAATATAAAATTGCTAAATCATGAACTCTTTTTTTTGCACAAAACTAATCAAATTTGAGACAACTTTTCTGCTCAGGTTTTAGCATCCAGACAGTTACTACAAGACTTGCATTTTTTCAGTTTATACAATATATGTAAAATACTGTATACATCATGCAATGCAATGCTTTTCAAGCCAAATATTCATCAAATAAGCATGCTAAATATCAAAATACCTTTTTAGCACAAAACTATAGTCATTTTGAAATTTGAGAGGCAAAACAGTTTTACAACAACTGCACAGGTTTTAGCATCCGTAGTCACTTTGAGCATGCTAAAGCCCTCTTTAGCAAGTTGGAAAATATTTTTTGTAAATTAACTAGTCCACTTCACTAATCAATTAGCTTGTAGGATGATTAGTGAACCCATTCTTGTGTTTCCTTTGCCTCTGAGAATTGACAGGCCTTGTTGTTTTATCAAGGCAGGGGAAGCTGTTCTCTCAGGGGCCAAGCCCTAGTAATGCCACCTTTGACCTTTCGCTGACTTTGTTTAAAATCTGCATCTGATTTGTTTTGCTCATTAGTTGTGTGCAGTTGGGTAAGGTTTTTTTTACCGAGCTGGTTTGGGGCTGTTTCTGTGGTTTGTGGGGGTTGTGCCTGTTTTAGATGCTCCATTGAACATCAATAGTGGGTGAACAGGGCGTTTGCTGCACTTTATCGGGTCTTTTAAGCGTCTGTGGTAGGGTTGAGAATTCGGATTCCTTTTGGTGAACCACTTCGTTAGGACTGTTCATATGCATTGGATTTAACTTTCATACTTGTTCACAAAGACCCAATTTGGCAATTGATGTGTTTGTGATCGTTGTATATTCTTTCCCTCTCATTTGTCCTGTTGTTGTGGCTCTGAGATCAGTGTCTGCCAGGGTAGGTTGTGATGTAGGTTAGCAGTGAGTGTCTGTAAGCTTTTGCCCCTGTCTGTGTAAACAAATCCCTCACGCTGATCTGTGTGTGTAAGAGAGGACTAAAGGAGTGCGTCCAGCCTCCCAGAAGCCTCAGTAAACAAACAGACAAACATCCACCTCTGTTTCCAGGCCTGCCAGGTGGGTTTCACTGTGTGTTCATGCTGGCTGCATCCCATTTCACATACTTCTATGCTCTGAAAGTAAATAATTCACTCATAATGGGAAAGTGTACACTTTTTGAGTTGTAGTAGGACAGTAAGTCAGCATTGTGTCACAAAACCACATCATAAAATTGTCATGCATTTTTAAACTGCTGAGGCAACATCCGGCTTGCACAGATATAGACTTTGAAAGTCAATCCATTTCTTTATTCTTTGTTGTATTTGTGAAAGTAATTTTTTTCCCATTTATATCTACTGTTCAGAAATTTGGGGCTTGTAAAAAATTGTTTTAATGTTTTTGTCTCTTATTCTCACCAAGGTTGCATTTATTTGATTACAAGTACAGTCAAAACAGTAACATTGTAAAATATTATTACAATTTAAAATAACGGTTTTCTATTTTGATATATATTTAAAAATGTAAAATAAATAAATGTATTCCTATATGATGGTACAGCTGAACATTACTCCAGTCTTCAGTTTCATATGATCTTTCAGAAATCATTCTAATATGCTGATTTTCTTAACAGTTTATACAAAATGATCAGTGTTGAAAACTGTTTTGCTACTTAATATTTTTGTTAAAACCATTAAACATTTTTCAGGATTCTTTGATGGATAAGAACAGTAATTTATTTGAAATAGAATCTTTCATAACATTATAAATGTCTTTGCTGTCACTTGATCTATTTAATGCATCCGTCTGGAATACATTTGAAACATAACTTGAGAGCTGGGGGGTGACTGTTAAGTGTAGGGGTGGGGGGGGGTGGTGATATTAATCAGCCAATATATTGCTTATCAAATTCTAAATATAAATATCTTTCATATTCCTGTCCGTCAAACACAACTGTCTGTAGTGTAAGTGCTGCATGGCTCTTGTTTTCTCTGTAAAGTCCTTGTCATCTCGTTCACAGGTTTAGCCGAGTTTGTTCCTGACCCGCTGAATCATCTCACTTGTGTTACGGTTAATTTTGCAGTCACATGTTGAACCGGGAGCATCTCAGCAGATCGGTTTACGCTGGACAGATTTAGATTCCTCGGCGGCCCGGCGTTGTTTTTGAGTTCAGTTAATCAGAGCGCACAGCCTCTGCCCTGTACCCAGCGTTCATGCCAGCATGTGCTCGATCACGACTGCAGCGTAATCTGTGTCATTAGTTTGGGGCCCAGATGACACTTTTGATAACACTGTGAAGCATTCTGAATCAGGAATTCTGAATCCAGTCATTAGCCCAGCATGCTTTTCTGTTGCTGAAGAGGGGAAACTTTTGATTTAATGAGATCTGATTTGATTTAATGAGATATTTCTCAATGGAGTGCCTCTTCGTCCTGCCAGCTGTCGAGTCCAGTGTGTGTTTGTATGTATGTAACGTAAGCGTGTGTGTTCATTCCTGAACTTCTGCTCATTGTTAGTCACCCCACAGGCTGCCGGAAGTGCTGATGGGAACAGAACACAATTTTTTCAGGTTATGTAAATATGATAAATAAATAAGTTATGTATCTTTTGCTGCCTGATGGCACTTAAAGCATGTTAAATTCTCTATTATATCGTAAATACTTAAAGCTTTTGTAAACAAATAAAACCGTTTTGGATTATAATATTTCTCTGAATTTAATTTTGAGGCAGGGGGTTGCCATCACACATTATTTTATTTATTTTTAACGGTTTTACAATTATTACTTTTTTTGTATATGTTTTATTTTATTATTCTGATCTTATTATTTTATCTCATTCTATCATTTTCATTGTATTTAGTTTATTTTTATTCTTATATTTGTTTTTTATTTTGTTATTCTGATATTTTATGTGTTATTAAAATTATTTCAATCTAATAATGTGTTGTATTTTATTCTATTATTTTTATTATTTGCATAACATTTTTTTTCTCATTCCTTGTTCTAATATTTTTATTTTATTGTGTAATTTTTATTCTGTTTTTATTAATTTTTTATTAAGTCACAGACTTTTCAATATACATTATAAATTGAATTCTATATATTATAGAATTATAATATCATCTATCAGCCTTAATTTTACTTAATATTGTCAATTATTTTTTTGTCTGTGCATCACCATTTTTAACCCCTCTGCCCGGTTCTGTCTTCTCCTTCCAGCAGGCTAATGAAGCCCTTCACCACCAGCACCAGGTGGCCCCGAACAGCCTGCTGCCACTGCTGAACTCTGAGCCGCAGGACCAGAAGCCTGTGATGCCCATTCCTCTGGACCACAAGCCCCCCGTCAGCGCCGCCGAGCTCCTCAAGGACAACGTAGCCAGCGGGACAGGGGGAGGAGGGGGTGGGAATGCCGGAGGAGGTGGTCCAATGCCCGTGATCAAGAAAGAGCACAAGAGCAAGACGCCATTCATCTGCGGCTACTGCAACAAGGCCTTCCGTGACAGCTACCACCTCCGCCGGCATGAGTCCTGCCACACCGGCATCAAAATGGTGTCCAGACCCAAGAAAACTGCGCAAGCAGCACCCACCATGGTACCACTCATCTCCACCATGTCCCATGAGACCACGGGCAACCCTGCCTACATCTCAACCATTGCTGGCATCTTTTCCACGGCGACCACTTCAACGTCCTCCGCTTCTACTATCATGTCCCCGATGTCCATGTCCAATGTGACCCAACACAGTGCCCCCAAAAAGCCACCCAAACTCGTAAAGAAGAACCACGGCTGTGAAATGTGCGGGAAAGCCTTCCGGGACGTTTACCATCTGAACCGTCACAAGCTGTCACACTCGGACGAAAAACCATTCGAGTGTCCTATATGCCAGCAGCGCTTTAAGAGGAAAGATCGCATGACGTACCACGTGCGATCACACGATGGAGGCGTCCACAAACCTTACATCTGTTCTGTGTGTGGAAAGGGCTTCTCGAGGTACGTGGAGCTTTTGCACTTCTTGTCAGTTGGCTTCGATGTCGATATTTGGGATCTGAATTATAAGAAATTATCCTAATTCAGATTGCAGTGAACAAATCTGGTTCTTTAATGATTCCAATAGTATTTTTGAGGAACCTCCTCCCTTTTTCGATAACATTCACTATCGTTCAAACATTTGGGGTCAGCAAGTTTTTTTTATATTATTAAAACAATTTATACTTTTATTCAGCAAGGATGCATTAAATTGATAAAATAAAGTGAATTGTTAATTTTTTTAAATAATTGCTGTTCCTTTGAACTTCAACAAAGAATGCTGAAAACTTAACTATTACTGTTTTCACAATAACATGAAGCAGCACAACTGTTTTCAACATTGATAATGTATCTTGAGCAGCAAATCAGGATATTAGAATGATTTTTCTGAGGTCAAGTTACACTGACAATATAAACGACATTTAAGAAATTCAAAATTGAACAAGTTTTTAAGTGTAAGCATTCTCACATAGTAGTTATTACTGTGATTGTGATTATAGTGCAGCATGGTGACTAAGAAACGACTTTCAGGACCATAAAACCTGGTCACTGTAACTTTCCAATAAAAATGTTTTTTGATTCTCATTGGATTATTACAGACAGTAACTGAATTAGATTACAAAGCTCAACTGAGCTAAAACATCATCTTGCACTAGGCGCACGATTAAACGCAAGCTATATTTAAACGCGCATCTTATCAGTCAAAGCCGGTTTCTGTAATCAGTGTAAATCTCCATCACCTGGCGTTGCTTTTCACATTGAGCAGCTTAACTACACAATCCCGTTGTTACGACGAGCGTGCCCAAACCACTTTCATATTCGCAGCGATTTGTTGAGCGGCTCCTCAGAGAACAACCTTCTGTGTAGTTAATAATGCTGCGCCATGTGAAAGGCACGCAGGTGATGGAGATTTCCCGGCTGATTTACAGAACCGGCCTTTCTGACAGATGCGCGTTAAATTTAACCCCCCCCCCCCCCCGCAATGCGATTAATCGTGCAGCCCTCTCTTTGCACTGTATTTAGTGCCTCAGTATAATCCGTTACTGGAAACCCGAACTCATGGAATTCATTTGGTAGGAAATCATTTATGTGTTTAGAAACTTTATTTTATTTATTTTATTTTATTTTATTAATTTTGTTCGGAATAAAAAACTGTATGCTTAATATCAATCTCCACCATACGTATATCAATATTTTTCACTTTAATATACTAGAAACATTTATATATTATACATTAATGGCAAATGTGACTCATTTCCATCCTGCATGAAATGAGGCTGTTTGTGGATTCTGATGATGTCTGTTGAAATATGTGTTCAAAGCTCGAGCTGAATCCACCATCTGCTGTTCTGATGATGTTAATGTCGCCTCGTTCCTATTGGCTGCTGCTGGCTGATTTATAGTTGTTGTGAATGGATCTGACTGGCTGCCTTTGTAGGGCCCAGCATGCCGAGGGTCTGCGTGAACAGAAGGAGGAGGGGGTGCTCTTATTCCTCTGTTATTCCCTCCTTGCCTCCTGTTTGTTCTGTCTTAGAGGATTAGTGCTGGGGTTTTCCTTGAGTCACTTCAGGGGCTGCAGACACACGGCTGCTTTAGGAGTCTCCCATCTATAGAAATCTTTTGTACCATTATAAATGTCTTTACTGTCCACTTTTGTACTTTCATGCATCCTTAACCGAATAAACTCTTAAAGTCAAAAAGTAATAATAATATATATATCTATAGCTATCTATATATATCTACAGTTCTCACAAAAGTGAGTACACACCCCTCACATTTCCAGCAACCAGTTTTATTATGTTGACATGGACCATACTATATGACATGAAAATTTGGAGATACTTTAGACTATTCCATGCACCGCTTGTATGCAAAGTACAGATTTACTGTCCTCTAAATACTCAACATCATGTCTAAAAAAAAAAAAAAGAACAGGCAACAAAAGTGAGTACACCCTAAGTGAATGTCAAAAACTGTGTCCAAAGTGTCAATATTTTGTGTGTGCACCATTGTTATCTAGCACTGCCTTAATCCTCCTGGGCATGGAATTCACCAGAGCTGCACAGGTTGTTGCTGGGATCCTTTTCCACTCCTCCATAATGACATCATGGAGCTGCTGGATGTTAGACACATGGCGCCAACCTTCTGCTTGAGGATGCCCCACAGGTGCTCAATAGGTTTCAGGTCTGGAGACATATTTGGCCATTCCATCACCTTCACCTTCAGCTTTCTCAGCAAGGCAGTTGTCATCTTGGCGGTGTGTTTGGAGTCGTTATCATGTTGGAAAACTGCCGATCGGCCCAATTTCTGCAGGGAGGGCATCATGTTCTGTATCAGAATGTCACAGTAATGCTGGAATCCATGTTTCCCTCAATGAACCGCAGCTCCCCAGTACCAGCAGCACTCATGCAGCCCCAGACCATGAGACTCCCACCACACACTTGACCTGTAGGCACGACCAATTTCTTGTTACCCCTCCCATGTCTCGGCCACAACATGCCGGGACACCACTGAGCCAAACAAGTTTATCTTAGTCTCATCAGTCCACAGGACATGGTTCCAGTAATCCATTTCCTTAGTCTGCTTGTCTTCAGCAAAATATTTGTGTGCTTTTTTTGTGCATCATCTTTAGAAGAGGCTTCCTTCTGGGATGACGGCCACGCAAACCGACTTGTTGCAGTGTGCGGCGTATGGTTTGAGCACTGACAAGCTGACTTCCCACTTCTGCAACCTCTAAAGCAATGCTGGCAGTACTCATGCGTCTGTTTTTTGAAGCCAGCTTCTGTGCCTGATGCACAGCACGAGGACTCAACTTCTTTGATCGACCCTTGCGAGGCCTGTTCCGAGTGGAACTCGTCTTAGAAAAAAACATCTGTATGACCCTGGCCACTGTACTGCAACTCAGTTAAAGGGTGTTACAGATCTTCTTATAGCCTAGGCCATCTTTGTGGAGAGCAACAATTCTAATTCCCTCAGATCCTCAGAGAGTTCTTTGCTATGAGGTGCCATGTTGAACATCCAGTGGTTAGTATGAGAGAATTGTACTCAAAGCACCACATTTTACTGCTCTAATACAAGATACACATTTGTATGGTCCTGTCAAGCAGACAAAAAACATGAACATGATGAATAGGACACGTGGCTTTGCATGGTTTAACGACATACAGCTGTTATCACTTAGAGTGTACTCACTTTTGTTGCCAGCTATTTTGACAATAATGGCTGTATGTTGAGTTATTTTCAGAGGACAGTAAATCTGTAATGCTATACAAGCAGCACATTGACTACACTAAAACATATCCATGTTTCATTTCTGTAGTATTGTTCCTTGAGAAGACATACTAAAATGGTTGCTGAAATGTGAGGGGTATACTCACTTTTGTGAGATCGTTTGATATATATATATAATATATATCTATATATATTATATATGTCGTAATGCAGCTTTGTGGCACCTCACGTTGCGGGAATATCTTTCTTTCTTACTAAACATTAACACCAAACAATCAGGGCAATCAAACTTATGTTCACACTAAAACCTCTAGTGTGAAAGCAGCATCAGTTTGTGTTCTGTTAGCAGCTGTGAACAGTAGCTGGTGTAGACCAATATTTATTGTAAGCCACATCTGGAATTATGCGTTCTAGCTCACGGCACCAAATGAATCTGCAGCTCAGAGGCAGACTCGTCAAATCGGTCTCTCAGAGGCAAAGTACAGCACCTGAGCCTGCTGGTTTTGTTTTTCTGAAGTGCACACAGATGCAGCTGGTACCAAAATCCAGTGACTTCATTACAAAAGCATGATGCTGTTTTCTTCCTTGCGACATTTTTCATTTTTTCTTCTCTTTTTAGGCCTGACCATCTCAGCTGCCATGTGAAGCATGTTCATTCCTCAGAGAGACCTTTCAAATGCCAAGTAACGGTAAGAACAGGAACACATTTATCGTATTTATGCAGTTGAGCCTCATAACTCTTTGCATCTTTAGTTGCTGGCAGCCAAAAGATGGTAGGTTTGAACTCCATAAAGGGTTAATAATGAGGACGTAACATACCTTACATCAATTTGGATAATTCAAAGAAAACAGATTGAATTTGTGCTGTAAATGATGTAATTCTGCATGTCTTATGTCTGTAATAGGCCTGTACATCAGCCTTTGCCACCAAAGACAGACTTCGGTCACATATGATTCGCCACGAGGGGAAAGTCACTTGTAACGTGTGCGGAAAGATGCTGAGCGCTGCCTACATCACCAGCCACTTAAAAACACACGGCCAGAGCAACTTCAACAATGCCTGTAACAAAGGTAAGTGCAACGTGATTGGCTGCCCCAACAGCCAATCAGCCAGTAGTCTGTACAACGACTCTCCCAGCCTCTCTGGGTGACTGCTGTAGCTCTAGCACCAACATCCTTCTACTAACCCTTTGTTAGGCCTGTCACGATAACAACTTTTTGTTGTGCGATATATTGCCCCAGAAATAATTGCGATAAGCGATATTATTGTCATTTTAAAGACCATTTTATGCCACTGAATATATAATCATAATGTAACAGCATAATAATGCAAGAAGGCCTACACACTTCCAAATGACAACAAACTTTTAATTTTTAAGAATATTTAGATCATGGAAATTGAGTATCAAAATATTAGATACCTTAAAAAACCTGAATAAATAGTAAATAAACATTTTCTAACAAAAAGTGCAAAGTAGAAAAAAAGAAAAATGCACAAAGAACTTGTATGGAGATTTTTCCATCTACAGATGTTTCCCAGACCTTCTTTTCTCTGTAAACACAATCACTACTTAGCAGTCAGATGTCCGTATGCACAAAGGCACAGATCCCTAAACAAGGCCATATCTGCAGATGAAACTTTTTTTGTAGAAACATTTTTTAAAATTTGAACTAGCACCTCATGACTACACAACGTTATGTACGAGAAGACACAGGCACAAGTGGAATGTACAAAACATGGTGACATTAATTTTTACGTAAATATAATGGGCGATATATTGCGTCACCAAAAATGATTGAGGTCATGTACATATATTGCGCGATAAGTCGATATATTGATTATTGTGACAGGCCTACCCTCTGTTCATCTTTCCTCTGAGCTCTTTGCCGTCCCTTCAGCTCCCAACCTCTCTCCTACACACTCAAGTGCACTAGTTTATGAGAAGTGACTTTTGAAGCACAGTTGGGAGATTTTTAAACCTCTCTGAGAAGAACTGGCCAGAATGACAACGTTGTGGTCTTTATGAGTCCTACAACTTTTCAGAACATTTTTTTATCATCCACAGTAATTTAATTCAGTGTTTTCATGATATCACAAGTTATTCTGAAAACTTTACTTGGTTTGGACATCATCCCGTCCCTAGCCTATGGTGTTTCCTGGTTTGACAAAAGCAGGTTTTAGGAGCTAGTGCAGAGCAGCATTTTCTTAGATGGAGAAAAATGGGTATCTGATGAAGCACAAAGAATCTTGGGAGTGAAATCTCTGTAAAGTAGACGTGAGGGCCACTTAAAGCTATTTTTTGAGCACTTCTGTTCAGAATGATACTTGAACATGGCTTCCGTGATTCTTTTCATTCAAAGTCCTGTGCCGTTTATGTTTGTTCGGGATTGTGATTCTTGAGAGTTGTTTAGACATTTTTTTTGGTTGTGCAGTCCATCATGTTTCATTGGTCATGGCATTTGACTCGTTTGGTCAGCTCTTAAGTTAGTCAAGCATGTCAGTGGAGAAGACCAGTGCTTTGCTTTAGGCAGAAACTGCTCTGACTGAACCGGATCCTTTCTAAGGATGTGCACGGCAGGGTCAGGAGTAGGTCAAGGGGCAGATCTACTGAAAGGATGAAAAGAGGTCAGCAGTACTCTGGAAATTTGTTTATGTTAGTTAGAATTTAATGGGTGCAGTTTGCCCAAATTCATGTCTGCGGTCTCAGTTTGTGTCAGAGCTGTTGTGCTATTTAGTGATAGGTGCCATTATGTGTTCTTTTGGACCATTTTATTTTTCATGAATTAACCCACTGATTCCCATCACATAATCTAACTTTCATGTAGTTTAGTGTTTTTTTAAATATATTTCTTGATCGTGATTTAGCTAAATTTTTGTTGTTGTTGACTGTGAGTCTGTTTTTGTTTTTTCCATAGAATGTTAGAATTTGGTAGATTTGTATATTTTAATAGCTGAAATCTCAGAATGTTCTGGTTTCAAGACAAATTCTCTCTCTATCGACAGATTTGTTGACAGCTGTTTGATTACCACAGAATATTATTTTGTAATTCTATTCATATTAAAAGTATATTAAAAAATATTTGTATTGTATAGTATAATAATATCAAATAATGTGATAGAAAAAAAAATTATATAAAGTTTATTATAATTTTAATATATTTATTTATTATGTTTTGAATTATATTAATATTATTTAGTCTCTCTCCTCAGTTAAAAACAATTTGCAAATTGAATTATTATGTATTAGTTATATTTTGTTTTTTGCAAACGGATGGATGAGATTTTTTTTCTGTGCTAAGATCTGTCAACATGCTGTCGATCGAGCTTAACCTGTATTGAACCTACAGCGTTCACATTAAATGGAGAACTCTCCGATTTTAATACGATAGTCATGTCTGATTTCACTCTGAGCATAAATGCTGCAGCCCTGCATTGTTAAAAGTTCCATAATGCATCACTGCAGGCAGCTGCCTGCCCATCATAACCCTCTGTCTGTTTCTAAGTAGGAGATTGGCAGTGGAACCACTCAGGGCTCCGAAAAGGTAAAAATGAAACGAAACAAAAAAGGTGGAAAAGCAGATATATACACACAACAACAGTTTGCTGTCTCCGCTGTTGATATCAGGAAGTTCAATCACAAATGCTCACATATATCTACTGGTCTAGGTCAAATTTGCCATACCAGTCTAGATGCCCAGAGAGTTTGGGAACAGAATACACACAAACCCTCAATAAAAGCGTTAACGATTCTCCTGTCTCTTTCTCTACTTTACAGACAGCACTGAAGTCTGCAACTCTGCCTCCACCACGTCAGTTACAGCCACAAACCCCATCACCACTGCAATGAACCGCGGCAACACCAGCAACCCCGTTACCATAGCAGCCCAGATGAACATCTCTACCAACACGGTCAACATCACGTCTCCCATCAGCCTGCAGCACCCGGTTACCCTCACCGGCCCTGTGAACATCGCATCTGTCAACATCCCAGCCACAGCGTCCATGAACATCGCCCACCCAGTGGCCATCACCACACCCATGCCCATGAACATCGCCGGCCCGCTCAACATCGCCATGAGACCTATGGACACTATGCCCTTCCTGTCCCAAGTCCTGCAGTCTTCTCACTGGTAGAACCAGGGGCGCTGACCAGCATTTTTGCCCTGACTGCCGTGCTACTGACGCCTGAGTGGCGTGAACAAACCCATCCCATGGCTACATTGCAACACTAGCAGAAGATTTGCACGGATTTCCAACTCTCTCTGGCCTTCAAATATGTTTGCGTTTTGCGCACCTGGTGAGCAGCTCTGTAGCAGGGCATTTCGCAAGCCCCTCTGAGCACTTCAAACCTCGACGATGGACGTTTTTAAGGACAAATGCAATAATTGATGTGCATTTCGAACACTTTTTTTTAATAAGCAGAGTGCCGGTGGGTACTTCAATGATGTTGAAGTGTAACCTGCTAATCAGTATTTAAGGAAATTCATTTGAAATGGACTGTTTGGGAGGGAGGATTTTAAAAATATTTTTTGCATTATTTTGATTTTTTGCGCAGGGGTGTGAGTGTGTGCGTGCATTTGTACATGTGGCAACTCTGAAGCGGTACAGTAGAGAACTTTTTTATTATTATTAATGGTGTTCGTCATGACACTGTTTGCGACTTTTCAGTTTTTCTGAGGGGAGGGCAGCTTCTTTCTCTTATTGTTTACGTGGCCATTGTTAGCTGTCGCATGTTTTCTTTTTGCATACAGAAGAAAACATTTGGAGTAAGGAAAGAGTCTTGCACTGAAAGCATATCCCTAGTCTAAAGAGGCAGTATTATCTAAATATAAATATCATGATGTGTCCCAAATGATGCACTAGATGTGGTCACTATGGTCTTGTGGTCTTTTTTTGTGCAGATCCACAAAGCCCATGAGGACATTGAGTATCCCATTTGTCATTTTATGATTGAGAATGGTGCTCAAGAACGCCCCCTTTGCACAATGGTGCGGACTTCACAGCAGACAACTACTCGACAGTCTGTGCAGCATTACTTCACCAAACTGTGGACTCAGAGGAGGACCGTAAGGGCCAAGTGTGTCATTTGGGACAGGGATTAAGAGCTGTAGATAACCAGCTCATTTAAAACAGCACCATCTATTGGTTGGAGTACCACGTTGATGCCCTTTAAAGTTTTCATTTGGACTTTTGTCTGTTAAAAGTATTTTATAACCTTGTTTTTAGTATTTTTATGTAATGTTTGTAGAATTCCTGTTCTAAAAAAAATTTCTGCAAAGGAAATATGCTGAGAATATGAAATGAATGTGAATAATTCCAGGAAAATACCTTGGAATTATTTGTGTTTGTAAATATATTTCACTTTGTTTATTTCTTTTCTGTGTGTGTGGTTTGTTTTATTTTAGGTTTTATTTTTATTTACTGTTCTTTTTTTATGTTTTTGTAAGCTTTTTTTATTTTATTTTATTTTTAAGATTTTCTTTTGCTTTTTTATGTTTTGGGTTTTTTTGTTTTGTTTTCAATGTGTTATTTCAACAGCAGCACCATCCTGCTCATTTTATTTGGCTCCAGTATTTTGGATTTTGTAGATGATTTTTTTTTCCTGTAGCTAAAGCCCAGAAGCACTATTTAACATAAAAGCTTGTCTTCAGTCTGAAATAATGGAGAATGTTTACAGACTGCCTCTGGAAATTTCTACACTGTGGTGGGTGGTTATGTGCTGGCCTGTGTGGACTAAAGAGTTTAATAATTTTGTGTTAATGAGAACAATAGTATAAGTAGGAAGTGTGAGCTGTCATTCACTACATGGATCTGTCACCAATGTGAAGGAATTTAGGTACATTAAATAGGCCACTTTCTCTACATGCTTCCTGTGGATGGAGCAGGTGCCAGAGAGAAGAGACTGCTGTAGTGAAAACACTAATTATTCAACTTGTATGCAATTTTTTTTGTGGGTAGTTTTCCCGCCACAGCCTGTGATGTGATGATCTGGAGTGTCTGAATGGATGCCGTCCACCCCAGCACTGAGTCTCAGGAAGGGTATGCTTTTTCCTGATCAGACACAACAAATCCCTGATCCATGTGTGTGTGTGTGTGAAGCATTTGATTCTCCCATCACACTAGAACAAACAAAAGCATGTTTCTATAGTTTAGTTTGTGGGAGAGTGAGAATGCACGTTTATGCATTTCATGGTAGATGCATTACAATTGCCTCTTTTATTTGCCAAATTGAAACCAATTATGAAATCCAATGAAGTGAACATTTTTGAATTGAGTCTAATGTTGTTTGTTTTGATTCAGTTGATGAACTGGATGATTTTGGAGCCCCTGTGAAAGCGGTTGAATGTATATGTTTGTACAGAAGTGTTTAGATCAGAAGATCTTAGAGAACAGATAGACATGTGAGCAAAGAAAAGCAAAATAACCTTTTATAAAACTTTTGTATTAGTACATTAACAATGGTAATTTTGTATATATGAAGACTAGGCTTTCTGAGTAGCAGAAAGCAAAACATTCCTACATTTTTTTTTTTAAATGTAAGTTTGTCAGAAATAATTATGTAAACATGCGCAATGTTTATGTGCCTTTTTATTTGGGTTGTCTAAATAAAAACTGTAAAACATGATGGCTGCATGTGCGTGTATAAGAGACCTACCAGCATCTATTCTCAATAATGCAAAAATGTATTGCATAAATTTGAAAACGCTCCATCTACACTTGTCTGCATGATAAAACTGATACCTCATGTTAACAGTAATCTTTTATTACTTATTCACACAGGTGTACCTTGTTTGACAGTTTCCCTGCAGTCATGGAAAATCAAGAAATATTAGTTTTAAAATTGAGATTTCCAGGCATGGAAGTTTCTAAATATAATATATATATTTCTTTCGAATTATACTCTGATATTTATTAATTTAGTTAGTTAGTTAGTCCAAAGAAATTATTTTTGCTGGTCAAATGTGGAAACACTTGATTGTTGAACCAGCTTCTGACTTTATATCAGGATTACATGAGTAAGTTATTTTGCATGTATATAAATAATTATAACTATTATTGTTTTTATTATAGATTCATGCATTTATTTCTTTATTTTCCATCTAAAACAAAATATTTTTGCTGGTAAAACAAAGTGTGGAAATCCTTATCTGAAAATGTGATTTGTTTTAAAGGGGTCATATGATGTTGCTAAAAAGAACATTATTTTGTGTATTTGGTTTAATGAAATGTGTTTATGTTGTTTAAGGTTCAAAAAGCATTATTTTCCATATACTGTACATTATTCTTTCTCCTCTTTGCCCGCCTTTCTGAAATGTGTCGATTTTTTACAAAGCTCATCGGTCGTAAAAGTAAGGTGTGCTCTGATTGGCCAGCTATCTAGTGCATTGTGATTGGCCGAATACCTCAAGCGTGTGACGGAAATGTTACGCCCCTTACCTGTCTGTGATGCCGTGTCCCGGCCGGAGCGACGAGACATAAACATTAAAACCCATTACAAACAAGGCATTTGTTGCATCCAGAGGGGACATAATTACGGATTATAATGACTTATTACTGTCTTTTTACGCGTTGCGTATCACACCACATAAACATAAAACCATGTCTGCACTTGTGATTGGAGAAATAACAAGTGCTACTCTATTTTTTTTTTTTCACTGCTCAAAACTCGACGTTTGAACTCATCAGTGGCAAATCCTTTAAATATGAAAAGTACTTACAGGCTGTGAGTCAGAACAGCCGGCATTGTAGTCTACTCTACCAGGATCAGGAAACAGTCCTCCATAAAATGCGCTGCACACATCTGAATATTTGGGTTGAACTGTTCTGGAACAGTGTTGTAAATACAACTTAACCACTGATTTCTAGTCGTGTCCTCTTTTGGAAGCCCAAACAAAGTAGTTTCGCCTTCACAACGAAACACAGCGTCACACAGGCGGGATAGAGTGAGCGGAGGCGGCGGGCTTGGAAAACGGCGCGGCCGACGGATTCGACGAAGGAGCGGCCAGTGGGCTTGCGGCAACCACATTTGATGACCCCGGGCTGGACTCAGCTTCGTCCATGGTGAAAAAGTCGAGCAGGCATCACCAGTACGAAGTGGATGTATTTTCTCAGCAACCAGCACGGATCAGCTCTAGGCATGACGAAAGCGGATATCGTCCTCTTTTGGAAGGCCAAAAAAAGTAGTTTAGCTTTCACAACGAAACAGCGTCTTCACGACATGGCGGCGGTGGCAACAACAATACTACAGCAAGAATAAAAGTTACGTCTTCTTTCTTTGCGTGAACATTTGGGCGCGTTATGCAAATATTTCCACATAGTGATGTAGACATGTGGGGGCGTTTTAGAACGAGACGTTTTAGGTAGGCGTGTTTAACTCTTAACTTTTATAAAGAATACTCTTTGGATTTGAGACTTTGGCTTTGCTTTTTTTTTTTTTTTTTTTTTTTTTCTTCCTTTTTTTTTTTTTTTTTTTTTTTTTTTAACTTTGCAGAATCTTGCACCAGGAGCTTGTAACACTCCAAAGAGAAAGGAAAATTGAAATCGCATCACATGACCCCTTTAAAAGGCTTTATATCAGGATTATATGAGTAAGATATTTTGCTAGAAGTCTGTCTGTAAAGTTCTGAGACCAGTGGTCACTAGGCAATGTGCCAAATAGTTTTCCCCAACACTTGATTTTGCGTCATCAGGCATTGCACATCACATATTTTAAGAGTTTTCTTAGTACATGAGCGGAGGGCGGGGGGGTGAGAACGGCGCGGCCGACGGAATCGACGAGGAGCGGCCCAGTGGCTGCGGCAACATGTGACGGCCCCGGGTTGGACTCCGCTTCGTCCATGGTGAAAGTCGATCTGGCGATCCACAGCGCGATGTTGTTGTATTTCCTCAGTGACCAGCACGGAACAGCTCTAGGCATGACGAAGCGGATATCGTCCTCTTTTGGAAGGACAAAAACAAAGTAGTTTCGCTTTCACAAAAAAAAAAAAACACAGCGTCTTCGCGACATGGTGGCAGCAGCAACAACAATACTACAGAGAGAATAAAAGCTACGCCTTCTTTCTTTGCGTGAACATTTTGGAGGCGTTATGCAAATCTTCCCACATTGGGACGTAGACATGTGGGGGCGTGTTAGAACGCGGCGTTTTAGGCGGGTGTGGTTGACTCTTAACCTTTTATAAAGAATATCTCTTTGGAGTGGAGACTTTAGTCTTTGCAACTTTGCAGATCTTTTTTTATGCACCAAGAGCTTGTAACACTCCAAAGAGAAAGGAAAAATTGAACTCGCATCACATGACCCCTTTAAAGGCTTATTCAGGATTATATGAGTAAGATATTTTGCTAGAAGTCTGTCTGTAAAGTTCTGAGACCAGTGGTCACTAGGCAATGTGCCAAATAGTTTTCCCCAACACTTGATTTTGCGTCATCAGGCATTGCACATCACATATTGAAGAGCTTTTCTTAGTACATGTACCCCCCCCCCCCCCCAAAAAAAAATCCTTTTATCTCTAATTCATGGCTCTCCATCTGGCCCTGTTCCAATGCTCCCCTCCCCCACACTAGTTCCTTAATCTTACATGCCTTTTTTTCTTCGCGGAATCTCATTTTGGTCGTTAGGACTCATTTCCATGTGCATTGGCTCCATTGGTGCGTGTTCACGGCCTCACGCTTGCCGTATCATTTGATCAGGCGTGACGCGCCCCTGGGATCCCAATACAATCAGCCCTGGGTTTAATCTCGTGTCCATGAGCAGGTGCTTCGGGTTCAAGGTCTTTTGTTTCACCCCTAACTGTCGCCTCACAACGGGGATAAAAGACAATGAGCCCCATTGAGGGAACAATTGCGCTTTTTTCGGGGCGCCGCTGTTCACCATCTGCCCGTGTCTGCAAGTACAGGCAGCTGTATTAGCCTAGTTGAAGAGCATTTCGCTTCGTTCATTCATATTCATGAAAACATCTAATTTGGATGTTTCATCAACATTGAGCACTTAATAAATAATTTAGATTTATTATTGAAACAGAAAACAAGTGGAAAATAAGACGCCCTATAAGCTATAGCTATTATTGTGGGATTTGTTAACGTTTGAGATATATAAATATAGATAGTTAGAACATTTATTGGCTATTTTACGACTTCGAACGCGAATGATTTGTTGATATTGTAATGACTAAAAACTAATAAATACATGACTTAAATATCTAAAAATTTGTGAGTATATACGCAAGATTTTTAAAATATTTTTGAAACGGGTCTATATGCTGATGCATCCAAATATACAATAAAAACAGTAGTATCGTGAAATATTACAATTTAAAATAACTATTTTCTGTTCGAATGTATTGATGAATATATGAATATATTAATGATCTAAAATGTAATTTAGTCCTGTGATGGTAAAGCTGAATTGTAATAGCCATTACTCCAGCCTTCAGTGTCACACGATCCTTCAGAAATCATTCCAGTATGTTAATTTGGTGCTCAAGAAACATTTCTTATTATTATCAATGTTGAAGACAGTTGTGCTGCGTAATATTTATGTGGACACCTTGATGCATGTAAATTCAGGATTATTTGATGAATAGAAAGTTCATAAAACAGCATTTATTTAAATACAATTTTTATCTTTCATGTTTGATCAATTTCATTTATCCTTGCTGAAAAAATATATATATTAATTTCTTGATGAATATATATTTATTACAATATTTCATTGTAAAGAATAATAAATGAATATAGTTGGTGCAATAGGGCTCTCAGAGTTTGATTTTTATTTGTAATGAATATGCTTTATCACTTGTATCACTAGGTTTGCTGCTTGAGGCGCGGTGAGGAAGGTAATCTGCCACCGCTCAAGCCGCTCAAGAGCCGATAAAAGAAAACACAATTCCACCAGCGCGCTGTCTGCGGCCTGTCACACACTCGTATCATTTTATTATATACAAAATGGAGGAAATGGCTGCATCGAGTAATGTGATCAGAGACGATCTCTTCTAGCAGTAAGATTCCTAATTAGTCGCTGCTTCTTCTTGGCAGTGATTGATGATGCCATTTATTTTAAATATATTCGTGATGTTCAGTTATAATTATAGCCAGACAGGCATCACGAAGCAACTGTCCTGCGGTGTGCACTAATAACGCACTATAGTAGTAAAACACGATTGCTGTTAGGTTGTACAGTATGATTGATGGAGGTAGGAAAAACACCTGGGGTCTCTGGTCCATTTGTGTCATGGAACAATTAAATAATATAATAATAATAATAATATTTTAAGTGGTGGTATTTACAATAGGTTTTTGGGGCACATGGTTTAATATCTTTTTGGTCTTTTTCTTCCAGAGAAAAAATAGTATAGTGTAGAAAATTTTACTAGAAAAAGTAGAAAACTGTAGTACGAGATTTTCCACAGTACAACTTGTTTTCTCTTGTGGTGTCCTATTAACTGATAGCAGACTGATGTTTGGCCTCCCAAAGGATTCTGGGATGGGGTCCATGAGTGACCATGTGCCTCTAATATCAGAAGTTTTTTAGTCTCATTATATTATGGCTTAAGAGCAGAGATTCTATTAAAGGGATAGTCCACCCAAAAAAAACCATGGCCCTCATGCTCATTAGTTGGTGCACATACATCTTCTGATGCTGCTGGACACATCATCAGTGATGTTCCTGGAATCATCGGGTGTTTCGGGTGTTTCGGGTCTTTCAACATCATACACCCTCCTCCAGGTGACCCAGCTGGGGCTGATCAGACCCCAGCTTGTGTCCAGCTGGCTGGCTACTTAGTACTCCATGGCTTTCCTCTTTTTAGCCATAGCCACCTTGAAGCCCTCTATGAAGGTATTTTTGGTGCAAAACAACTGAGTGACCGTGACAGCGGAATTTGTAGTTGTAGAGAATAGCCACACATGTGTATCAATAAATTTGAAGTCACAGACAAAAGTTGCAAACATGTAGATATTTTTTTCTCTCCCACAAAAACAACACAACAGTTACACGTTCTTGAATCCTTCACTGCAGGTGCACAAATCCTAGTCTACGAATCACAAATCAAGAAACTCGTACGCTCACAAGTTTTGCTACTATTGCTGCAGTGAATATGGAGCAAAACACATTCACACACCTGCATCAAAAATGTGAAGTCACAGACGACTTTTGTACATCCGCAAACTCCAGTTGTGAATTCTTGCAATTTGATTTGCCGCTTGTAGAATGTTTTTCTTACATATATATATTTTTTTTGGATGTTTTTCTAGCACAAACACAAAGGGCATAACTACAAAGGCGTGAATAGTGCGAAGAGTCTAAAACACTGTTTTCGCTGCAAATGAAAAAGTTTCACGCTCTCTCCCTTATGGCACCAACCCCCTGCATCAGCTGTGTGATCTAAATGGTGCAAAAGTGATTTGGATATGTAGAGCGCGCAATCGGCGCGGCACTGTCCAGGAGAGCAGAGATTTCAGACAATCATGAAGAGTCTTTGGGCAACCTGAAAAAACGCCCCCCTAGTTCTTAGCCAAACCCCGAAAATGCGAGCTGCAAGCATATTGACAGCGACAGTATCAGCAAAGCTGGACGTGGCTATTTCTTTTTTTCTGAAATCTTTTGTTTATAGCTTAAATATAGCTACTTTGGTAAACAGTGTTTCTTAGTTAAGTTAGCAAATCTTATTTCACGAAAGGTAAGCTAACGTTAGCCTACCTGCACTGTTAAGTATGCTATTCAATCGTCTCGTATTAAATTACACAGTCTGTAACGATTTATTCCTTGTATTCTGTTATGCTTTACCTTATAGAAAAATGACAGATCAGGGTGCATCTTCACAGGTGAGTGAGTTAAAACACGGGGTACAGGTTTTTTGTTCTTGGTGAATAGTAATGTTTATTGGGATAGCCTACTATAGTAAACTAAATGTAATTTACAGCAGGCAATCTATAGTAGGTAATTTGCCTAGTAATTACTACGCTCAGTGTTGGGTAGGATTACTAATTACTTTAGTTATCTCTGTTTTCATTCCTTTGAGAATCCTTGTTTTTACCTACTATAGATTGCCTGCTGTAAATTAACTTTAGTTTACCTTTAGTTTTCTATAAGTTAAAGCATAACAGAATACAAGGAATAAATCGTTACAGACTGTGTAATTTAATACGAGACGATTGAATAGCAAATTTAACAGTGCAGGTAGGCTACCGTTAGCTTACCTTTCTTGAAATAAGATTTGCTAACCTAACTAAGAAACTCTGTTTACCAACGTAGCTGTATTTAAGCTATAAACAAATTATTTCAGAAAGAAAAAAATAGCCACGTAACTTTTTTGATACTTATCGCTGTCAAGATGCTCGCAGCTCGCAATTTTTCGGGGTTGTGGCTAAAACTAAGGGGCGAGTTTCAGGCGCCCAAATGAGCTCTTCCGATTGGCTGAAATTCTCTGCTCTCTGAACAATGCGCGCCGTTGCCTCTACAGATGCACAAATCACCATATTTCACACAGATATGTGGTTCAAAAGGGAGAGTGCGTGAAACTTGTCAATTGCAAGTGAAAAACAGGTTTGAGACTCGTAGCAGCAGATTCACGCCGTTGTAGTTATGCACTTGTGTTTGTGCTAGAAAAAGCATCCAAGAAAAAAATATATATGTAAGAAAACATTCTACAAGCGTGCAAATCTAATTGCAAGAATTCACAAACTGATTTGCGGATGTACAAAATTCGTCTGTGACTTCACATTTTTGATGCAGGTGTGTGAATGTGTTTTGCACCATATTCACTGCAGCAATAGTAGCAAAACTTGTGAGCGTACGAGTTTCTTGATTTGTGATTCGTAGACTAGGATTTGTGCACCTGCAGTGAAGGATTCAAGAACGTGTAACTGTTGTGTTGTGTTTGTGGGAGAGAAAAAAATATCTACAAGTTTGCAACTTTTGTCTGTGACTTCAGATTTACTGATACACATGTGTGGCTATTCTCTACAACTACAAATTCCGCTGTCACGGTCACTCAGTTGTTTTGCACCAAAAATACCTTCATAGCCCTCTCTGCTGCTTCTGTGGTGCTGCGTATAGCATTTCATTTCAAATTTTTGCATTGCATTTCTTTCACCTGTGGAATACAAAAGAAGATGAATGAAGAATCTTAGTAACAAAACAGTTTCAAGTTTGAAATATTCTTTGAAGTTGTTATAGTATTTGAGGTGATGTGCAACTTGATTGCCTCAGTATTAGTTTAAATGCTATTGTTAAAGTACTTGACTGTCACCTCCCCTCTGCACTGTTCCTTCCTGTCCTCTCTTCTTCACTTTTCTCCTTCTATCTCAGCGGATCCAGGTCAGAAACAAGGACAGTGTCAAAGCCCTGCTCGTGCTTTTGGTTCAGTGCACGCTATGCAACTGTTCCCTTTTTCTTTGGACTGAACATTACAAAAGCCTTCTTGTATTAATATTTGGGAAAATGCTTGCATCTTGCATTGCATCTTGCTTGCATTCTGTGCAGACTGCAATTTATTTTCCATTCTGTTCCTATAAAATGAATTAAAACAAAATCTTAAAAATTGTGTAAGCAACTACTGGAATTTATCCTCATGGGTTTAGCCCCATTAGAGCTAATGATAGCATAGTGTAGAGAGGTGCCAGTGAACGTGCTGCTACTTTTATATGTAGACAGCAGGCGTGTGTTCTGACATAAGCACTAACCCACAGACGACTCCTGTGGTGATAACAGCTCTCCTTGTCAGACACCACAATCTGCCCGCTTGGATTTCACTCTCCTCTTGGCCACTGAATCAGCCAGAAAAGCATCTGAATTTGGCAGAGTAATACAGAAAGGGAGACTAGGATCATTTTGGCAGGGGCTAGCTTCTAAATTTCATTAAAACGTTGTTTATAGATCATTATTAATAATGGGGTTGTCGTATGTCTGCCAGCTTTTTGTATGTCCTGTTCCAAAAGGAGTCAAGAAAGATTCGTTCAACTTTTAAAGAAATAGTTCACCCAAAAATAAAAATTCTGAAATAATTTTTTCACCCTGCACTCTTAAAAAAAGGTATTTTATTGGCATCTATGGTTCATGCAAAACCAATGAATAGTGACTGAAGCTTCAAAAGCACTATAAAAGTATCATAAAATTAGTAATGACTTCTTCTAATGTCATATGAATCACTCTTTTGAGTCAAATTAGTTGATCTGATTCATGATTGATTCACAAAACATACTGATTCATTTCTTGAATTCAACATACTGACTCAGTGATTCAGCAGTTCTCAATTTAAGGCCCGTTCACGCAGAAGATGATGCATATTATATAACGCTATATATAGATATAGTTTTAAACATCATTCTAAGTGTAAAGGAACAGCAGAGTCCACACCATAACGATAACGACATGAAGATCAGTATAGTTGGAGTCACTTTCACAATGATTTTTTTTTCAGCTGATGAATGACAAAAGCATTGATAGCCATTCTGAATCTATTCTGCTTTAAAGAGTGTGAGCATTTAAGGCAGCAGACAACAAAACTGCAGTGTTCTTATTATGAACAGAACGCATTGGTGTGGATGCTAATATAGTTATCGTTATAATTATCGCTCTTGGTTTGAACGGGCCTTTATAGATTATTGTAGGGGAAGTATGTTTTGTAAAAATGTAATTCAGCTTTGAAACAACACGGAGGTGTGTAAATGATAACAGAATTTCTTCCTTCACACAATTCAATTAGGTTTGATTTTTGTATCCGAAAAGCTTTACACTTACAGTGCAGCTTTTATTGATTTCATATCAAGTGTGTGACAAACAGCAAGATTGACTGAAGCTTTTAATTGGGTTTAGCGCTTTAACACCACTGCTGTGGTTTATTCTGATTTTCCTTAATGAGTCACTTACTCCGAGGGTCCAACGACTGCGAGATTGATAGCTGCGGGGGTTGCCATGGAGACAAGGCCAGCAGACTCTGATCACATTCACTGCTGATGATGGCCGTAATTTAAAATAACAAGCTTTCCTGTGTTGCACCAGAAGGATGATTGCCCCCATTATGATGACATCTCCACCATGCTGAGATCTCTTTCACAATTATCAATCAGATCCTGCACTGTGTGGCATTCCTCTGGCTCTAATCTGTCTCAGTGGGTCACACGGACCCCTGCTAAACCGATATCAGCTCAGCGGGCGTATTAACTATGGATGACGTCAGTCTTTGCTGTATGTTATTCTCAAGGGCACAGCCGCCCTTCTTTAGAAACACATCACTAAGCTGCTACTGTTCCTGAGCTCGCTGGCGAAATGTGCCAGAGTCTGTGGCTATATTTAGCGCTGCCTCTTTGGTTTTGGGTGCAGATTAATGTGGAGAGATGAAAATGGGAGCGAGGGATATCCGAACCTCTCCGATGACGGATTTTATGGAGGAGCCTGTAGCCTGTGATGGGAGCTAAAGGTTTATCCTGCTGGCTTTAATTGCTTCCTGGTGGATCTTTTGGTGTGATCCTGCATCTCCTCAGCAGAGAGACGGTAAGTAGGAAATAGATACATATAGGGGCATGTGAAGCACACTGGACATACATGATTACATCATGAGCCCAGTGTCCGATCATGTATGGTGTGAGGGCAAAATGTGCCCTTTTGAAGAGTTTAATACCTATCCTATCTTTTATGGAAGCCTTGTTTGTTAATGACCCTGATCCGTTTAATGTCCAATGGGGACCATCCACTGTATGACTCATGCTATTCATGTGTGTTAAAATTATTCATTTTCTTATAAAACTCAAAGAAAATCAAGAAAAATTTGATCAACCAAAAATGTCCGCACACTGAAAGACATACAATTAGACCAACGCAAGGGTCTATCACAAAAGTGAGCACTGAAGAAAGCATGAGCTGAAACGTCTGCTCTTTGGTCTGTTTTTAAGAGACTTTTCACTTTTGTCACCCTATAGATGTTAAATTAAAGTAATTTTTGTGATAGACCCTTGCCTTGGTCTAAAGTAAAGAACTATAAAAGTTTCTATAATGGTATAATTATAGAAATCTTTCTATTTATTGTATAATATGATTAGTAGATATAGAATTTTTCATATGCCTTGGTGACTAACTGAAAGAAATAATAAATAAATATATAAGGTATGAAGTATTCAAATTATTAAACTGACATAAAAATAAATAACCTTTAAAAAATATTTAAAAAATACATGCACAAAACAAAGTAAAAATGACAAAAGAACACAGTCAAATGAAAATATAAAATAAAAGCATTTTCAAAATATAATAAATCTATAATAATATATATATTAAGTAATACTAAAATAACAGTGTTCATATTAAATGAGACTACGTGGAATAATTGTTATATTTCAAATATTTTATATATATTTTTTCAACAATACTTTTTCTGAATAAAAGCAATGGTTAACATTTTGCTGTTCTAATGTAGGTCTTCAAGAGTGGGCCGCTGTTTGTACTTCGCTTTGAGGGTGACTGTGAGAGTGAGAGCAAGGCATTCTGGGAATCCCAGCCAGCCCTGGATGTGGTTTAGTCTCAGCTATCAGCAGCAGAAGAAAAGTTTATCCAATGCTGCACCTCTGTATACTGAAGCTCACCTCCAGAGGCATTATGAGTGGATAACAGGCGTGGCTGGAGGCGGTGCATAGGTCAAGGGGTGGGGTCACTGCGGTGGATGGGCAGTTTTGAGTGGGAGGTAGGTGCTATAAATGATGACCAGTCTTTTCCGCCGGAGTAACCCGAACAGTAACCATGGCAGCGGTACGCGAGGGGGCGACGCTGCCTCAGGAGAGCTCAATAACAGGAGGCCTCCACATCAAGTCCGGCGTTTGGAGTTTACCCAGGCTATGGACGACTTTAAGACGATGTTCCCCAGCATGGAGCATGAGGTTATCGAGTGTGTCTTGAGAGCCAACCATGGTGCTGTCGACTCCACCATTGACCAGTTACTGCAGATGAGCTTGGACAGCCAGGCCACAGATGACAGCTCAGATTCTGAAGACAGCATTCCTCCAGAGGTTAGTCTAGGAACTTTTATTAAGACCTAAAAGTTTGGCATTTTTAGATCTTGGTACACAAAAGAATCTTCCCATCTAATCTCCTGCAGATCCTGGAGAGAACGCTGGAGCCGGACAGCTCAGATGAGGAGCCTCCACCTGTCTACGCGCCACCCTCCTATGACATGCACATCTATGACAGAAAACATCCCGCAGATGTTCCATCCACACCACCACCCAGGTAAGAAGAACAACTAATCATGTTTCCTGTTGGAAAAATTATTAATAATAACGGTAGACTTTAATCTGTGAGAGAGACATTGTATCTGCATTCACTTTGTTAAAATGCTTTTTATGTTGACTTGAAAAATTTCAGCTACTATTTATTCTTCCTCTTCTTCAAACCGAATTATTTTGATGACAGACTTTGGACCAGGCATTTCAGAATGACTAAAACAACATTTGAGATGTTGTACAATAAGATTGGCCCACTGGTTATCCAGTCAAATTATCTGCTGATGCAAAGTCACATAAGATTTTTGATGTGCATTAAGGAATTTATTCTGTAAATCTGTTTCCAATAGAGTTTGTCTTTCTGTTGGATAAAAAATGTATCCACCTCATATTGATCCACAAATTTAAGCTTTTTCTTCTTCTTCTTCTTCTTCTTCTTCTTCTGAGACCAAATTTGTAAAAATGAATGCAGTTTCTAAGTAAGTCCCTTATTAGCTTGATGTTACTACATCAAAGCATCAAAGTCTTGAAGACTACATAGTACATTCAAAGTTGATCATTTTAACTTTTGTAAAAATTGGAAAATCCCATAAAACATTTGAGAATCAAAAGAACAAAATCACTTACTGGGAAACTGGAGCAAGCATCAATAATAAAAATGAAAGTTGCTGCAACTGGAGAAGCCACTGTAGCTTCTGATTTTCCTACATAATAAATTACTTGCGTCTCAGAGCGCACAGACAAAATCCAATAACAACCGCCAGTTGTCAGGTTATCTAGCGTTTGGAGGAGGATACCTGATGTTTGGGAACGCAATTGTGTGGGACAGTTTTGTGAGGTAACCAAATCATTTTGATGACAGACTTTTGCTCAGGGACTTCAGATTGACTAAAGCAACATTTGAGATGGTGTACAAAGACATTGGTCCACTGGTTAGTGCACTCATCTAATCATCCGATCTGTTCAGTTGTGCATTGAGGAATTTATTCCACCTCAGTTGAGCGCATACGTTTTTATGCACATTTTAGGATTTTATGCAAAGCTTGGCATTTCCATCAAGCGCACAAAAAGTCTCATAAAATATACGTATGGAATCAGTTACTGACCTATTAGTGTGTAAACAACAGTGTCTTAAAAATGATTTCAATCACAAGATGAGAATCCCATCAGGCCTTTCTAATTTCAGGAGTGTATTACATAAGAAGAATTTGTTTTATTTTATACTCATTATTTTGTCAGGTTCGATGATTATCCCCCTCCTGGGCATCAGCAAGTCGGCAGATACAGGAACTGGAATCCACCGTTACTAGGCAACCTCCCTGATGACTTCCTGCGTATCCTGCCTCAGCAGTCAGAAAGTATTCAGGTGGATTTATAAACCACTAACATGTATTCTGTATTAAAATCTTGGCTAAATATCATGTGTTTACATCAGCAAACATTTAGATCCAGATTCCAAGATTTAGATTTAGATCCAGATTCAAATTCCTTCCAAATTCACTGGGTTCATACAGTGGCCATATCATATGTTTAATATTTTTGTTGCATTTAATGCATACCATTTTTTCAGCCACAATTTCATTCAAAATCACACACAAAAATCTTGAGTTTACAACAATAAGCATTTCATATTGATTTGAGGGCCTCAGTTAATGTCTAAATTCAGTAGCTTTAAGACCAGACAAGGGCAATTAATTTGTCTCATAGTTGATTTTTTGATGTCATTTTGGTAAAAATGTCATTAGTGATTTCTTTCCCCTGCAGCGTTCTCAGAGCAACCTGTCTCAGCCTTCCTCCTCCTCCTCTTCCTCCCTGTCATCCCTGACGCAGCTTTCATCCAGCAGTAGTGCCCTGTCAGGTGGTGTTTGGTCATCTGAACAGGACAGGAAGTTGAAACAGTACTTGGAGGACGAGCGAATAGCCCTTTTTCTGCAGAATCAGGAGTTCATGAAAGAGCTACAGCGGAACAGAGACTTCCTCATAGCTCTGGAGATAGGTACACACACACACAAATATGCTGACCTCAATGTGAATTTCATATTGACTTCTATTGTTTATATAGTCATGATGTAACGGAAGTAGCAACAGAATTTTTCCTCCATATTGTGATGAACATCTGAGTTAAATGGATTATGGAAAAGAAAAAAATGAAAGGCAGAAAGTGGTGGAGTTTAAGCAGACTAAATGATTGGAGAAACCAACATAGATCACCAGAGAGAAGTCTGCTGCTTTACCAGAAGATTTTATTATAACATTTTTATTTTTTAAAAATTACAAGGCCAAAAGTTTTTCACAATAAGTTTCAATGCATTTACAACATAGAATTGTATATAACATTAAATTACAATTAAATTAAAAGTATGTTACACTACTATTCATATGAATTTATTTATACTTAATTAAATTCTATTTAAGTTATACTTACTGTAGACCTAATCCTAAATGTTTTGACCTTTTTTATTATTATTTTTCATTTTTTAATTAAAAAAAGTGATTTTTATAAAATTTTATTTGTTCTTTTTTGTTTCGTTACTATGAATGAAACTTTCAGAATTTCCCCCCTAACAGGTTTAGTGTAACTATGTCATTGCACACTGTCACTCAAACACTAATTTTTCAAACATACTTCACATAAGATGAAATAATGTAGGGCTGCACGGAATCGCATGCGATATTTAACGCGCATCTTGTCAGTAAAGCCGGTTCTTTAATCAGCGGTAAATCTCCATCACCTGCGGGCTTTCACATGGAGCAGCATTAACTACACAGAGCTGTTGTTCACCGACAAGCTGCGCAAAAACGCCAACATATGGGAAAAAAAAATCGAATGTGATTGTCATGCGCATCTTGTCAGAACCGGCTTTACTGACGAGATGCGCTTGACAATCATATGCGATTTATCGTGCAGCCCTAAAATAATATTTGGATTTCTCGATGTGAGGAAAATCTGTCATTCATACAGGGTTTCCGCGGGTCCTTAAAAAGTCTTACATTTAGTCAAATTTAAGGCCATAAAAAGTCTTAAATGGTACAAAAAGTCTTATGATTTCAAGAGGTCTTAAATTTGGAGACGGAAAGACAATAAGTCGGTAAATACCTTAATGTTGAAGATAAACTTAGAAGGCTGTGATTCATTTGATTAAATATGCAGCGTGCACATTTCAAAGTCACTGCTTTGAGTTCGTGCTGCTATGGAAAAACTCTGTCATTTTGCGTTCCTAAAGCGCCACCTCGTGGCAGAGAATGAATTTGTATTTCCAATAAGCCTTTCTTGCTGTTTAGGGTCAGATCAATCCAAATATCAACCCATGTTTTTATGCAGCAAACATGCATTTGCATTTTCTTCTTTTCGATTCACCAGTTTACATTTACAACTGCGGGTTGTAAATTTCAACTGGTGGATCGAAAAGAAGAAAATGCATTAGAAAAATCGAAACAATTAAGACATTTAAGACAATTAATATATTTTATCTATTTAATTCATATAATAATTGTTTCAATTAATAGAATAATTGATACTTTTGATTCATCCGTTTTCTTAAAAATGGTTTAAAGTCTGAAATGTGAAGTTTATAATTTTATCAAACTTTTTGTTTTTCGTGAAAACCTGTATCTGAACTGTAAATCATTTAATTTTACATCATTTTACAGTTAATATGTGTACTTTAGACATTGCCCAACCCCTTAAAAAGTCTTAAATTTGAGTTTACAAATCCTGCAGATACCCTGTTCCATAGTTCAGAATTCATAAACCAACATTGTATTCAAGCATCTTTTTTTGTGATTTTGTGCCCCCTCAAAGTCTTGGTTCCTCCCAAGATTTCTTCCTCACCTTACCTGCTTTTAGAATGATTCATATAATGAAAAGCACCATACAAATAAATTCACAGTTAACTGAATTGAGTACTACATGTTTAATTTGAATCCCCTTTCTATTTGCAAAAAGATTTGCAATGTTTTTCATTCTCATATTTGTAAACCATCACTCCTATCATTCTGCTAAAATGCATTTTAAATTAACCCCAGAGGGTTTTGTGTGTGTGAACAGCTTTCATTCCTACCTCACTGTGTGCAGCGTTGTGTTGTTCACTGCACTGTCTCCACTCTGGGAGCGGCTGATCTTCACCTGCCCTCAGTGACCCTGTTACCTGCTGTGTTTTAGATCGTCAGAGGTGCGAGAAAACACAGTGTGGTCATTCATCCGCTTGCACAGAGAACTCCGCCGAAGGTAGATTCCCTTCATCTTCATCCATCAGCCATGTCTGCCACACAAACACTGACAGGAAGCTTCATCTGAACCTGTCTGTGCCGCCACATAAAACAACAAACAGATAACAGCCTACAGGGACCATATTTTACACTTTTGCAGCATTTATTTTTTTTATCATAAGGTTAAATTAGTCTGTTTAATGAAAAAATACAATTCTGTCATTATTTAGTAATCTGCAGAACGCAAAGGAGAAAATGTGATTGGTAAATGTGAGCAGTCATGTGTTGACACGCTCATGTCTAACTCTTGATGTAGGTGATAATTGTGGCCCGGGGTCTGAGGAGGCCTGTTCATCAGTCTCTGATGATGCCTTATTCCTGGAGAAACTCAAGCACATGGGCAAATGTAAGAAAACACAGACCCGAAGGTTAACAGCAAATTCATGTAATGACTAGAGCTCTCGCCCCTTTTTGATCACTGCATTATTACCTGCAGCTACAAGGAAGAAGCTTTTTGAAATTGCTAGATCATTCTCGGAGAAGACCAGAAGAAAGAAGTCCAAAAAGCGAGCTCTGTCCAAACACCAGTCATATCCTCACATGTCCAGCCCTGACAGTCGCTGCCTGGAGTTTGCATCTATGTATGTTGTGTAGAGGAGTTCTTATGTTTTTATTCAACTATTAGTTTCAGTGTAATGTCAGTGCATGTCTAAATGTGATTATTCGATCTGCTTGTTGTAGTATGTATTGTATGAATTAACAGGTAAAGTTTTGAAAGTTAAAAGTGCTAGAATACATCTTCTAAGCTACAGTATATGGCGTTGTAGTATATTAAACCTGTAGTGTGTTTGGTCCTTGACCTCCTCTCAGTCTGGGCTCTGCAACCTCCACCGTCAATCTCCTGGAAGAAGTAGAGGGGCCGCCTTCAGGTAAATATTCTCTTTATCTAAATACAATTGTGAAATGTTTCGGCACTCCATAAATGTATAATATTTGGTGAAACCTTGTAAAGTGGAAATGTGTTTGTGTCTATAAGCTGAGGATGACAGCCAACTTAAGAGACTCTCAGGAAGAGAGGAAGGGGAGGAGACAAAGGAAGTGATGTCATGGTAAGCGCACACAAATACACTAAACATCTTTACATCATTGGATGAATATAGATAATTGGCACATATTTTTTATGATCTCTGACAGATGGATGAATCCTGGCCGGAGCAGCCAATGGTCTCTGCTTTAGAGAGCTTGATTCAACAGCTCTGAAGACTAAAGCATCATGAAGATCGAGATTTTACTCATTAGTTTCCTGCAATGCTTAATTAAACCTGAGCCGTGAAATCATCATAGTTCTATATTGTTTGTAATATTCTGGTTCAACAATCTAGTTTCTGACTGGCATGCGGTGTAGCAGATCTGGTGGTGTTTAGATGAATTCTGTACCGGGACAGTGCTCACGCTGTACTGGGACTCAGGACTCGGAACATCCACAAGCACAAAACCTCATTGCTCAGCTTGATAAGAAAATCTGTGTTTATCTCAGGAGAATTGAAATGGCCTGGAGCCCAGGTACAGTTCCTGTCATGTTTATAGATAACGCTCTTTCCATTTCTCATGATCTTATTTGATAGGTTTTACTTTGATAACTGGGTGATTGATTAAAAATTAGTTATCAGATTTAGTTGCTATGTTGCTATGTGTTTTCAACCAACTCACAATTTAAAATCATGCTCAAGACTTTTTCAAAAATTCTGCTTCTTTTCACCATTAATTCCTGAAATTAACAGTCATATTTTATTCTTAGTGTGAAGTAAGGTTTGTTTGTGTGTATTTACCCTGGGATAGCAATTATTAAAACTAAATTGTAATTTTTACAGTTTAGAGCTGTCAGCTTACTGTAAATTGATATTGATTTTCAGAGGATCATTTTGTTTGTTATTAAATGACATTTTGAAAGCAACACGTCCTTGTTGGTCCTTTAATTATTAGTTTGCAGAAGGGATAAAACTTTTCATATGCACAAATTTACAGTCAAACATTTAGGACGATAAACAGTTTTGTTTCAAAACGTTCCTTTTGTTTGTCTCTGCTTACTTGGGTTGTGCGGTTGTGCTGTAATTCTTACAAGAACCAGTAGAGGGCGCCACATCATATGTGCCATAAAGCCAATCCATAACGGGATTTTCACATTTAAAAATTAACATAATTCTTTTACCCATTATAAATATATATATAAGGCGCACATAGACATTTTTTTCCCTCAGTAAAACGTTTTACGCATAAAGAAATTAATAGCACGTCTCACAACATATCTTGGAAACTCTTTGAAACTCTTTCCACTCATGGAATAAATCAATAAAGTTTGACTATAGAAGATTTTTACAATGGCTTCGGAAAATGCTAACTTTTGCTTTTGAGTGATGCTGTATCCACAACCCTAGGTGGTCAGTATCATATCATATTATATATAACTGTCTACAGTAACCAAACTAATCAGCAGAAACAAACCACTCTAAAATATATGCAAATGCTAGATGAAGATAGAAATGTATTTTGCCTATTTTAGTTGAAATTAATGTTGGCACTGGTGACTTCGATTGTTTGTGACACTTTATTTTCCCTGCGCCATCAAATTTGACCTAGATCAGTTAGCCTACCTATAATAAACGAACATGATAAACAAGCTCATGCTTGCAATTTGGAAATTGCTGTAACTGTCCAGCAGATGGAGCTATACACCAGTGCCTTGCTGTTCAATGTTTGTTTATCTCAAACACAATCTGATTTTTCTTTTCAATTTCATAATCTGTTATTACTGTGAGAGATGACCTTTATTTTGCTATCAGGAACAGCCTAAACACCTGTAGGGCCCCTGAGAGAGAGAGCTGGCTGTGGTGCTCACGTGTCCGAGTGTTTCACTATTGTCTGGTGTCTGCAGATTGGGATTTATTTATAGCTGTGTCTGTCTACCTCAAAGCCCCATAATGCACCACTCCCAGATCCTGCGACTGGTGGCCTTTTTTTTTTAACCTAAATCTCGAAAATAATCTCATATCTGATCTCACAAAACATAAATAGAACAAAAGCACACAAGGCACCACCTGCCCCGCAGACACAAACAGTCTGAAATGTGACTGAAAAGACGTGTCAGTCGGGTATTTACTGTGTCACGGATGATCTCTGTCATCAGATTCCCCACAATCCAATTTAATCTGCTGTATCCTGGGAAGGGATTCCTCAGGCTGACCAATAGAGAGTGAGTATCATGACGACATAGCAGTAGCCAGGTGGAAGCTGCACTTTGTCTGTAGTACTTCTGTAGGCTTTTTTGGCTTAGTGCTCTGAAACTTTCTCACATAAATGGCTTGATTTAGAGCCTGGTTTAATTTCAATTCCAAAGAGTTTTAAAAAGATCTTGTCATACTAGCTTGGAAAGAGGTCATGGTATGGTTGATTTTTGGATGAAACAAACCCTCATGTGACGTTTCTTCTGTCTGCATGGAAAGGTCAAGTTTCTACAAGAGGTTCCTGTGGTCATCAGCATGGAACAGATGCACACCTGACACTCTGACCGGTGAGAGATACATCTAAAAGGAAATACTGGAGTTAATGATGACAGTTTGGTTCACTTCAAATTCACATTTTAAATTTAGATACCTTGAAGTTTTTTATTTTGATTTCATACTTAAACTTCTGCTTTAGTTTTGCAACTACACTGGATTACTCTTAAAGGGATAGTTCATCCAAAAAAATTACAATTCTGACATCACTTACTCACCCTCATGTTGTTCCAAATGTTCTTTTTTTCTGCAGGACAACAAAAGAAGATATTTTTTAAAAATTAAAAAAAACTAAAACTAAAAAAAAAAAGCACATAACACAATTACTGAAACTAAAACAAATAATAAACACTAAAAATATAAAAATGAAAGCTAATTCAAAACATTCATAAATATTATAATAGTATATAAATAATACAAAAATAACAACCTGTTTTGGATGACAAGTTGAACTATTCTGGTATTTGAACTGAAAGTAATAAATATTTGGAACGATCTGAGGATGAGTAAATAATGACAGGCTGAATGACCCCTTTAAAATTTGCATTGTTGTACAGCTCTTGCACTGCTCTGACTTCTTTATGATATTACTTGTGCTTGTTCTCATTTCTAAGTACTAAAATTGCTTGCGAAATGAATATACACGTGTATCCCTGTTACATTGTAATGAACAATTTGAATCAGTGATTGATTACAGATTGGGCCAGTGGGCCAACACCTGGAAATAAGCCATGCAGATATGAAATTGATATAGATAGATGAAAATCACTTGAATGAGTCACATACTGTCACAATGTGTGAAACAAATTAAGGAGATTTCTGGACATATTTTGATGTCTCTTTTTTAATATATTACACTCATGATTACACTTTGAGGCCTTATTTTACTGAACTGCGACTTTCTTTCTCATATTTACAAATTAAGATGGTTTTCTCATTGTTTGGACATTACCGGTTTGGACTATAATCCATCCATGCAAGCCAGACCTCAGCAGGTGCCTAGAATAATGTTCTATCTCTGAGATGTGTGTGTATGTGTTGGGGAGGATGTTGAGTGTTATGCAGCACGCAGATGGAGAGATGGAGGACAGATGGAAGGATAGAGAAAGAGAGTGAGATGGAGGACAGATGGAAGAGGAGGTGAGGTTTGGAGAGTGACTCAGTAGTCAGATTGAGCGTTTGATGTGAGGGAACATCACACCCTCACAGTGAGATGAGAAATCTTTCTAACCCCTTTACATTTTAATAAATGTGATTAAACATGCTCGTGCTTGTATGGAAGCACAAGGCAAGGCAAAGGGGTGAATTTCCATCATCATTTGTTGCATTCTAGACCCTAAGATGTGAAAGGCCCTCTGTTTGAGCCGAGGACACCCTAAGGAAAGAAAAACCGCAAATGATATTCTGTTAATAGTTGTTTTTACTAAACTGTATTTAAGTTAAATTAGAACAAATGTGGGTTTTGGTTTGAGTCTTGTGCTCCACAGATGTGTCTCCTCAGAAAAACCTTGTAATCTTGCACGTGTCTCTTCAGAAGAGATCTCAACAATGTCTTAAACTGTGCTCAGATTTGCCAAGAAATATCCTCCTTTTAATTTCCCAGAGACCATATATGACACAGTTTGAAGTCCTATCATAAAGAGGACTTCCTGGATGCTTCAGATGGGGGATTTGGCCATGACAATTGGCTTTCCCTTTTAAAAACAAACCAAAATATCTGACATCACAATTCGGCACATTTGATGGAAATAGGAACATTAGTATTATTTTGGAATTCATCATTAGTATTTGATTGATTTACAATGGTTTCTTGTAAATAAATATCTCAAGAAATGTTTTGTGAGTTTACAAGGACATTGATTTCTTCCTCTATGATTGAATGCATGTCAGTCATTTTGGAAAATATGCAACAGGTAAATAGGGTGAAAACAAAATGACAATATTATTATGACATAATCCATCTATTTATTTATTTTTTGTTTGTTTGTTCTCCCTTAAACATCATTAAAAAGAATGTATACGGCCATAACCACATTTTGGTCCTGTTTACACAAATTCATAAATTTGACTAATTTACTTTACAAAACTAATTTAATAGCTGTCAAAAAAAATCATATGGGAATGGAAAAAAACATCATTAATGGCTAAAGTGTCTTTTCCTAATAACAGGGAATATTATTCAAAATATGAATCAAGTACTTATATATATATATATAATATAAGAGTTATAAAGTACAAATACTGGTAAAAATAAAAAATAATATAAACACATAATATATAGGCTATAATAATAAAAGAAAATGCATAAAGCGTTAAAGAAGATGTGCTGTTCTGATCTAGAAGCGCTTTTCATTAACTGTAAGCCGTTCTATTCGCCGCAGGAGTTTCACTCGTTCATTCTCGTGAGTATTTACATTCCTCCGCAAGCACACGTGAGCTCAGAAAAAAAAAAAAAAACTTCAGAAAACTAGATGATCAGATCACAGAGACAGAACAACAACACCCGGACTCTGTTTTAATCATTCTTGGTGACTTTAATAAAGCAAATCTCTCACGTGAACTGCCAAATTACAGACAGCACATTACATGTCCTATCAGAGACAGTAATATACTGGACCATTTTTACTCCACAATAAAGGATGCATATCGCTTGGTCCCCAGAGCAGCTGTAGGACTCTCTGACCACAGCCTGGTTCATCTTATACCGACCTACAGGCATAAACTTAAATCTGCTAAACCTGTAGTAAAGTCTGTAAAGAGGTGGACCAACGAAACAGAGCAGGCATTGCAAGCCTGTTTCGACTGCACTGATTGGAGTGTTTTTGAAGCAGCCACCAATGATCTGGACGAGCTCACGGAATCTATAACATCATATATCAGTTTCTGTGAAGACATGTGCATCCCTACCAGGACTCATTTAACATTCAATAATGATAAGCCATGGTTTACAGCAAAACTCCGTCATCTTCGTCAGGCCAAAGAGGACGCCTAAGGAAGGGAGGACAGAGTCTTGTACAATCAGGCCACAAACACACTGAATAAGGAGATTAGAGTGGCCAAAAGGAACTACGCTAAAAAACTAGAACCACCAGTTTCGGCGAAAAGAGACAGCATCAGTGTGGAAAGGCCTGAAGGACATCACCAACTACAAGACACCATCCCCCAGCACTGAGGCCAATCAACAACTGGCTGAAGACCTGAACGAGTTTTACTGCAGGTTTGAAAAAACACCCCACACCCGCCCTGAACATCTCTCCACACAACCATCAACACCTCCTGCAACCCCCCTAGCCTATGTTCAGATCAGTGAAGAGGAGGTGCGCCAGGTCTTCCGGAAGCAGTAAAGGAGAAAAGCACCAGGCCCAGACGGTGTGACACCAGCCTGTCTGAAAACCTGCGCTGACCAACTGGACCCCATCTTCTCACAGATCTTCAACAGATCACTGGAGCTGTGCAAAGTCCCTGCCTGCTTCAAACGCTCCACCATCATCCCCATCCCAAAGAAACCCAAGATAACAGGACTTAATGACTACAGACCTGTGGCCCTAACGTCTGTGGTCATGGAGACATTTGAGAGGTTGGTGTTGGCTTATCTGAAAGACATTACTGGACCCTTACTAGACCCCCTGCAGTTTGCTTACCGAGCAAACAGGTCCGTGGATGATGCAGTCAACATGGGACTGCACTTCATCCTGCAACATCTGGACAAAACAGGGATTTACTGTATGTGAGGATCCTGTTTGTGGACTTTAGCTCTGCTTTCAACACCATCATCCCAACACTCCTCCAGACCAAACTAACCCAGCTCTCTGTCCCTAGCTCTATCTGTCAATGGATCACCAGCTTTCTGACAGATAGGCAACAGCTAGTGAGAATTGGTAAATTCACATCCAACAACCGCACCACCAGCACTGGCACCCCTCAGGGTTGCGTCCTCTCCCCACTGCTCTTCTCCCTCTACACCAACGACTGCACCTCTAAAGACCCCTCTGTCAAGCTCCTGAAGTATGCAGATGACACTACAGTCATCGGTCTCATCAAGGATGGAGACGAGTCTGCTTACAGACAGGAGGTTAAAGAGCTGGCTGTCTGGTGCAGTCACAACAACCTGGAGCTGAACACGCTCAAAACAGTGGAGATGATCGTGGACTTCAGGAGGAACCCCCCTGCACTCCCCCCACTCACCATCATGGATAGCACTGTAACGACAGTGGAGTCATTCAGGTTCCTGGGCACCACCATCTCTCAGGACCTGAAGTGGGACACTCACATTGACTCCACTGTTAAAAAGGCCCAGCAGAGGTTGTACTTCCTTCGCCAGCTGAGGAAATTCAACCTGCCACAGGAGCTGCTGAAACAGTTCTACTCAGCCGTCATCGAGTCTGTTCTGTGCACTTCAATAACTGTCTGGTTTGGTTCAGCTACAAAATCAGACATCAGAAGACTACAGAGAACGGTTCGGACTGCTGAAAGGATTATTGGTGCCCCCCTGCCTACCCTCCAAGAACTGTATACATCCAGAGTGAGGAAAAGGGCTCAGAAAATCACTCTGGATCCATCACATCCAAGCCATCTCCTTTTTGAACTTTTGCCATCTGGCCAGCGCTACAGAGCACCGAACACCAGGACAGCCAGGCATTATACCTCATGAACAGTTAATGGTTCTCCCATTGTGCAATTAAAAATACAGTATGTGCAATAAAATTCTACTTATTTATCCACCTAAACCCTATACATCCCTACACTTATTTTTATTTGATTCTTGCTATCAATCTATAGCACAACTGTAAAATACAATTTATGTAGGATTTGTGGTTTATATTTATGCATGTGTGTTTTATTCACATCTCATTTTTATTATCTGTTTGTTGTTGTTGTCTCTGTGTACTGGAAGCTTGTGACACTATAACAAATTCCTTGTATGTTCAAACATACTTGGCAATAAAGCTCTTTCTGATTCTGATTCTGATAAGTTATTAAATAACTTTTAATTGAATTGTCATAATTAATTAAGTATTATCATCTCTCAATCTATCTATCTATCTATTATCTATCTATCATCTACCATTAGCTACAGACATGTGCGTACGGACTTCATTTCCCAGTGCGCATCGCGTCGTGCGATGTTTCCCACAGCTGACATACAGTGAGCAGAGACTCACAGCAGAACGCGCAGCTCGCACGACGCGCTTCCACAGCGGACTTGGATTTGGGAGTACCTCAAACCACATCTCTCCCTTGTGGATCCCAGTATAGACCGCATCTATTGTCCGTTCGGACAGTCTGATGGCATGCGTCTGTAGTAGCGCATGTGGATTGTATTATTATTTGTAGTTGCACTCATCTCTCCAACCACGGCGTGCCCGATGCAGTGGGATGGACGGCGTTAGAGTGGGGCTGATGATGGTGGAGGAGAGTGATGAACAGAGGGACAGCGGCGGCAGCGACAGCGGCGGTGGCGCAGCGATGGCCGCGCTACACCAGTGTGAACTGATCCAGAACATGATCGACATCTCCATCTCCAGTTTACAAGGACTCCGGACCAAATGCGCGGCGTCCAACGATCTCACGCAGCAGGAGATCCGCACTTTAGAGGTAAAAACGACGAGAGGGGCCGAAGTGCAGCGTCATGAAAGAACGGATCCGCTCTCGCACGCGCGCTTTATCCGTTTCTTCCTATTTTTGCACTGCAGCTGTTTATTGTGGTGCATTATAGAGGCGCACAGGACTGGGAATGAACCCCTTCCTATTGCAATTTACCATATTATCCCTAACAGTTGAAGTATTACCATGTTTGCACAGTGTACCGTGGTAATACAATTTGGACAGTACTGTGATGCTGTATTTTTAGAAACGCACAGGGATTGAACATCTCTCCCAAAAATGTGCAATGGTATTATCAGGGTTTTCTGAAGAATTTCGTTCGGGGGTCTCTATTAAATAGCAAAAAATGTACTATGGTATTACCATGACAGGGTAGCAGAGCAATACCATAGTCATTTCTGGAGTAGGATAAGATGTAAATATGACAGTGCATGCATATGGTAATCATATAGCATCACAATATCAATGTACCATGGTAAGAATGGTACAGCCACAGTATCACTTTCTTCATAAATGAGCATAAGAAGCTTTCAGAATGTTGTATTTATGTCAGTTGTGGCATATTAGTGTTTCTAGAGTTTTACTGTATTAAGTATGTTATTTTGGAAACACTTTGGTAATTTTGGCAAGTTTATTACTGTATGTCAATATAATCGCAAAACATCTCACATAAAACACCACACCACAGTGCATTTTTGTAAGGGAAAACATTGAGCATTGGCTTATGCATGGAGTTCACAGCACACTAACCCAGTGGGGGGGGTTTATTTGACCTGGTTCTGTTGACTAAGTGAAATATTCTTGGCGGTGAGATTCTGCGTAAAGCACAGCATCCCTGCAGCATCTCCGGACCAGAACCAGTCCTGATATTTTGACAGTAAAGGCCTTCACTGGACCGCCGTCCGGTCTGTGTGATATTTTGCCGATAGCATCTCACCCTGACTTCCACAACATTGGCGGTTAGATGTATTGATGTGTGCTCCACCTGGAAAGTGCCCCATTGCTTCACCGGTAGGTGTAATTAATGAGGAATCAATACAGCCATGGGTGGATGGTGTGCAAACAGCCCCGGAAGACCTGTAGTTTGAGTATTGGGTGAAGATGTGACCTCATGCACCAGAATGATTGTTTTGGAGATTTGAGATGTTTGTGGAGATCCTCCTTTTGTGGAGTGTTGCGGATTGCCTGCTCTAAAAGGAAATTAGTCCTGATTTGGAGTTAAAGGCCCACGAAGATGTATGTATGAAATGAAAGATGTATGTATGAAAAATAGGTATGATATTTGAGACTTGCATAAGATTGCATTTAATAGTGTTTTTAAAAACCTTTGTGTTTTTTAAAGATGAGCATTAGATGGCTGTGAAGGTCATTTAAATGAGGAGAAATGCACAATTAAATAATCAATATGATACTGATAAACAAAAAAAATCTAATATTGGTTGATAAATGATATGGTATTCTGTACATCCTAAAAATCTAATATCGGTCGTTAACCGATATGGTACAGATATGTATCGTACGTATTAAGTAGGTAGTTTTTTTTTTTGTGAAAGGTAATAAAATTCAAGAGCAATTTAATGAAAGAACAGCAAATCCTGCTCTAGCAGAGGAAGACCGCGAGGGTTTAGGGTGCGATTTGGGACAAGGCCCAAATCAGGCACTACTGGGCCTTACAGTCTGCAGGAAATGGTGGAGTCACTGCCGGGGAGCGCTTGCACAGCCTGCTTCCTCTTTATTGTAGCACTTTCTGACTGCGTCTCCTTCTCTTAGAGCATTTCATGCATTGTATCTCGATTAGTTGCAATAAATTAAAGGTGGTCAATCACATCTTTCAAGTAAGCAGCCCTGGTTTCTCAAAGGCTTTGAGAAGATCTTAGTTCTCTGAGCCCTCAGCAGCCAGCATTACCAAACTTCGGTCCAAACTTCGGCTGTATAACAGGACCTGGATGCTTGTTAATTCCTGTGCAGAACAACAGATCTGAAGTGATCACATTCAAACTCTCACCACTTCCCGTACACTTCAGCGCAATCAAGAGACGCTTGAACTCGCATTAGATTCTCACTGAAAGCTCTTTATAGCATCACTTCATGTCTTTTTTTTAACAGCTGGCCACTCTGGCCAGGAGATAATTATTCTCGTCTCTCCTGCTGAAGTACTGCGTGGTTCTGTTTGACTGAATGTTCTCACTCTTATCTGCCGTCTTGCTGATCTGCATTTTTTTCCAATCTGTGTTTTGCATCGATTTTTGGATCGCTGGTTTACGCAAAGTAGGACGTGTTTCTGGATAAACGTTGTTGATACTGGAACAACGTTGCTATCATCCAGTCAGATTTTAGGGTTAGAGTCAGCATGCAACAGTGTTTGCAACCACTTTTTATTTCTAGGAGACGTATATCCACATTAAACAGGATATGGAGAACATGTGGGATAGGATTTGAAATTATCCATGGGAACCAGTGTTGTTATTGTGAACTAAAACTATTACAAAATTGTTTTAAATAACCTTAAGGAAATGTAAAAATGTTGCCTTGGTAACTTAATGAAAAAAGATTTTGTAATTTTAATACTTCAGCTTAAACTAAACCAAAATAAAAATAAAGTTAAAAAGTGATACATTAAAAAAAATTAAATAAAATGGAAAAATAAAAGCTAATTCAAAATATTAAAAAAAATACTATAATAGTATATAAATAATACTGAAAATAACGTGTTGGGAAATGATTGTATTGTGAGTATGGATGCACAGATGTTACAGCTTTCACAGATACATTGAAAAAATAAACTCTAAAAGATAAAATAAATAAATCGTAAATGCTACAAGTGAATTGAGCCATCACAGCATTATAACGTACAAATTGGGTATTAATTTTGAGATGGGCTAAAGATTATTTGTTTTTTTAAGTGAGCCAATTTATTTTATATTTTCAGATTTAATTTCAATTGTATTAGTGTATTATTAATTAAATAAATAATTGTTATGTGCATTTGGTACATTTTATTATTATTATTACTATTATTTCGGTTAATTTATTCTTTATTCAGTTTGAGTTTTAATTTAGTTTTAAATTTATTTCCAGTGAGTAATTTTAGTGCTTTTTTTTTGTATTTAATTTGAAAGTTTTAATTAAATTTTATATATTATGTGATTTCTGCCTTTTCTTAATTGACCAAAATGTTTATAATAGTATTCATTTCAGTTTTAATTTGAGTTAACAATACTAACCTGCTAGGTTGATAGTAATTGTGTTCTGGACATGGATCATCTTTACTGATCAAATCAAACCAAATCAGCATGCACCCTATGCCTTTCCTCAAGACTTGGGAATGCTAGTCTTGCACCAGTTGTTTCCCCAGCTGCTGTGGGATTGCATTTGTCCTCCAGAGTGAGATTGGTGTGTCTCCTCACATCTTTTCATTGTGGAGATTTTGATGAACTGTGATGTCTGATTCCGATAGCATGAGATGCCGTCTCAGGAACGCTGTGACCTACTACTATGCAGAGATCTTCAATCTCTCTATGGATAAACGGGTTTGTTGATGGTAAATAAGAAGAAGCTAGCTTGGCTCCAGAGGGTGCCTGTTCTGCAGACTCAAGCGGTCAGCTGTTGAAGCCCTCATCAGTCTGGTCTCCCCCCCACAGTGATGTTTGAGAGAGTTTTGCAGTGCATTCGTGTCTTGTGCTGTCGTGGCTGTGGCTATATTTAGATGTCTTCCTCCCTACGCGTTTTCAGGGTTGGTTGTTTTGGTCCATTATGTTTTTGTGTGTTAAATAAAGCATGGGAAATTAATGAGTGAAGAGCAGAGGGTGTGGAGGGGAGAGGGAGGTGCCAGCAATCAGCTGCGTCGTTTGAGGATCCAATAGATTAGGAATGGGGGGGGGGAGAGTGGAGGGTGGGATGGCGAACAGACGAGATTTCACCACCAAAGCCAGGGAGGGTTAAGAGGATAGCAGTATCAAAGAGAGATGTTCATCAATATCGGGCTTCCTTGTCCAGCGTTGAGCTGGCTTTTCCCCACAGATAGATTTATATTCTCCCAGCGCATTCCTTTGCTTACCCGAGCTGCGTCACTAGAGCCTGATGAGGAGCTGTCATCATGGCAGCAAGCATGTAATATCATGCGGATTGTTCAGTCAAATAATGCTCTTTGATGGCAAGATTGTCAGGTCTTCACTATTTTTGGTATTTATAACCATATGCGTCTAAGGAACATTTTCAACTGCAAGCATCATTTCTCTGGTTGGGGTTCAGAGGTGAGCTTGGACCTCTTGCATCAGGGTCTGTTGGAAGGCAAGACAGATCAGTCAGAGCCATGAAATAGTCCTCGGTGCTATTCCCACAAGGGTTTTCGTTTTAGGCCACACGCGGTCAGCTTAAAGTGATGCCCACAAGTGTTTGATAAATCTTTAATGTTGCAGGGTGCTGCAGGGTGTTATGTAGTTGTTAGCTCCCCTTGATAGAAATGGCCAGAACGTAACATAAATCAAATGTGTGTAAAATATTTCATATGGAAGGATTTATATATATATATATATATATATGTAGTTTTTTTCGTGGTGTGGTGTGTGTGTGTGTGTGTGTGTGTGTGTGTGTGTGTGTGTGTGTAGATATATATATATATATATACTATATATAGATATATATATACTATTATTATATATATACACACATATCAGTGGTGTGAAAAAGTGTTGGCCCCCTTCCTGATTTCTTATTTTTTTGCATGTTTGTCACACTTTAATGTTTCAGATCATCAAACAAATTTAAATATTACACAAAGATAATGCAAGTAAATACAAAATGCAGTTTTTAAATGATGATTTCATTTATTAAGGGAAAAAAGCTGTCCAAACCTACGTGGCCCTACGTGAAAAATTAATTGCCCCCTCCTGTTAAATCATGAAAGAACTGCAATTAACCACATTATTTTAGAAAGCTGAATTAAATTTCACTAGCCACACCCAGGCCTGATTACTGCCAGACCTGTTGAATCAAGAAATCACTTAAATAGAACCTGTCTGACAAAGTGAAGCATGCTTAAAGAGCAACACATCATGCCGCGATCTAAAGAAATTCAAGAACAGATGAGAATCAAAACAGTTGACATGTATCACCCTGGAAAGGATTATAAAGCCATTTCTAAGGCTTTGGGACTCCAGCGAACCACGGTCAGAGCCATTATCCACAAATGGAGAGAACTTGGAGCAGTGGTGAACCTTCCCAGGAGTGGCCGGCCAACCAAAATTACTCCAAGAGCACAACAACAACTCACCAGGAGGTCATAAAAGAACCCAGAACAACATCTAAAGAACTGCAGGCCTCACTTGCCTCAATTAAGGTCAGTGTTCATGATTCAACAATAAGAAAGAGACTGGGCAAAAACGGCATCCATGGGAGAGTTCCAAGGCAAAAGCCACTGCTGACCAAAAAGAACACAAAGGCTCGTCTCTCATTTGCCAAAAAATATCTTGATTATCCCCAAGACTTTTGGGCAAATATTCTGTGGACTGATGAGACAAAAGTTGAACTTTTTGGAATGTGTGTGTCCCGTTACATCTGCCGTAAAACCAACACAGCATTTCATAAAAAAAAAATCATAGCAACAGTCAAACATGGTGGTGGTAGTGTGATGATCTGGGGCTGCTTTGCAGCTTCAGGACCTGGACGACTTGCCATAATTGACGGAACCATGAATTCTGCACTCTATCAGAAAATCCTGAAGGAGAATGTCCGGCCATCAGTTTGTGACCTCAAGCTCAAGCGCACTTGGGTTATGTAGCAGGACAATGATCCCAAACACACCAGCAAGTCCACCTCTGAATGGCTCAAGAAAAACTAAATTAAGGTTTTGGAGTGGCCAAATCAAAGTCCGGACTTAAATCCGATTGAGATGCTTCAACAGTCCATTCATGCCCGAAAAACCCTCCAATGTGGCTGAATTAAAAAAAATCTGCAAAGAAGAGTGGGCCAAAATTCCACAGCGATGTGAAAGACTCATGCAGTTATACAAACACTGATTGCAGTGTTGTGCAAAGCGTGGAGCCACACCAGGTAGAGATTTAGGGGGAATACTTTTCCCCCACGGTTTTAGGGCCAGGCAGGTTGGGACAGCTTTTTTCCCTTAATAAAATAAATAATCATTTAAAAACTGCATTTTGTATTTACTTGCATTATCTATGTGTAATATAAAAATTTGTTTGATGATCTGAATCTTTTAAGTGTGACAAATATGCAAAAAATTTAAAAAACAGGAAGGGGGCCAACATTTTTGCACACCACTGTGTATACATACACATATACATACATACACATACATCACTAATACATGCTCAATAATAGTCCTGTATCTTATGAGATTACCGTGCCAGCAGTGTCAGCATATAGACAGACACACGACCCACATGTGACATGACACCTTGCATGTGTAAAGGTCTGTGAAGCAGTGCTGGGATTAGCTGCAGGTTTTTGTAAATCTCTCGTGTGTCTAGTGTTGGGGATTGTCTGAGGTCGGCATTAAACTCCTGTGTATCCTGCAGGAAGTTGAGGTCTGTGGGCAACTCGTAAGTAGGGATTGGCGTTAAGCACATTACACCAGGGTGACAGGTGAAATTGCATAGAGACATGCTAATCAATGTGGATGAGGCAGTTACCTCACAGCTTGTACATGTGGCCACATTGTTGGGACGCTTTTCTGCAGATCTGTCTGTGGTCTTTGAGCAGCTGGGCGTGTTCCTGTCCTTTGGCTGTCAATCACACCTGCTGACCTCACTGAGCCGGTGTCATGGCAGCCTTGTCCCTGTGTTTACCCTCATCTGCAGTCGGGCAGGTGTGATGCCCCCCACACACAAATACCGCCAGTGTTGATTACCATAACATTCACCCTTCCCCCCCCCACTTCTTTTTTTTTTTTTTCCCCCCCCCCCCCCCCCCCCCCCCCCCCCCCCCCCCCCCCCCCCCCCCCCCCCCCAATCATTCAGTTTAGTTGTTGGTTTATTTTAAATGTGTAAGACATTATGCAGTGATTTGGCAGGTCTTTGTTCGAGGCACTGTGTGACTTTGGCTTATTCAGTGGTTACATGTTGTGTGCTTATGAGAACAGGTTGCCCCAGATACTTCCCTTAGTAAGATCTAAAAACCTCACTTTTTAGCAATCCTCTCTAAACAAAAAACAATAATTATAGATGCTATTACCATGGTACTTAGATATATACATGTAAAAATTTAGTAGTGTTGTTAATGTTATATTATTTATAAATATTCCAATTGTACCCAGGTATTTAAAAAAACAGACCGTTCTATATGAAATTAATCACAAATAATATCTAGTTAATACCTCAATTGTTCTTCTAGACAGCACTGAGAAGGCTAAAGGAGGGGGGGGGGACACATTTGCTCAAGTCTCCTACTTCTCAGATTTTGTTCTTAGCAATTTTTGTGCTTCAATTTAAAAGTTAGTTGCCAAGGCATCATATTTTATTTCTGCTTATTTCAGCTAAAATGTTTAGTTTTAGTTTCAGTTAGCGACCCTGCTAGGTTGATAGAAATTTGGTTTCTATTCTTCTGAACAACCTGTTCTTCTGAGAGAAATACCTCTATACTACTATATCGTAATCTCCTCTAGAGTATCAAAAGTTTCGTCAACACTACATATTTATTTTTAAAAATGTTTATAAATTAAAATTTTATGTTATTAATTATTATAATTAGAAATAATATTTTCCATTGGGGTTTTTTTCCTCAATATTTCTACAAAGAATGCGTATGTTGAGATATCTTTGATTATCCAAGACAAAGGTGATAGTTAAACTATAAATTAGAAGAAGATGTTTTGAATAACGTTACGGTTTTTGTTTTGTCCATACAATGGCGGGTGAGACTCTTCGTCAGGACGAACACAAAACAAGATATTTTATAGAAAAAATTTTGTCCATACAATTAAAATCAATGGGGTCCAGAACAACACAGTTTGGACAAAAACTTCTTATCTTGTTTTGTGTTCCTTTGAAGAAAGTCATAGAGGCTGGAAATGACACGAGAGTGAGTAAATGATGACAGAACTTAAATTTTTAGGAGAACTTCACGTCTCGTCTACGACAAGCAACTTCTGAGCAATACATGTCCAAAAATGTTTTGTCACTGTAGGAAGATTTTTAGCTTCAATAAGCTAAAAATATTATCATGTTATTTGTGATGATACAACAAAATCAGAACAAGGTGATGATTCAACAAATAGCTGAGAATGTTGTGAACGCAGATCTGTAGATTATGACTAGATGACTGTTCCATGCTGTGTAGTTTTCACCATGTTTTTCTGTCTGGGGGAAAATACCACTCTGAAAAAAAACAAACCGTTACTGACGACCCAGGAAACCTGCTAAAAAGTTGCTAGGAAACCTGACGTCACACTTTCACCAGTGTATTGTTATCAGTGATTAGTGTGTGTGTCTGGGTCATGCATGCATGTGTTATGAATATGAGAAATTAAACTGATGAGACTTAAATACAGAGAGATTTTATCCTGCTAGACAATTTTAGTGAAGTAGATTCAGTGCAAAGACATATCCAATGAGTTCTAATACCTGGAGAAAGCTACAGTAACTGTTAGCATTCCCATTTATCTCAATGGCAGTTGCAACTTTATTGCAATACTCAACTTGAAATCTGCTTTCAGAAGTAACACAACCCACATAAAAGTGTTTCGCTTTGTTAGAATCTCCTGTGTTAAGATGAGAGGAGTTGAGATGGTGGGCTTTGTTGTTTGGTCTGAGAAAAATGGGCTGTTGGTGTGTCTCTACAGGCTTTAAGCCACTGCGGCCTTAACTTTCACACCAACAGCGAAGAATCATCCTGTTCATCTCCGTCTAGCTTTGGCCAAGCCCCAAAATCAGTGTTCACCGAGACGAACCAACAAAAGAACATGAAAGTGGGTGTTTCTCTGCTTTCCTCAGAGCTGTGAGACTAGAAAACCAGGAATCATGCCAGTGCTGTGGCCGTTATGGTGGACGCCACGATTAGTTCCAGAATCGTGACGTTCTTATGAGCACATGTTCTGAAAATAGTCATGGACTTCTCTTATTGTGTACCCTGATTACCTTTTTAACATTTTAAAGATACTAGACATAGTTTATTTACCACAGGTAACTATGCTGGGCAAACAGAGTCATAGCAGCTTAAGGTGGTCAAGTGGTTTTATAGGATGTGGTAGTTGTGTTGTTGCTGTTCCAGGGTTATTTACCAGTTCTAACCAGCTTGACCAAGGTGGCCAACTAGAGACCACGTCAAAACCACCAGAAGCTGGTTTGACCTAGATATTCTAGAAGGTAAAACAATTGATGGCTCTTCATCGCCGTGGTTAGATTAGTATAACTATGATTTCAGTTAAACAGTCTAAGGAAAATAGAGGCTAAGAATAATAAAGAATCTAAAAAATAAAAATAAAAAGTTTAAATGAGTCACTAATGCTCTGCATTTATTTGATAAAAAAATGTAGTAAAAGAGTTGTGTAAAACAATATTGTGAAATATTGTTACAATTTAAAATAACTATTCAATTTTAATTATTGTATTGAATAGTAATATTAATATATAAGATGTATGATAACTGTCCTTGCCCTGTGACTTTAGAATGGAATGCATCCTTGCTGAATAAAAGCATAATGTTTCCCTAATGTTAGCGGACAAGAATCTGCACTATAATGCCATTTGCTTGTGTTACTGTAGGAATAAAAGAGAAGTGGCTTAGTACTAGTTGCAAGTACCAGTAGGCCCAATAGCTAGATTCAGAAACTGTACAGCACCTTGATAATGGCTATAAAGTAGAGCTCTTTAGCTTATTGAAATGGTTCAGGTTCGTTCTGTGTGTGGTATGTGAGCATCGAATGAGACCTTGTGCTGCTAAACAGTTGTGCGGCTTTTTTAATAATGCTGAAATCTGAGCACTGTTAAAAACCCAGACCTCAAGCACTTGACACAAATTTTCTTATTGACTGCGATGGATAAAAGCTTTTGAATGGCAGTTGAGCTTTATTGAGTGGAGTGCTCACTGTCCTCTGTGTAATTAGCATTCAGCTGTTAGCAACAGAGCTTTAATTGCTTGTTTATCGCCTCTGACCTCCCACAAGGTGCTTTCGGTTCCCTGTCCTCCTACGGGTGTGACCCCTGACCCTGGCTGGTGTTTGTTCTGACGTCTGCTACGAGATGCTCGCCTGCAGTGCGCGGATCCTTTGCTGGCTTCTGCTGCGACAGTGTACTCAAGGTCTTTTTCTTTTTCACTGAAATATGTGTGTGCGAGTGTGTGTACAAAAGAGAGAGCGTTTGTAAGCTGATGGCTCTTGAGAGGTTGTCATTGAAGCTCTGATTCACCTGTTGCTGTATTGGTTTCTCTCAGGGATGTGTGTGCGGGTACGTAATGGAGATAAAGACTGAGAACTTTAAGCCAGAAATTCCCCAGTGCAAAGATCTGATCATTGCATTAACCCAAAGGCCTTTAAACAGAGCACAAATGAGGTGTAGTTTGAGTATGTAAGGATCAGTTTGAGAATGTTGAGGTCATTTGGACTTATAGAAGTAGGGATCTGTTTGAATATGTATGAATCATTATGAGTTGTGTGGATTTACATTTGAGTAAAATTACAGGGTGAATTTGAGTATGTAAGAATCAGTTTGGATATTAAGTATTTTGGAATTGGTTAAATGTGTGAGTTTTTGGGATCAGTTTGATTGTGTGGTGAACATTTTAAGTATATATGGATCAGTTTGAGTATATAGTGATTAGACTGTGTATGCAAGGGATTAGTATATGGGCATCATATTAAGTATATAATGATTAGTTTGAGTATTTAGTGATCAGTTTGAGTATACAGAGATCTGTTTACATATTTAGGCATCATTTTAAGTATATAATGATTAGTTTGAGTATTTAGTGGTCAGTCTGAGTATACAGGGATCAGTTTTAAGTATGTAGGCATCATTTTAAGTAGGGCTGCACAATTAATCACATTTCTAATCGCAATTACAATTACGGATGCCACATTGAGTATTGAGTGATCAGTTTGAGCAAGCAGGGATCATTTTAAGTATGTGGGCATGTTTTTAAATAAAGATCAGTTTGACTAAGTTTGAGTTTATTGTGATTAGTGAGTGCGAGAATAAGTTTGAGTTTAAGTAGTACGCAGGGATCAGTATTTAGTATGTATAAAAAAAATTACTTTTGGCATTTGTGGATCATTTCGCATATAAAATGTATGTCAGATTAAATGTATAAAAATCAATTGGAACATGATTGTGGCATCAGTTTGAAAATACACAGGTCAGTTTGAACATGCATGTAAGTATATACACATCAGTTTGATTATGCAGGGATGAGTTTATATATTCTGTGTGTGTATATGTTGGTGGGCCTGGTAATGATGATAGAGGGATGAAGTGTGTCTGGCCGCTGCTGTTTAACGCATGTATAAGCGTGCTGTTCTCATTAAAGCAGTGATTGCAGGCGGCAGCAGTGGGATGGGGGGGCTGCGGAGGGGGAAGTGTGAAAGGATGACTCGTTTTATGGCTGTCGGCCTCATGGTAACGGGCCTCTGTGCGTCAGTGAGCTGCTGACCTGAACTGTCACAGCAGGTGAGCCCTCCTCTCACCCTACCCCCTCGTTCTCTCTCTCTCTATCCCACTATTTTCCCCCATTCTCTTCTTTCTGTCACACTGCGTAATCAGCGTTTCTGTTCTGCTGAGGTGTCCGTGCGGCCCATCCAGGAAGCTGGTTATAGGGAGAACGAGGGAATAGGTGTGGTTTTTTGAGTGTATCGGTGAATTTGAGGTGGGTCAGCATTCTGCACCGAGCTGGAAAATTCCTCCTGCGTAAGCCAGCAAGCTTTGTTTGTGAAGGATTTGGGAGCGTGTTTATTATCCAGAACAGGCCAGAATGGGGAAAAATCCTGCAGCCCTGTGCAGCTGGAAGCAGACGGCGACGGCGACGGCCACGCTCGACGAGAAGGACTGCCGTCTTAGCCTCCGTGTGAACTCTGCTTCTCGTGGAGCTGTGATGTCAGAACGCTCCCACCGTCAGCGCAGTGTTCCGATGACACTCGGTTGCCATGCCAGCAGTGCAGTCACCCCCATGAGGAGGGCTGCAGCTCCCTTCCATATAATAACAGTTATTTATAGCTGACAGCCCTGTTTGCTGAAGGGGAGCACAAAAAAGAGAGAAGGAGAGAAAATCCAGTCAGATTTCAAACTGTGTGTGCTCTGATGCCGTGTTATTTATCAGACCTGCAGGTGCTGTGATTTAATGGCGACTGATGCTGAAATCTGGCCGATGAGAGATACTGCAGTAATGCAAAGCTTTGGATCGGTGCTGATTTTGACGGATTTGTGACTTTGATTAAATTATATTCCAGAATGACACTGCCATCCTGAAAGAAAATGCATTGTTTTTTAAAAATATTTTGCACTATACAAATAATGTGTGTTTTATATATATATTCTATGTATGTATATTAGTGCTGGGCGGTATACTGGTTCATACCAAATACCGGTGTTTATTTTTGTTATGATATGAATTTTTAAAATACCGCAGTACCGGTGTATGTCACTTAAACAACGTTCGAAACGCGACACTGTTTGAAAGGGGTCCCTTTTCACTGTTGCACAGTGGTGAGGGAACAGCTGTATGTGTTACTAAGCATGAAAGTTCAGAAACTGAAGCTGTAGAACTAATAGAACGTGATGACACAGAAGAACTCATCCACAATATCCACACTGACCGCCACAAATATCCACCGCCCCTGCCATCAGCTCCCGCGTCTCACACACACAAGCACGAATTTAGCACTAGATTGAGCAACTTTCAGACCCTTTTAGCAGATTTTTTCCATAGAATATTCATACTGACAAACCTAGCGACTTTTTTTGGATAAACCTTAACTATGGTTAAGTTAGAAGATTTCACCAGTGCTGTCCCGCGAACGCGAGGTCTGACTTTCCCGGAGAAGTGTCACCTCTCTCGGCGTCTGTTCTGTGCAGTGAGCGGCAGAGAAGCACCGCAGCCGACTCCTCAATAAATGAGTACAAAACAGCGTTTCCTAGCACCTGTCGCTTACTGATTGTTTGGAATTATAAATATGAGCATAGTTCATTTGATAATATTATGCACTTTTTTATTTGTTGTTTTTTAAGTTTATTACTCAGACTCGGGCAGTATTCTGCATGAGACAAAAAAGTAATATAGCCAAAACAACAACATAGCCGCTCTTTAGTGTAGATGCACGTTGCCTAAATGAGAGTGACTCCTGGTTAACATGTATTAAAAGGGGTCGGTTTAGTCACTAGTTAGTGTTGGTTTTTTTGACACATTCAATATCGGCAGTAAAAATAGGGATTCTAACTTCAATACACTGCAGTCTTTACTCTCTCACTCAGTTGGAAAATATGGTTAACACCCGGTCATGCATGAAAAAAAATACCGTTATGTACCGTGAAACCGGTATAATTTTGAAAAATACCGTGATATAAATTTTTGGTTATACCGCCCTGCACTATTGTATATGTATGTATGTATTCACATTATTTTTTGGCACAATATAAAATATATACAATAAAACACACACACACACATATCCAAGAAAATACAGTTGAAATACAGTGCAGGAAAAGGCGAAAAAACTATAGAAAAAGCCAGATTAAAATATGTACATAAAATGTATATGACTACATCAAACGAATACAAACCGTGTATCATAACAAAATGTATGCATACATACATATGTATGTGCTCGTGTGACTGTGCATACATATATCCATAAAATGAAAATACAGAAGTATGTATGTAAGCCTATATATAAGTGTCTATGGAGATACACTAGAAACAAACACTAGAGGTCATGAATACATGAACAATAATACATGAGGAAAACCGGTTACAAAGCAACAATAAAATGGTCTTTCAATAACATGCTATAGAAGAACTTTTTTGCCAGATGGACTAAGCCATTTCCTAATTTGTTCCTAATCTTATCGAGTATTGACCTCTACAATTCTTTGAGATGTCACACCCACGTCATTGGGGCCTGCAATTAAATCTAAGTTGAACTGAGTCTATGTGCATATCTTGGTGTCCTTTGTGACGTCCGTCATGTTCATGTAACAGTTTTCTGTCTTCAGAAATCTGAGCTGTATGTGAAATTGTCCTTTCCCCGCAGAGGCAAAAAAGGCCTCTTACAGACCCCGCCCCCCCGACAGCCCCTCCCTCATCTGCTTTGTGCTCTGCTGCCCCCTGCAGGTCAAGCTCATGAAGTACATCTGTAAACAGCTGCAGTGTAAGCAGAAGGTGCCAGACACAGAAAGGCCGCCAGCCCTGAACAGCTACCCACGGCTGGAGGACTGGTTACGCACCATCAACGTCAGACCTGAGCTCATAGAGGTAATGTTTGTGTGTTTTTTGGATAGGAGGAAATAATTATGTATCTTTCCCGCTAAATTCATACTAGGTGGTTTTAATGCCTGTAAATATTCAATACTTTGATAATGTCATCTGTTTTTAACACACAAAAATGCAATTTATCAATGTAGCAAGGTGACTCTCAAAAAGCCAATCAGTAGCCATATTTGTCTGTATAATATTTCACACCAAAATCAAATAATAAATTGAAAACATTTTAAGTAAAAAAGTAATAAATAATGATAAAGTAATATATTTTATATGTTTTCAACTAAATTCGAATCTGGTGTTTTTTGTGATTGTCATGTAAATATTCATTACTTTGATAATGTATATTATGTGTTTATATAATGGGATCTAACGTGTGTGTTGTTGATTACTAGAAAATCAAATTATGAATGTAACAACTTGATTCTCACAAGCCAATCAATGGTCATATTTGTCCTATCGTATTTCACACCAAAATAGTTTTGTTTAAAATAATTATACCTTTGATATAAAAAAAATACATAAATAATTTATATATATAATAATAAGAATACTTATATAAAAATATACGAATACTAAATAGAATAAAAATTAATATTTTAATTAATACTTTCATTAAAATTTAATTAATACCTTCCATAAATTAATTAATACATTAAATAAAAATTAATCAATTTGATTTATAATCAATAAAAAAATGCTATATGTAGTCGTAAAGGATCTTTATTATGTATTATGCTTTTAAATATAATATTTTATTTGTATGAATCTCAGATTGTTATTTGCCCAAATGTTAGGATTGTTTGGAAGGTTATGTCCTTGTTTTTATGTAAAGTTTATGTACATAAAACCAAGACAGTGCTGCCGCTATCTTATATATTAAATATTACCACAAAAGATCATAACCAGGTGTCCAAATAAACAATGTCAGATCATCCTGTAGGAATGTGTGAGGCAGGACTCAAATCCTCTTAGAAATTCGCTTACAAAAACATAGTATTGAGTGTTCATTTGAGTGTGTGAGCGAGGATATGTTTTTGTGTGTGTTTTATGCTTTGTAGTTCAATATCCTTGAGTAAAGCTGAGGAATTAGAAAATCTGCTGTGTTTTGGCAGTTTGGCCATAGCCACATTCCCAGCAGACCCGAGATACACCAACTCTAATTACCCAACATGCTGAGTCAGCCTCTCTCTCTCTCTTTCTGTCTCTGACACTGTTCTACTCCTACATTACATAGCATCCATTCTCACGGACAGCAGTGGACTTTCCTCATTTTATTCCGCTCAGCTAGATTAGTTGCATATGTGTGGTATGATACTGTACAGGTATGTCACATACATGTCAACAGTCCAGATGCTGGAGAATTTTCCTGTTTTCACATCGTACTAAATGAAATTAGAAACAAGAAGGTTCCTGGAATGTCTGCCAGTGCCCGATACAGCATCAATATCAGAATTGTGGCCTAGCAGTTAGCATACATGAGCCGTTAGCATGATTAAGACATTTAGCTGTAATGCATTCTGGCGTTTGTTTCATTATATCATTGCTTTTCTCACTCTCCTCCACATCATATCCTGTGCTCTCTCCATCATGAAGGGCATTAAACATGTTATAAAGCCCAAAAAACAAATCAGTTTGGGAGCTTTACCACGTATTTACAGTATGACTATGAGAGTAATTCTGGAATAATATGATATTAATATCAGTTCCATGTCACAAGCCACTCACTTCAAATCAATCACACAGGTTTGTAATTAGGGAATCAGATTAATTAGTCTAAGAGGTCATGTGTCCTGGGAATTTGAAGAGCTTTATTCATAAGAGAATGCACTGATTGGGGTGAGTGTGTCCTGTTGTATCTGACCCTAAATCACAGAAATAACCCTCTAACTAGGACATGTCGGCATCTTGCTGATGTCTTTAAGAGTGTTTCATTGTCACTCTCTCTGGCTCTCATCAGGCAGTGAACGTGAAGCTGTCATTGGATGCTCTGCTGCAGATGCCTGGCAGTCAGGTGAAGGAAACCATGCGACGGCTGGGCTCCAGTTCAGAGGACTGCACCAGGCTATGTGCTGCCCTCAGCTGTTTAAAGAGTGCCTCTGAGTCAGGTGGGTGCTCTTTCCCTGAGATTTACTCACTTGTTATCTCAGTACTAGATTTCTTCTGAATTGACTGATTTTATGACCTTCAGGGGAGTTTAAAGAGGACAGCGGTTGTTGGTTCTCCGAGCCCATGAGGCGTGACAGTGGCGGCTTGACTCCAGTGGACCAGATTCCGTTACTAGGAGGTTCCCTGCGCCCCCACAGCCCTTCCCCTCTGGCTCGGCCCATGAGCACGCCCTCCACACCCCTCACCACCTGCCCGTACCCCCGCTACATCCTGTCATCCGACGAAGCTCACATTTACCACGGCTACGCAGAGAGTCTGACCGACCCCAGCCCGTATTACACCTCCCGTCCCGTCAGACTCCATGGACACACGTCGACCCCACCCATAACCCCGCCCTCCCGGAGGAGACACCGCCTCAAGCCTCCCTGCACACCTCCTCCACCGTCCCGCAAAGTTCTGCACCTCCTCCCCAATATCACGATGACCCGTAGCAAGAGCCACGAGAGTCAGCTCGGCCACCGCATCGAAGATACACCCACAAACAAGTAGGTCATGAGGAAGTGAAGCACAATCCTACTACAAGTAGGGGCATCATAAAGTACTTAACCCTATAAAGCCTTCTGTATGTGTATTATATTTGATATGCACATTTCTAAGGCCTACGATTCTTTCTGAATTGTCAATAGAGTCTGTGTTTTTCATAAGTCATGCCTGTTCCTATGCAGTGACTAATAGCAATCTGTGATGATGTCAGGACCACTAATGCCAACAATGTGACCACAGAATAATGACACTATTTTTGCCGACTGTTTCATTACATTTTTGTTTGCCCAAGATGGGTTTTTCAACCGCTGATTCTGACATTTAGAGTCCAATATATTAGTCAAAAGTTTCGGACACACTTGACTAAAATGTGCCTAAAACGTTTTTATCTTCAGCTTAGCCTTAAACGTAATAATAATAATAAATAGTAATAAATAAATGATGCCTACATATGAATTCCTTTGTAATATAGTAATAATATAAATTGTACTAAATGATTGACTTGGACTACATAGTGATGCAAATCAGCCAGCAAGTGTTCAGCATACATGAAACACTATTTTACCTATATATCATTATATTATATTATATTATATTATAGAAGTCCGTATAACTTTTGTATCATTAATTCACTTTAATATCATAATTCTTAATTGTACTAATGGTTGAGTTGGTCTACATAGTATGGAAAATCAGTAAACATGCTCAGCATTCATTGAATCACTATTTAAAACTAGAAATATATCATGTTATGTTTATGTTTCTATAATATCATGTTTCGATTATATTATTTTATTTTTATATTATATTTTATTGTTCACTAATATAAAGAGAGAGAATAAAATATACTATTCTCAGTCTATTAGCAAATAATGTAAATAAGTTTAATGTTTACAAATTTTTTTTTAATATAAATAAGTTTGATAATTCAATAAATTTAATTTACACATTATTTCCTCCAAATTGACAAAAATATTTTTTAAAACAGGAAACGTGCATGTCCAGGCTTCATTAAAAATTTAGCAAGCAGGCTAGACTTGTACGATTAATCCCATATTAGCCAGATATTAGCCAGATTATATTAGCTGAATAATTGGCCTGATGAGTATATTGGTTGGTCACCACTCTTTTTGATCCCTATAAGGTTACACTGACTGTCTTGCATTGTTCTTAGGTGTGTGAAGAAAAACAAGCTGTTTCTGAACGTCCAGATTAATGGGAACGGTTGTGAGGACTCTCCATCGCGCTCGCCCACTCTCTCCGCACGGACCCCTGGGGCAGCACCCGCCACGGCCCCGTACACTTTGCCAGGCACTCCCACACTACAGGATGAGCACATCGGCCTGAGGAGTGAGTTCAACAGCACAATAACACCGTTTCAAAAACATGCGCGATTCTTGACTGAGCAGATCTTTAGTTCAAATAGACCAGACTGCAGTGAAGTGCCTGCTGAATGCTGATCAGACTGAGGTCACAGTACAACCTCTCAGAGTGAAGAGGAAGCTCTCACCTGCGCTCTACACACTCAAATACTCCTGCTATCACCAACGGTTTTCAGGGAGCGGAGTAAATGATTCACCAGCAGCACTTTGTAAAAGCACAGCTGTTTACTGAGAGTTTGCTACTGAGTCTAGACGAGTGTTTATTGTGTTTTGGAGGTCCAGTATATCTGGCGGTTCTGTTATGTTTAAAAGCGTGTCGTTTAGAGATACTTACTCAATCGAAGTCTCTCATTTAAACTGTCTCTGTCTGTTCTGTCTCTCTAGATAATGTTACCATCCACCGCAGCTCACCTCAGGCTCTGCGGAGAGACATCGGTCTGGCTGTCACTCACAGGTAACTCCGCCTCCTAGGGTTTCCTTTACTGAGCAAAAAAGGTGGAAATGATTGTTGAATTCTGTTCCAGAGACATAAAGATGTTTTTTTTTTGGTGTGCGTTTGTAGGTTTTCTACAAAGTCTTGGCTCTCCCAGACATGTCAAGTGTGCCAGAAAAACATGATCTTTGGGGTGAAATGCAAACACTGCAGGTGAGTAAAAATAAGTACTTCAAGGCATAGTTCACCCCAAAAAAAAGAAAAAGAAAAAAGTCATCATTTTGTCACCCTCATGTTGTTCCAAACCCATGTGACTTACTTCCCCCTGTTGAAAATAATATAAGATATTTTGAATAACTGTTAATAACCAAACAATTTCAGGCCCCATTATTGATTTGTGAAAATGAATGGGAACTGAAACAGTTTAATTACCAACATTCTTCAAAAGATCTAAAACATTAAATATTCTTCTTTATTGTTCAGTGTCCAAGTCATATATCACATTTCAAATGGAAAAAAATTAACTTTATTTTGCATTAAAAATGAAACATATTTTAAGGATGATTCAAATTTTTTTGTGTGTGTTGTGAAATTATTTTAATATCAATTTAAAAAGAAATTACTGAATTTCCATTATGGTAGTGCAACATTATATATATCCATGTATATATATATAATAACCTGGAAATGTTCTTAACTGATTTGTGGGTTTTGAGTAATTCACCCAAGAAAACCACATTTATGAACTGCTATCGTCTTTGTGTCCTGACAGTAATCTGGGGGAAATCACACACTCATGTCTCATCTTTTCCTCTTGTAGGTTAAAGTGTCACAACAAATGCACTAAAGAAGCTCCATCCTGCAGAATCTCTTTCCTGCCCAGTAAGTTTCTCTTATCTGTTGCTCAGATATAATGACATCAATCATGACAGACGTTTTTCTAATAATTGTGTGTCTCTCAGTCACAAAGATTCGTAGGACTGAGTCTGTACCCTCAGACATCAACAACCCCGTGGACCGTCCTGCTGAAGCACCGCAGTTTGGGACGCTACCGAAGGCAATAACAAGGAAGGTACTGATTCCTGTGTGACAGAGTGATATATTAGTATACATCTTGTCCTGTTTTTGTAGTATGCAGTATATATATTTTCCAGCTTATGCACATCACGTCATTTTTTTATAGCATGCGATAGTCAGTAACCTCCACAGTGTGCAGTACACTAGTATTCCATACTGAACGTAGCCAGAGTCTTGATTAATTATTATTGTAATAGTGCATTAAAAGCAGTTCTGCAGCATCAACATGGTTAATTTTCGGCAGGATCAACCGCCGGCGCTGAATCAGCTGGACTCTAGCAGTAATCCATCCTCAACCACTTCCTCTACGCCTTCCTCTCCCGCCCCCTTCCAGCAGAGCAACCCTCCAAGTGTAACCCCGCCCCCATACCCCTCCCCAAAGGGTCACCGTGACAACCGCTTCCACTTTCCAGGTAAGCGCCTGTAAACACTGACACTGCAATAAACTAACACATTAACAACTACTACCCCGATTAATACAAAACACACACATCTGCATTAATCCCAGGTAAAAAGAATGCTGATATTCAGGACTCTTTATCTGCATGTAACACTCTAACTCAACATAAGGCATAATGGGACTTCGCCTCTAACCCTGTCTCTCTGTCTGCTTCCTGCCTGTCTTCCTCTCTTCCTGTCTTCCTTCAATGTGGCAAAGCTGCCTGTTATTTTCAGCACCGACAGCAGTTCATCTTCCCTGGTGAGTTAACAAACACAAAATCTGCAATGTTCTTCAGCCCTCATAATGACATCCAGGATTCAGTGGGACAAATGCAATAAACAGTTGCACTATCTGAGTGAATTATTCATTATCATAATATATAAATGCATTGTTATTTCATATAATATATAAAGTGCTAGTGCTATAATTAGGCATATATTCAGTCTTGCACAGTGGTGGTGAACAGAAAAGGCCAATGTCTTTTCTTTTTATTTTAATAAAATTTCTGTTAGTAAAAGCATATTCAAATAACTTTAGATAAATTCAATTATACAAAAAGGAGTAGTAGTTGGAGTGGTATAGTTAAGCCATTTTGCCCAATATTTGTTGAATTAATTAGCTACAGTTTTGATGTTATTTTTTTTATTACAAAAACACTAGTATTGTTAACTAAAACTATTAAAAACATTTTTTTGTTAATTGAAATAAAGTAGAAATAAAAAAACATATATGCAGACACAAAAAAATACAAAATGAAAATTAAATATGAATATGACAATTAAAATGTTGCCTTGACAACTAGATAAAAGAAGTTAGTTAAAAATATATAACTAAACAGAATTATGAAAAATCTAATAAAAATGACAGGCACAGTTTACTAAAATGTAAAGTAACATAAAAATGATAACTGAAAATATACAAATAAAAGCTAATTTAAAATATTAATATTACATATTAAATATATTAAATAATATAATACACATTTACAGGTATAAGAACTATAAAGTACCTCAAACTTTTTAGCAAGATTTTTCCATAATTTGATGGATTCCTTGTATATAACAATGAAATGCAGCAGATTTTCAGCCATAAAATTACTAGACTAGCATAGTCTCCAGCACCTCTTTGTCCAGTCTGCATTGAACTGAACTGACTTTTACAAATGTACAAGTCTGGGCAATGCCTAAAGTAAAGTGTTTTGCATGCTGGGGTTTGGTTTTGCACAAGAGTAGTTAATTCTTGTGAGATGAGCTGCACCCTGCTGGTGATTTGTGGCACTGCATGTTACATTAAGCAATAATAATATCAGTAATTCTGTATCGGTACAGATAGAAATAACATGTTTCCAGAGTCAGTGAATTTTTTTTCTTTCAAATGTGATAAGTTGGTCAATATTTTCTTATTTTTCACAGACGTGTGCAGTCCCAGCATCCTTCATTCAGATGGACTCCCAGACACTGTGTAAGGAACTGTTAAATTACTGCTTAGAAGCATAAATATTCTGCTACATGTTCTGCATTCAGTCATAGTGATGGCTAAATGTTGAACTTCACACACAGTAACGAGATCGATCCATCAGTTGAGGAGATGCACGCCGAACAATACGAGGAAGATGACAGAGAGGTGAGATCCTTGTGGAACTGAGATTTAAAGCTGGAATACACAATGCATGATGGGCAGTTTTTCTCTGTAATCATTTAAAAAGTCAGCAAGCGTGTGACAGGAATTTATTATTAGAAATTTATTCTGAGGTTGTGTAGTGTATTCTAGCCTTAAGTATCACTTCCATCACTGCTCGGTTCATCTCGCCTAGGAACTAGAGGAAGAAGAAGAAGAAGAAGAGGACATAGAAGCAGAGGAGGAAGAGGATGTAGCAGTGGAGGAGGAAGATGAAGAGGAAGAGGAGGAGCATATGGAAGAGCTGAACCATGGCTCAGAAGGAGAGTGTGAAGGAGACGAGCTGGACGACCTGCCCAGCACGCGAGGAGGATCCCACTGGAAGGGTCCCATCTCCCGTAAGGCCAGCCAGACCAGCGTCTACCTGCAGGAATGGGACATTCCCTTCGAGCAGCTGGATCTCGGCGAGCTCATCGGGAAGGGTCGCTGGGGTCGGGTTCATCATGGCCGCTGGCACGGAGAGGTGGCCATCCGACTCCTGGAGATCGACGGAAACAACCAGGACCACCTGAAGCTCTTCAAGAAGGAGGTGATGAACTACAGACAGACGCGCCACGAGAACGTGGTCCTCTTCATGGGAGCTTGCATGGCTCCGCCTCATCTCGCCATCATTACCAGGTAAAGTTTCAAACATCTGAGTCCGTCAGCTGATCGACAAATGGTCACTGACAAGCGCATCTTTAATTTCCTCACAGCTTCTGCAAAGGCCGGACGTTGTATTCCGTCGTGAGGGACACGAAAAACACTCTGGACATCAATAAGACTCGGCAGATCGCGCAGGAGATTGTGAAGGTAGTGTTTATGGAGCCTTTTCATGTTTCTGGGGTTCTCAGAAACATAAGTCGTCATAGATGGGAAAGCTTGTGTGGTGGTGAATGGAAACTACAACAAATTGAATTTTTGCTTTCCCATTTGCTCCGATAGCAAAATAAAAAATGGTATTTTAGTGTTACTATGACTTTACAAAAGAGGCAAAAAATATTGATTACGTTGGTCAGAAGACAGAAAGATGTCACATGATCCTTCAGTCTCAATTATTATTAATGCTCAGTTATTTATAATGGTTCTTATTATTATCAATGTTTTGCTGCTTAATGTTTTGTGCAAACCATATTTTGTGGATTCTTTGATTAATCGAAGTTCAAAAGAACAACATTTATTTGACATAAAAATCTTTTGTAACATTAGAAATTTCTTTACAGACACTTTTGATCAGTTTAATGTGTCCTTGCTGAATAAAATTATTAATATCTTTTATTTTTATTTTATCTTACCCCAAACTTTTGAATGGTAGTGTAGTTTTAAACACTGATGATAAGAAATGATTCTTGAGCACCAAATCAGCATGTTAGAATGATTTTTCTGAAGGATCATGTGGCACTGAGAGTAATGAAGCTGAAAATTCAGCGTTGCTTCACAGGAATAAAACAACTTATTTTAAAATATATTGAAATTGAAAACTATTATTTTAAATTGTAATACTATTTCACAATATTACTGTTTAAATAACTGTTAATAACTGCAAAAAGGTGTCGTCAAAGTCTGTGAAAAGGGTTCATTGGTGGATGTGTTACGTATATGTGTGACTGTTTATGATTCAAGTCCTGCTTGTGTTTCCTGTATTTCAGGGAATGGGTTACCTTCATGCTAAGGGCATCGTTCACAAGGACCTTAAATCGAAAAATGTCTTTCATGACACAAACAAAGTAATCATCACTGACTTTGGCCTTTTCGGGATCTCTGGAGTGGTTCAGGAGGGCCGGTAAGTCACTGCATTACTCTTGATTACGTGGATTGTTACCGTAAACCAGTCGATTGCCGGATCTGTTATTTTTTTAGACGTGAAAACGAGCTGAAACTTCCTCACGGGTGGATCTGTTATTTGGCTCCAGAAATCGTGCGTAAAATGAGCCCGGGAAACAACGAGGACAGACTTCCGTTTTCGGATGCTGCTGATGTTTATGCCTTTGGGTGAGAAATATACTTGACAAATAATTCAGCCCCAAATAGAGCTGCGTTGACCTGCTGCCTTTATCTGCTCTTTTTCAGCACCATCTGGTACGAGCTGCAGGCGAGAGATTGGCCCATCACCAGTCAGCCCGTAGAGGCCACCATCTGGCAGGTGGGCAGTGGAGAGGGCATCAGGAGGGTCCTGGCAGAGATCAACTTGGGAAAAGAGGTCACGGTGAGTGCCACATTTTAAGTCTATTTATTATTTGACACATGCTCAGTCGAATGGCAGTGTGAAATGATGCTACTCTACTCCACTTACGATGCCAAGGTGAAAATAAGGTCATGTAATATTGGACATTTTTAATAATTATGATAATATACATATTATTATTAATTATAAATATATTTAATAAGAACATTGTTTAATAACAACAATAATATTAATACTAAAAATTATCATTTCATTATTTATTATTGTTAATTATTAATATTATTGTTTATTTATCTTGTGCTTTTCCGTAGTTCAAGGACATTCGATCAGTCAGATTAATAAAATTAATTAGATTAACACAGTGAAAAACTGTAATTAATACAGTGAATAACTAGCAATACAAATTAAAGAATTGTATAATTTAGAAATAACAGAAATATAGAGAGAGAACATAAAAATAGATCATAATTAGTGTGTCACAATTTAATGTAATTATTTGTATATCTTGCTAGCCATTTGTAAATAATGTGAAAATAAACGTATGAATTTCTAAGTCTAAATGATTTCTATTTAATTTCATGGTTTAGTACTGTAGAAGCTGTGTTTAGGAGAAACACAAAACACTCTAGAGTGCTACCTTATAATTCGGCCAAAATGAGATATATTAGAACTAGAAGATATCTTTGTAAAAACCATCCAAACGTCAGATGTTTGTGCTGACTGCTTGATTTCTGTCTGTCCCGCAGGAGATTCTGTCCGCCTGCTGGTCATATGACGCTCGTAATCGGCCCACGTTCACGCAGCTGGCCGACATGCTGGAGAAACTGCCCAAACTCAACCGCCGCCTGTCTCATCCTGGCCACTTCTGGAAGTCTGCAGAGTACGTATCCTAGAAAAGAGGACAAACAGGTTGTGCACAGTCTGCAGAAACGGTGGCAAAGATGACCTCAGAGACACCACAATGCATCACATGTGTTGTTGTTTGGTTACTTTCTGTCTGGCCATCTCTTCCCTTGGAGTATTTTTATCTTGTTCAGTCATTATTTTTATCTGCAGCATCTGTCTAACCTTCAGAAGAGCAGTGTCAGCACTTGTAACAACATAGTTGAACTTTTAAATGGGAAAAAGAATGCCATAATCATAATTTAATAATAGCAATACAAATTATTTAAAATAAATCATAAAAACGAATAAATCAAAAAAAAACAAATAAATAAGTAATCATAAATTGTGATTATTATTATGAGTAGTAGTAGTACTAGTAGTAACAATAATAATAATTTTTAATGTATTTAAATAATAATAACAATAATTGCTTATTATTATTATTATTATTTATATAATATATTTATATTATTATTCTTTTTTGTTTATTACATTTTTTTTATATTCTTTGCTAGTAATGAGAATTTCCACATTTTCTAAAACGACATACTACACATATACAATATACAATTCTACAACATAAACACATATATACCATTTCTCTCTCTAATCTGCTTCTCTTTCTGTTTTGTCAATGTTATTTCTTGTCGTTGTAGGTTGTAGCCTCGTGCCTGAAACATGATCAATGCAAAACACAATTCCTGGCTCTGCCTTGCATGCCTGCTGAAAGCCTGACCTCTTCTGGACTTACAAACTAACATCGCCTGCTCTTCCGTCTCTACCTTTCTTTGGTTCTGTGGGTGGGGGACTGCTGTGGCGATGCATAAAACGAAATGCTTTGCCTTTTTTATTCCTATTATGATTTTCAGAGTGTGCGACTGGTTCTCCCTTTCCGCTCCAGTTCGTGACGTCACGTGGTGCATTTTTCCCGCTGGATTTGCAGGACTCAATGACACGACGATGAAGATGTTCCCTTTCTCTCTCTCTCTCTCTCACTCCCTCTCCTGTGGTCATGGTGCCTCTTAGTCATGTGTGACATGCCCTGATTCTGTCTCTGATAGGCTCGTCTGGTTCATGCTAACACACCTTTAGCTGTCACTCTTCCTCCATGGTGTCCGATAGTAGATGTTTTGTTTCACTAATGATAATGTTCTTGATGGAAACTTATTGACCTGTGAGGGTCTAACCAAATGTGGTGTGCGAGTTACACAAGGGCCCTTTCTGAGTACTGATTGCGAAAATGAGCCAAAGAGAAGCATGTGCGTCTTCTCACCCGACTACAGGGCCTGATTTTCCACGATGAAGATGTTGAACGTTTGCATTAAAGCCAGATTTCGATGAACCCAGCAGAACAGTGTTCCATAAGTTGTGTAAACATGAACTCTCATGTGTGTTTGTGTGTAACGTGCGTGTTTGTAACATTGTGTATGTTTGTGGAAGGGTGTGTGTTTGTTTGTTCTGTGCAAGACTGGACTTTGTGGTTTGGAAATATCAATGACAATGTAAAATATTTATGTATAAATATGGTTTATTTATTGTACAGTCAATGAACAGAATTCTTTTAATATTTATATGGACATTTTATATAAATATAAATAAATACGTACATTCATGACATGTGACGAGCTATGCTGTGGTATCCCAGAGTAAATATCTTATATTTTAATGTAAACACAACAGACACAAAACAAAACAAAAAAACATGGAAGACTTTTTTAGAATGGATCGATACATGTCATGTACAGTCATATTTTTGTATTGCATGTGGCTGCTGTATACAGTGTTTGTTCTCATCTTTGAAAGACAATAAAATCGAGCGTGGTCAAATTTATACATGTTAGAAACTTTTTAAAAGGATCTCAGGGCTTTGCAGAGATTTGTGAAGTGATGTCAGATGGAATGAAACCTGTTTATGATGATATTCCAGTCTGAATTCTTTCTCATATTGCACAGAACATGCTTAAACCTGAAGTACACAAGTGTGTTTCAACATCTTACGTTAAATTAATGTTCCGGACTGAGGGGTGTAACCAAATAATAATTGAAAAACCTGTATTAGTTAACCACTAATCTGAACATTTTTGCACGGAATGTTGGACAAATATACAACAATTGTCTCAGAATTCCAAGTACATGGCTGTAATTACAACTAATGTCCCTCTCATTGAGTACAATTGTGAAAAAAAAAACCCCAAGAGTTCAGAATAATGACTTAATTCGGTTTCTCTCAGTCGTTATACCTGTAATGACCCGCAGAGGTCAGTATTACACTGTCACTGCAGGAAGTCCAACCCATTACTGGAAAAGGTGTCAGGTGTATCAATACATAGGTTCACACAACTTCACCAGCACAGTGAGGCCCTTGATGCTAATAGCTTAGATACTTTTTTAAAAAGCATTTTCCTTTTTCAAAGCTGTAACTAACCATGCATTCAAAACTTCAGGGAACTATATATAGCACTTGAGTGATGCAAGCTGCTCATTGTCTATGGAAGATATAACTCTGCTATTTAATATAATGAATGCTTTTTTGTTTTTATGTGATTGTTTTTTTTTTATATTGATGAATGTGGTCCATCATTTAAAAAAACAGTCAAGTTTGCATTTTTATATCAGAGCATTCAATATCAGAGAGTAAATGAACTGCCAAAAACACCGTGAACACAGCATCATGCTGCCAGCAGTCCATATTCTTGTGAATACCATCACTAGGTCTGCAGACTCTTGAGAAACTGTCCATTCACGGTTTCCCCTGCCGAGGTTTAAGCTCCAGGGCTCCTCACAAAGGTTTTCTTTGTGTCTCGAGGCAGCTTCTGATTTCTCTGTGTCTGAGAGCGCTCACTGTTCTGTGTTGACCATGCTGTTTCAGGCATCTCTTTTGAGTTTTACTCACACAGCACCTCACTGCCTGCAACAAGCTGCTCTTTATTCTGCTCCCTCTCTCTCTCTCAGCCTTTCCCAAAATTCATAAATCTAATTTCCTTTACAGCATGTGACTGTAAAATAGCTAAATGCAAGAGAGACAGCCTGCTTGGACATAGGGCTATTAAAACATTACTTATTAACATTAATCAACTGATTAAACATAATGATATTCCCAAACCTCATGTATTACATTATTACTTTTTTAAATATTGTGGTATAATAACATTGTTCAGAAAGTTCCACATGAGGTATTGTTATATTTAGAGCTAAGTATGTATTTAAATAATCATTATTATCATAAAGTATATATACATGAATAGTGTATACTCTCAATTAATTTTATGTCCAAGAAATTTTATTGACATGACTATTAATTACAATATTGGCAAAGCATTAAAGAATAATATTGTATGATATTAATAGAATTAAGTTTTATATTAGGAATATCGAATTTTGTTTCTATACAAAATATAATTCAAATAAAATAACTAAGCATAAATATGAATATAAAAAATATAATAAATCTCTTTCTCTGAATTTTAGTATCAGTTTAATTGAATTTTATAGTATTATTTCACATCCAAGAAGCTTGACTATTGATTACAATATGCAGAGCTTAAATAATCTAGTTTATTCAAATAATATAGAATCTAGTTTATTATATAAAATATATCTATATATATAATATATATATTAATTACAAAAAATTACTAAAAAATAAACATTCATTATAAACGAATGAAAGAAAAAAAAAAAAATAGTCTACAATCTCGCTCTCTCTATGAAGGAGGTGGACAAGTTTGAAGACATTTGGAGTGTAGAAAATTGGTTGAAAATTATGTAAATTATTGTCTTTCGCTGAGAATATTGTATAATCTAATGAGGTGTTTTGTATGGATGTGAGTTTTCTTAGAATTTTGTATTAAATAAAGGGGCTAATTCTCTCTCTCTCTCTCTCTCTCTCTCTCTCTCTCTCTCTCTCTCTCGCTCTGCTGGCGCATGCGCATGCGCACTCTGTTCTATCTCTCATCTGCACCGCTACTGTGCTGCTGCTGCTGCTGCTTCGCTGGATCGGAGGATTCAAACTTCCGGCACTGTCATGGCGGCATGCAGCTGTTTCTGACACCGACCAGACCGAATTCCGAGCCGCCCCTCTTTCGGCCCTCAGCGCGGCGCGGATCGAGGAGCGCAGGGGTCGCAGACCGCGGAAAAGGCGTCCTCTCCTTCTCCACTTCATCATCATCTTCATCATCATCATTAGCGGCGGAGGTGCAGGCGTGAGCGGCCATGGCGGCGCAGAAGCCCGTGGAGTGGGTCCAGGCCGTCATCACCCGATTCGACGAGCAGGTCAGAGCTCTTCTAAACATCTCTGAACGCCTCGTCTGCACGGATGCGCAGTTACGCAGCGCATCCGTGCAGCAGCTGCGCATCTACCGTTCTCATTATGATGCTGTTGTGTTTATATAATGTAACAAGGCTAAATGCATGGGACGCGACTGGTTTAGCAGTACATGTTGCTCAGCACCTTCTACTTAACCTGGAACTACGTTCTTATCAACTCTAAACCTAAACAAACCCTATTACTAACCTAAAATCACAATGCAAGGGTTCATCTCGAAAATCAGTCCTCTTAAGCAATCACTTGACTACTGATTTTAGCGTTAGGAGAACTTAGGACCTGGAGTAAAGTGCCTGTCAACCAATTATTATTAAAGAAAAATCAGAGGCCAGTGATTGGAACAACATTGTTATTTACCAATCACTGCCCTGGGACTTTAGGGATGTAGGGTTGCCCCTATGGTGAGTGTGTCCCATCTGCCAGACCACTATGACCCCCAAGCCAAAATAATACATCTTTCGCATTTTATTTAACTGTCACGCATATGCAAATTCCACATTAAAATAAATAAAGCCATAAAGTGCAGGATCCTCCTGGTATATACAATAGTAATATGCAATTCTGATATACATACAAGAAGAAATAACATACAATTTTGTGTACAACAAAGAGTTCACAAATGATGATAAAAAATGTAAGAAAGTATGTCAAACATTGTCGATATTCTAGATGTTTTGATTGCTTTCTTATTAATAGACTGAATAGAGATTGTACCTTAATACATATTCGGTTCTTGCTTAAGGGCAATAAAATGGGGTTTACATTTGGTGCATTTACATTTATTAATATAAAACCTTCCAATAAACAAACACAAGTTAATGCAGGAACATGCGTTGTCCATATTTTTGTGTTTTATGTAAAAAGCACAAAGAATGTGTCCATAAAATCAATGTAAGTCAGATGAAACATTCTGGATATTCAAAGCATTAACATTACTCCAAAAAGACAATCCTTAAAGTGCGGATTATTATGGATTTTTGAAAATTACCTTTCATGCAGTGTGTAACACAGCTCTAAGTGAATGAAAACATCCTGCCAAGTTTTAAATCTGAAAGTGCACCGTGTATTAAAGGGGTCATATGATGCTACATGCACTTTTACAAGTTGTTTGAACTGAAATGTGTGTTGGCAGTGTGTGTGTACACAACCACTATATAATGATAAAAATCCACCCAGTGTTTTTTTTTTTTATCTGCTCAAATCTTTAACCCTTTCTCAAATCGAGCCGATCTCAGATGCCTGTCTGTGTGACGTCACAAAAACAGGGGGGGGGACCTCCCACGATAGTTTGATTGACCGTAGCGTTTCATCACAGACTGGACTGGCGTCTTACATTAGACCTGCCCTGAGTGAGCTGTCATCATTCCACCATTGTTTTGAAGCTGGAGCGGTTGTAGACAAGAATGTCTCATAAGCGATTGAAGTGTTTTGTTGTTGAATGTAAGAATAAACATAGCAGTCGTCATTTACTCCCGACATTTGAGCCGCTGAACTCGCAGTGGATTACATTGTTTCTGAAGGGAATGTGCCCCCCCACGATCTACATAAATGCGTCTTATGTTCGCGCGAATCATTCATGATCCATCTACAAAAGAAGTGAGTATAATGTTTTGTAATGAATCTTTGCAATCACCTTTCCTAATAATGTGCTAGATAGCAAGTTTCACGATGAATGTTTTTTCTTTTTTTTGAATGCGGCGAAAGTAAACAGTCTCTCTGAGAGCAGTTCAGAAGAGAGGGGCAGGGTCAGCATAGCTCATTAAAACATTTAAAGGCAAATGCTACAAATCTGCATGCTCTGAAAAGAGCTGTTTTTGACGGTAAAAAAGGTGTTTTTACACTACCATTGAGAAGTTTTAACCAAAACTAGTACAGGACTTTTCATAAGACCCTAAAGAATCATATCAACTTGTGGAAAATGGGCATCCTATGAACCCTTTAGTTTATTGTCTCTCAAAAGAAATCAGTCATTTTAAACGAATCCCCAAGCGTTTCATGTTGAAGTCAAAAATGAAACAATTAGCATAGTGCCCACCCACTGTTCGTTATTTTGGGTGTTGGTCGATTAAAATGCAAATTCATTCTTTGCCACTAGATGCTGCTTTTGGAGCGTAAAAATAGCAGTTTCCCCGGTAACGCTGTACACAAAGCAGCAATGCGCTCACAAACATTGCTTTATCAGGCGTTACAGTCATGATGAAATGAAAATGAGACCGATCGTCACGCAAAGGAGGGGTTTCGAGGGAAAAAACAAAAAAAAAGAAGAAAAAAAAAGAAGAAAAACAAAACGAATGAAGAAAAAAAAAGACAAAAAAAAAAAAAAAAAAAAAAAATAAAAAAAAAAAAAAGGAAAAGAAAAAAAAATTAATCGTTTAAAGAGTCGGTGAGAAGTGTAGGTAAAAAATAATGCATATTATAAGACAATGAAAGTGTTTTTTGACCTTGCATGCATGTCAACCTGTTGTTGGGGGCTCCCAAAACCAAAATATGAACTTTTCATATCATAACCCATAGTAGGGGCACTTTAAATAAATGGCACAAAAAGAACAGAGTGTGTATGTGTTAAGTGCCTCTGCGTGCAAAGATATTGAGATACAGTTTCTTGGGATGGCAACCACTTTGAACCACTTTACTAGTTTAATCAAAGATTTATTGCTTCTTAATTAATAATTCGTCATATATTTTATTTTGTAGTAAGGTAGAAATCTATGAATATTTGAATATCTTTTGGTATCCTTGAACATTCGGTTGATTTTTAGTCTAGAAAGTATCATGTTCCATTTTAATAACATATTTGTGTACAAACATCTGATAAAGATCTTTAAAACAGTGTATTCACTTGCTTACTAAATCATAAATGTCACATAAACATCCATCTGTAAGTCAAGCCATTTTTGTGATGAGCAAACATTCCAAAATTGTATGTCTTGTAAAGAGGCTATCAAGGGTTAAAGTTATGGCAATGATTGGTTGACCAAATGTTGCTCCAGAAACGTGTCCTGCTTTTGTAAATCACATCATGTGAGATGAGGGTTAATGTTTATACTTTCACTTCATATTTTGTGTCCCACAAGTAAACCAACCTCACAGCTGACCCTTGATTGATACACATAGCTTCACTTTTTCGTTTAAGAGCTGCGTCATCAGTTTAACCCTTAAAGACCTGACTTTAGTGCGGATCCTACTGGTTTAAACCTGCAGTTGTACATAAGAAATAGGTTATAAGTTAGAAATATAACCCATTGTTTACCAGACAAAAGCCTGTGAATGGTTAAGCTAGAATGTTTTCTTTTCATCTTATTTGCAAAAGTTTTTCTACAACTGCAGAAACCTGCCTGTGTTAAATGCCCTGAAGTTTTTGACTAATATTCGACCAGACACCAAAGAAACATTGACAAACGTAACAGATCGTCATCATCACAGACACAGAAATTGTCATTAATTACTCACCCTCATATTGTTCCAATCCCATCTGACTTACTTTTTTTTCTGTGGATCACAACAGGTGAGTTTCTGACAGGATATTCTTCAAATATTTGTGTTTTTGTTTCCATTTTCATTTTGGAGAAACTTTCCATTTGCGAGCAAAATTCTGTTACTATCGGGAGAAATATGATGTTTACGAGCTGGTTAAACTGGCAACACAAGAAAAATAGTTTAGGCCTTATCTACCAGAGATAACTAAAGGTACAAGCTGCTATTTCTGCCCCTTAAAGGTTGCTGAAGGTACGGCAACAACAGACAATTTTGAGACATAAACCAGTGTTTCCAGTCTTTAGCCTGATTTCTTTTGGTGGTAAATACCAGATTCGGTGGCGTATACACTCTGACCAGTGTTCTTGAAGGTCTCAGAGGCCATCCATCCAACTGGTGGGACACTAAAGGGGCCTGGTCAAGGGTGGCTTGTGGTCTGTGTTGGGATCATTGCAGTTTGATTGAAGTTCAGCGGAGATTAGGGGTGTTTTGTGAAGCTAAGCCTGGCCAAAGCTTTAGATAATCCCAAAATGGGATTCCGTGCCTCCGATTGGTTTTAGCAATTTTCTGACTTGCTTTTTGTAACTGAGATGTTTGCTACTGTTTACTTTGTTGTAGCCCAGTACGTTTAAAAAAAAAATGTTTTCTCATTCATTAAAGAAATAGTTCACCTTCTAAATGTGTCCATCATGATTCGCTCACCTCATATTGTGAAACACTAAGGTGAATTTTTGAAGAATATGCTAGCTACTCTTTTACATATAATAGAAATAAATGGCAGCTGGGGCTGTCAAGCTACAAAATGACAAAAAAAGTACCATAAAAACACCATAAAAGTGGTTCATACGACTTGTGCACTATATTCATTGCCTTCTGTCACACAACAGATTTACGTGAGAAACAGAATGAAATTGATTCACTATTATCTCTCATTCAGAGAGTGTTTGTCCTGTAAGTGGGTTGAAGCAACTTGTGTGCACAATTCTGAATGCATGTGTCTGTACCTGAACACAGTGTAACTGTGCATGTTTGTGTGTTTTTAGCTTCCTGTGAAAGTCGGCGTGCAGAACACACACACTAAAATCAGCACAGAGCACAATAAGGAATGTCTGATCAACATCTCCAGGTACAAATTCTCCCTGGTCACCAGTGGACTCACCAACATACTGAAGACCGTCAATAACATGGTGAGTGTTTATTCAAGAGTTGGTGCACAAGCACAATATATGAATACAAATGGAATTATTGTGTATTTAATGTGTATTTTTAATATTTTATCAGAATCAGAATGAGCTTTATTGCCAAGTATCATTGCACATACAAGGAATTTGTTATAGTGTCACAAGCTTCCAGTACACGGAGACAACAACAACACACAGATAATAAAAATGAGATGTGAATAAAATACACATGCATAAATATAAACCACAAAAAATAATAAATTGTATGTACAGGTGTTCTATAGATGGAATAGGAATAGAATAAATTAAAATAAGTTGTAGGGATGTACTAGGGTTTAGGGTGATTAATAAGTATAAGGTTATTGCACATACTGTACTTTAATTGCACAATGGGAGAACATTAACTGTTCATGAGGTAGATTGCCTGGGGAAAGAAACTGTTCTTGTGCCTGGCTGTCCTGGTATTCGGTGCTCTGTAACGCTGACCAGATGGCAAAAGTTCAAAAAGGAGATGGCTTGGATGTGATGGATCCAGAGTGATTTTCTGAGCCCTTTTCCTCACTCTGGATGTATACAGTTCTTGGAGGGTAGGCAGGGGGGCACCAATAATCCTTTCAGGAGTCCGAACCGTTCTCTGTAGTCTTCTGATGTCTGATTTTGTAGCTGAACCAAACCAGACAGTTATTGAAGTGCACAGAACAGACTCGATGACGGCTGAGTAGAACTGTTTCAGCAGCTCCTGTGGCAGGTTGAATTTCCTCAGCTGGCGAAGGAAGTACAACCTCTGCTGGGCCTTTTTAACAGTGGAGTCAATGTGAGTGTCCCACTTCAGGTCCTGAGAGATGGTGGTGCCCAGGAACCTGAATGACTCCACTGTCGTTACAGTGCTATCCATGATGGTGAATTTTTGGGGGGTTTTCTCCTGAAGTCCACGATCATCGCCACAGTTTTGAGGGTGTTCAGCTCCAAGTTGTTAAGACTGCACCAGACAGCCAGCTCTTTAACCTCCTGTCTGTAAGCAGACTCGTCTCCATCCTTGATGAGACCGATGACTGTAGTGTCATCTGCATACTTCAGGAGCTTGACAGAGGGGTCTTTAGAGGTGCAGTCGTTGGTGTAGAGGGAGAAGAGCAGTGGGGAGAGGACGCAACCCTGAGGGGTGCCAGTGCTGGTGGTGCGGTTGTTGGATGTGCATTTACCAATTCTCACTAGCTGTTGCCTATCTGTCAGAAAGCTGGTGATCCATTGACAGATAGCGCTAGGGACAGAGAGCTGGGTTAGTTTGGTCTGGAGGAGTGTTGGGATGATAGTGTTGAAAGCGGAGCTAAAGTCCCAAAATAGGATCCTCACATAAGTCCCTGTTTTGTCCAGATGTTGCAGGATGAAGTGCAGCCCTATATTGACTGCATCATCCACGGACCTGTTTGCTCGGTAAGCAAACTGCAGGGGGTCTAGTAAGGGTCCAGTAATGTCCTTCAGATAAGCCAACACCAACCTCTCAAATGTCTTCATGACCACAGACGTTAGAGCCACAGTCCTGTAGTCATTAAGTCCTGTAATTTCTTTGGGATGGGGTTGATGGTGGAGCGTTTGAAGCAGGCATGGACTTTGCACAGATTCAGTGATCTGTTGAAGATCTGTGAGAAGATGGGGGCCAGTTGGTCAGCGCAGGTTTTCAGACAGGCTGGTGTCACACCGTCTGGGCCTGGTGCTTTTCTTCTCTTGTTCTTTCTTGTCTCTTGTTCAGGTTTGAAGACCTGGCGCACATCATCCTCACTGATCTGAAACATAGGCGAGGGGGGTTGCTGGAGGTGTTGATGGTTGTGTGGAGAGATGTTCTGAGCGGGTGTGGGGTGTTAGACTGGGAGTTTCAAATCTACAGTAAAACTCATTCAGGTCTTCAGCAAGTTGTTGATTGGCCTCAGTGCTGGGGGATGGTGTCTTGTAGTTGGTGATGTCCTTCAGGCCTTTCCACACTGATGCTGGCTCATTCGCAGAAAACTGGTGTTCTAGTTTTTTAGCGTAGTTCCTTTTGGCCACTCTAATCTCCTTATTCAGTTTGTTTCTGGCCTGATTGTACAAGACTCTGTCCCCCCTTTTGTAGGCGTCCTCTTTGGCCTGACGAAGATGACGAAGTTTTGCTGTAAACCATGGCTTATCATTATTGAATGTTAAATGAGTCCTGGTAGGGATGCACATGTCTTCACAGAAACTGATATATGATGTTACAGATTCCGTAAGATCGTCCAGATCGTTGGTGGCTGCTTCAAAAACACTCCAATCAGTGCAGTCGAAACAGGCTTGCAATGCCTGCTGTGTTTCGTTGGTCCATCTCTTTACAGTTTTTACTACAGGTTTAGCAGATTTAAGTTTATGCCTGTAGGTCGGTATAAGATCAACCAGGCAGTGGTCAGAGAGTCCTACAGTGGGTACGGAAAGTATTCAAACCCCCTTAAAAAAATTTTCACTTTTTGTTATATTGCAGCCATTTGCTAAAATAATTTAAGTTTTTTTTTTTTTCCTCATTAATTTACACCCAGCACCCCATATTGACAGAAAAACCAAGAATTGTTGACATTTTTGCAGATTAAAAAAGAAAAACTGAAATATAACATGGTTCTAAGTATTCAGACCCTTTGTTGTGACACTCATATATTTAACTCAGGGTGCTGTCCATTTCTTCTGATCACCTTGAGATGGTTCTACACCTTCATTTGATCCAGCTGTGTTTGATTATACTGATTGGACTTGATTAGGAAAGCACACACCTGTCTATATAATACCTTACAGCTCACAGTGCATGTCAGAGCAAATTAGAATTATGAGGTCAAAGGAACTGCCTGAAGATTTCAGAGACAGAATTGTGGCAAGGCACCGATCTGGCCAAGGTTACAAAAAAGTTTCTGCTGCACTTAAGGTTCCTAAGAGCACAGTGGACTCCATAATCCTTAAATGGAAGACGTATGGGATGACCAGAACCCTTCCTAGAGCTGGCCATCCGGCCAGACTGAGCTATCGGGGGAGAAGAGCCTCGGTGAGAGAGGTAAAGAAGAACCCAAGATCACTGTGGCTGAGCTCCAGAGATGCATTCGGGAGATGGGAGAAAGTTGTAGAAAGTTAACCATCACTGCAGCCCTCCACTAGTTGGGGCTTTATGGCAGAGTGGCCGACGGAAGCCTCTCCTCAGTGCAAAACACACGAAAGCCCGCATGGAGTTTGCTAAAAAAAACCTGAAGGACTCCCAAGATGGTGAGAAATAAGATTCTCTGGTCGGATGAGGCCAAGATAGATTTTTTTGGCCTTAATTCTAAGCGGTATGTGTGAGAAAACCAGGCACTGCTCATCACCTGTCCAATACAGTCCCAACAGTTAATCATGGTGGTGGCAGCATCATGCTGTGTTGGTGTTTTTCAGCTGCAGGGACAGGAGGATTGGTTGCAATCGAGGGAAAGATGAATTTGTACAGGGATATCCTGGACAAAAACCTTTTCCAGAGTGCTTAGGACCTCAGACTGGGCCGAAGGTTTTACCTTCCAACAAGACAATGACCCTAAGCACACAACTAAAATAACGAAGGAGTGGCTTCACTACAACTCTGTGACTGTTCTTGAATGGCCCAGCCAGAGCCCTGACTTAAACCTAATTGAGCATCTCTGGAGAGCCCTAAAAATGGCTGTCCACCAACGTTTACCATCTAACCTGACAGAACTGGAGAGGATCTGCAAGGAGGAATGGCAGAGGATCCCCAAATCCAGGTGTGAAAAACTTGTTGCATCTTTCTCAAAAAGACTCATGGCTGTATTAGATCAAAAGGTTGCTTCTACTATATACTGAGCAAAGGGTTTGAATACTTAGGACCGTGTGATATTTTAGTTTTTCTTTTTAATAAATCTGCAAAAATGTCAACAATTCTTTGTTTTTCTGTCAATATGGGTTGCTGTTTGTACATTGAGGAAAAAAAATTAACTTGATTGTTTTAGCAAATGGCTGCAATATAACGAAGAGTGAAAAATTTAAGGGGGTCTGAATACTTTCCGTACCCACTGTACAGCTGCTCTGGGGACCGAGCGATATGCATCCTTTATTGTGGAGTAACAATGGTCCAGTGTATTACTGTCTCTGGTGGGACATGTAACGTGCTGTCTGTATTTTTGGTAGTTCACGGGAGAGATTTGCTTTATTGAAGTCCCCGAGAATGATTATAACAGAGTCTGTGTGTTGTTGTTCTGTCTCTGTGATTTGATCAGCAAGTTTTTGCAAAGCCCAGCTCACATGTGCTTGGAGGAATGTAAACACTCATGAGAATGTACGAGTGAAACTTCTGCGGCGAGTAGAAAGGTTTACAGTTAATGAAAAGTGCTTCTAGATTGGAACAGCATATCTTCTTTAACGCTGTAACATCTGTACACCACCTTTCGTTGATGTAAAAACATGTCCCGTCGCCGCGTGATTTCCCCGTTGATTTATAAATATGCACCTCTTCCCATTCAAAGTGTTCAATTCAGGCGGTTTTTTATAAAAAAAGGTCCTCTTGCACTCACTAAGGTTGTTTCTTTATTTGATATTTGAAAGTACAAACAGTAATATTGTAAATATTATTGATATTTAAGATAACTGTTTTCTATTTTTAATACATTTTTAAAAATGTACTTTATTCCTGTGAGCGCAAAGCTGAATTTTCAGCATCATTACTCCAGTCTTTAGTGTCACATGATCCTTCAGAAATCATTCCAGTATGCTGACTTGGTGCTCAAGAAACATTTCTTTTTATTATCAGTGCTGAGAGCAGTGTGCTGCTTTATATTTTTGTGGAAACCATGATATATTTATTTTCAGGATTTTTTGATGACTAAAAATTTCAAAGACAAGCGTTTATTTGAAAAAAACGTGAACATAGCTACATGTACAAGTTTTTACTCGTCCTTTTTGGCAATTTAATGCATTGTTTGCTAAAAAAAAAAAAAAGCTCCTGGACAGTCTTTAGCAGCTTTGTTTATTTTAAAATGTAAAATTTTTGAATGATTTTGGAGTAAATTTGTTAGGTTATTATTTCTGAAATTTTTTTTTTTTACTTTCTCCTTTGTTATTGATCTCATATCAACATTTTGTCTTTCTGTCTAGTTATTGATAGGCTACTGGCTATTAAAAATATTGGTCGGTCACTAGGCAAGAGCTACTGTGAGCGTTTGTTCTAGACTGTTGGAGACGGTCCTTTGTGCTAGAACTCTCTGCCACATGTGCTTGTCTCTCTTAGTTTGCTCTCTCTGTCTCTTACAGCGGATATTTGGTGATACTGCAGAGAAGAACCTTTACCTGTCCCAGCTTATCATCATGGACACACTGGAGAAGTGCCTGGCAGGGGTGAGAGACACCCGCAGACCATTCATTGTGTCTGATATCCATGAGCTGTCACCATTATGCCATTATTGCCTTTTCAACATCATTTTGAAGCTCCGAGAGGCACATCTAGATGTTGATCATTCCTATAAAGAAGTCCTATAAACTCTTTCTCTCTCCAGCAACCAAAGGACAGCATGCGTCTGGATGAGACAATGCTCGTAAAGCAGTTATTGCCCGAGATCTGTCATTTCATCCACACGTACCGTGAGGGAAACCAGCACGCGGCCGAGTTGAGGAACTCAGCCTGTGGGGTTCTGTTCTCTCTGAGCTGCAGTAACTTCAGCGCTGTCTTCAGCCGCATCTCCACCAGGTACAAACAGTGGGGCAAAAAAGTATTTAGTCAGCCACCAATTGTGCAAGTTCTCCCACTTAAAAAGATGAGAGAGGCCTGTAATTTTCATCATAGGTATACCTCAACTATGAGAGACAAAAAAAAAAAAAATTATAAAAAAAATCCAGAAATCACATTGTAGGATTTTTAAAGAAATTATTGGTAAATTCCTCGGTAAAATAAGTATTGGTCACCTACAAACAAGCAAGATTTCTGGCTCTCACAGACCTGTAACTTCTTCTTTAAGAGTCTCCTCTGTCCTCCACTGGTTACCTGTATTAATGGCATCTGTTTGAACTCGTTATCAGTATAAAAGACACCTGTCCACAACCTCAAACAGTCACACTCCAAACTCCACCATGGCCAAGACCAAAGAGCTGTCAAAGGACACCAGAAACAAAATTGTAGACCTGCACCAGGCTGGGAAGACTGAATCTGCAATAGGTAAGCAGCTTGGTGTGAAGAAATCAACTGTGGTAGCAATTATTAGAAAATGGAAGACATCCAAGACCACTGATAATCTCCCTCGATCTGGGGTTCCACGCAAGATCTCACCCCGTGGGGTCAAAATGATCACAAGAACTGTGAGCAAAAATCCCAGAACCACACGGGGGGACCTAGTGAATGACCTGCAGAGAGCTGGGACCAAAGTAACAAAGGCTACCATCAGTAACACACTGCGCTGCCAGGGACTCAAATCCTGCAGTGCCCCCTGCTTAAGCCAGTACATGTCCAGGCCCGTCTGAAGTTTGCTAGAGAGCATTTGGATGATCCAGAAGAGGATTGGGAGAATGTCATATGGTCAGATGAAACCAAAATATAACTTTTTGGTTAAAAACTCAACTTGAGGAGAAAGAATGCTGAGTTGCATCCAAAGAACACCATACCTGCTGTGAAGCATGGGGGTGGAAACATCATGCTTTGGGGCTGTTTTTCTGCAAAGGGACCAGGACGACTGATCCGTGTAAACGAAAGAATGAATGGGGCCATGTATCGTGAGATTTTGAGTGAAAACCTCCTTCCATCAGCAAGGGCATTGAAGATGAAACGTGGCTGGGTCTTTCAGCATGACAATGATCCCAAACACACCGCCCGGGCAACGAAGGAGTGGCTTCATAAGAAGCATTTCAAGGTCCTGGAGTGGCCTAGCCAGTCTCCATATCTCAACCCCATAGAAAATCTTTGGAGGAGTTGAAAATCCGTGTTGCCCATCGACAGCCCCAAAACATTACTGCTCTAGAGGAGATCTGCATGCAGGAATGGGCCAAAATACCAGCAACAGTGTGTGCAAACCTTGTGAAGACTTACAGAAAACGTTTGACCTCTGTCATTGCCAACAAAGGGTATATAACAAAGTATTGAGATGAAATTTTGTTATTGACCAAATACTTATTTTCCACCATAATTTGCAAATAAATTCTTTAAAAATCCTACAATGTGATTTTCTGGTTTTTTTTCTCATTTTGTCTCATAGTTGAGGTATACCTATGATGAAAATTACAGGCCTCTCTCATCTTTTTAAGTGGGAGAACTTGCACAATTGGTGGCTGACTAAATACTTTTTTTCCTTTTTTTCTTTTTCCCCCCACTGTAACAACCAACTTGTGATTAGATGAGGAATGAATGGGTTTGATCTCTCCTGATTTCTGTCTGTCTGCTTCCCTGCAGGTTGCAGGAGCTGACCGTCTGCTCTGAGGATAACGTAGACGTGCACGACATCGAGCTCATCCAGTACATCAACGTGGACTGCTGTAAATTTAAACGCCTCCTGCAAGGTTTGATTGGAAGGTTTCAGTACTCGGAGCATAAATAAGTTGATGTGGGGAATTCGGGAGAAAATATTAGAGGCAACAGAAAAAGTATCTGTTTTTTCTTTTAATGTGTCAAAGAGTTAAAGATGAAGTCTTTTCTCCTTGCAGAAACTGTGTTGAAATTTAAAGCCTTGAAGAAGCCAGCCCAGTTGAGTGTCCATCTACAATTGATAGAAGGTAGGTGTATTATTATGTTATTATGATTATTATTATTATTGCATATTACAGCTATGTGGCTCATTTATACAAGTTAAAATAATAACTGTAATTATCTTATTTGATTTTTATATATTATGTTTTAAAAAAATGCATTTTTACATACCTTAACATAGAAAGATGTATTACAATTTAAAGTATATCATAATTCATATTTATTTATTTATTATTATTACTACTACTACACAAAAGCTAATTAAAGCTGTGACTCTTTATTAATAATATTATGATTGTTTTTTATACATAATACTGTAATTAATTTTCATTGTTATATCAAGGACAGTTTCTTGCTTTTATAGATTTAAAAAAAAAAAAATTTCACCGAACAAACAACGACAACAGGGGAACAAAGATAATTACAATAATAAAATAAACAATTAAATAAAATAACCTATGACAGAACAACAGAACATTTGAGGGACAAATGCATACGAAGACAAATTATGATTTAACTGGACAGGTAATACATAAGCAGGATACAAATTCGTAGATGTTGTAGAGTCACTTAATCCTGTGGGTATATATTGAAATAAAATGACTCATAAGAATGACAATAATAATAATTATGCACAATACAAAAAGCGTACATTATCCTGACTATTGTTGACTGTCAAGTGTAGCGAATTTAGCTCACAACAGGAAATATGAATAATTAACCATAACTAGTTATAATTAACTATTCATATTTTAGATCCGCTGTAGATATTTAGCTGACCACTCAGGGTCAACTGTCTTGTCAATTCTAAGAACGTTAATTTCCTGGTTAAGGGAAATAACTTTCTTACTGTACAATTTCTACTAAAGCTTTTACGTAAATCTGCAGGATAGTGACTCCGGTTATTATGATCAACATGTAACACGTCAAGCGTGTACAAGTAAAGTTTTATACTACATAAAACTTAACCTAGTCTATAACATACTACTACACACTAAACTGGTCTAACATCCTACATACACACATAAACTGGTCTAACATACACATACACACACACACACACATACAGTTGGTATAGGAAAGGGTTAAAGTTTAACTCTTTACAGAAAGAGACATAAGGAATGACATTTATGGAACCATTTGCATATTCAGCAGATTTACAGCCTGGAGGAAACATCAGTTTCTTAGTTCAAACATACCTTTGTAAAAAGGTGCAAATGTTACTTAATGTATCAATTAATAAGACTGAGTTTGATACTTAGCGAGTCTCTGCGGTCTGAAAGAGTTTCCTGATGCAAATCTTAAGGCCCCAAGATCTTGCTGAAGTTGGTTGATGAGAAAGAACCAGTTTGCGTCAGAGTAACTTGAAGAATGGAAAGGACAAGGCCGAAAGGCCTGGCACCAGCTTTGATATCCTGAAGCGTTTTTTTTACGTCTTCATCTGCATCTGACCGAACCACCGACTGGGGCGGGTCTCTGGAGTGTGGCCTTTAAGGTCGGAGAAGATCCCCGCCTCTTAAGATGGGCTTATCCAATGAGAAAAGTGGAATCCCAAGTGGGCGTTTTGAGATTCTGTGGAGTTTATGACTCTTTGTGTGGAAACTTGGAACTTAGTATCTGGAACTTGAGTCGAAAATACTAAAGATTCTCAGGACACTAATATATATTGCCTATGTACCAATATTTAATATACACGCTTGTTTCGATCATAATAAGGCGAATTCATAGATACTAAACACGTATATGTAAGTTTATATGAGTGGTTATCGTAAGCATGAATAAAAATAGGCTATAATACAACAGATTAATACAAAACAGCAAAAATATACACAATGGCCTGAAGAAAATAGGTGTTCATTCAAAGAAGGTTTTCCTACGAATTAATTAGTAGAAAAATCCATTTCTACTCTGCCTTTCCTATGGGGACAATGAGTGGGTTATCCCACTCACATACCTGGGGGGTCATAAAACCAGTGATAACATGATTAGTTGTCATGGTGACCAAGAGGGCCTGGTGTTCAGCAGAAATCCTGGCATCCAGTTTATTGAGTGAGGGGACTGTGACGATTTGTTAATCTAATGAATAATTGATTTGTTAAATCAAATAAAAATTAGTGTGTCAGATTGGTCGAGACGCTACACAAGTAATACTTCTATAGATTTAAATGTTTAATTTAACATATTTTGTAATGTGTTGGTGTTTTGTATGAAATTGTCTCTGCTGCCACCTAGTGATGTCTGTCTCAGTGTAGCAAACATCTGCTGTATTTGTGTGTTTTAATTTGATTGAATTTGCAGGCGTTCTGGAACTGGGTGGAAAATTATGCTGATGAATTCACCAGGCTGTACCAGAGGCCTCAGGCAGACATGGCTGGTGCGTCCGCTGAAAACCTCACTGTATCATATCAGTATTGTTTTGGAGAGGATATGTGAATTTGATCTGTGTGTGTGTGTTTCAGAGTGTGCCGAGAAGTTGTTTGATCTGGTGGATAGTTTTGCTGAGAGTACAAAGAGGAAAGCAGCTGTTTGGCCCCTGCAGATCATCCTCCTCATCCTGTGTCCTGACATCACTCAAGACATGTCCAGAGACACGTCAGATGACGCGAAAGACAACAAGGCAAGCATACACAAACTTGTGCGTGTGTACTTGTGAAGATATCCTCTTGACCATTATTGTTCTTAAATTATAAAAACTACTAATAGACAGATTAAATATTTAAATATGTGACCCTGGACCACAAAACTAGTCTCAAGTCGCTGGGGTATGTTTGTAGCAATAGCCAAAAATACACTGACACAGGTCAAAATTATTGATTTTTCTTTTGTCAAAAATCATTAGGATATTAAGTAAAGATCATGTTCCATGAAGATATTTTGTAAATTTCCTACTGTAAATATATTAAAAATTAATTTTTGATTAGTAATATGCATTGCTAAGAACTTCATTTGGACAACTTTAAAGGTGATTTTCTCAATATTTTGATTTTTTTTGCACCCTCAGATTTCAGATTTTCAAATAGTTGTATCTCAGCTAAGTATTGTCCTATCCTAACAAACCATAGATAAATGGAAAGCTTATTTATTCAGCTTTCAAATGATGTATAAATTTCAATTTAAAAAAAAATTTACCCTTATGACTGGTTATGTGGTCCAGGGTCACTTTGTGTAAAGTAAATGTAATTTATCAATTTGCCATCTTTAGTTCTTTATTTATTTATATTTTATAGCACATTCATTTTAAATAAATAATGAATATTATTAATAATTTTTTCATTAATATTTTTATTTAAAATGTTCAACACAAACAATTCCTCTCAAACAATTCTCTCTCACACACACACACACACACACACACACACACACACACACACACACACATATATATATATATATCGGCCACTGATAAAACCCATTTGAGCCTCACTAATGTAAAAACATATACGCACCCCCTTCCTCATGCACGTGCCAAATCTAGACAACTACATCACACAGTTTGTACTTTATAAATAGTTTACAAATCCTCACTTTTTTTGTAACATTAGTAAAATATTCATACTGTAAACTATAATTGGATTATCTCTGAACTGTTTGTAATATGTATTCATGTGTTGCTTTTTATCTTGTAGAAACTGTTTTTGGAGAATCTACGGAAAGCCCTGACTGGTCACAGTGGAAGCAAACAGCTGACAGAAAGTGCAGCAATTGCCTGCGTTAAACTCTGCAAAGCGTCCACATACATCAGCTGGGAGGATCACTCCGTTATCTTCCTGCTAGTGCAGTCCATCGTCATGGATCTGAAGGTATGGACAAATATGGCTCTCAGGTAGAATTTGGACCGTTTTATTTTAGTTTTTGGCTGCTTTGTGTTGTTGAGAGTAGCAGAGAATGCTTAAGGAGTAAGAAAGGGAATGGAGGTGGAAAATGTTGCAGACAGGACTCAAATCTGCATCGCCCAGGAACGAACACTTAAAGAAACCCAAACCTGGCAACTCACAGTGGCTCAGATGCATCTGTATGTTTCGTGTTGATGCTGTCCTTTTCATTGACGGTTGTCTCTTTGTCTCCAGGGGTTGCTATTTAACCCAGCTAAACCGTTTTCCAGAGGCGCAGGGAGCCAGAGTGCAGACTTGGACTTGATGATCGACTGTTTTGTCTCCTGTTTCAGAATCAACCCGCATAACAATCAGCAATTTAAGGTGTGTGGGGCAAGTCAAGTCAAGCTTATTTCTATAGCTCTTTGAACTATACAAATTCTTTCAAAGCAGCTTTACAGAAAATCATGACGTTAATGTAATAATTTCTTAATACCTTTATGCGTCTTTATAGTCACATTTTGAAGATTAGAGCTGGCTGATAATATAGTTTACATTTTGCGTTACAAGTGTAATTTAATAAATAACAAGTGCAAACATAATAATGTATGAGCATAAAGTTGGTCTTACTTAAATATCCAACTTTATATAAAGAGCTGGGTGATAATATAGTTAAATTTTGCAACAAAATAAAAAATCAGGCAGTTGATATTTGCTGTATAGTACTGTATATATCTCTTTACGTGAGTGTACTGTATGTAGCAAATGAGTTGGATCCAGTATATTATCCAAACATATGTATAGAGGCTCTGCGTTTTCCCAAGGTATACACCATCACGACCGCAGAGATTTGCTCTATAGTATATCCGTTCTATGTAGTGTACTGTATAAATCAATTAAGCAGTTGAGAGAAGCTATATACAGCACTCAGGAGTGTATTATTGTATTATCAGGGACAGTTGGATATGTTATAGTTTTATTTGTGTATATAATATATATAAATTATAGATATATTATATATATGGTTATAGCTGTATAATTAGTTGTTAATTATTAAATTGTTAATTCATTTGTTTTATTCGATTTGTACACTGTTCCAAGAGCATACACAGACTTGACCTAAAGAATGCTTTCACCAAATCTCTCGTTCTTTTTCTGTAAGGTGTGTCTGGCTCCGTCCTCACCTCCTACCTTTCATTTCGTTCTGGTGAATTCTCTCCACCGAATCATCACTAATGTAAGAGCTCCTAGTGTCCTTAGTTCACTTCAGAGAGATAAGATGTCTGATTCACTCCCAGGGTGTCCAAATGTCCTCTGTGTGTCTTCCATCATGTTCTAGTCCCCGCTGGACTGGTGGCCGAAGATCGATACCGTGTACTGTTACTCGGGAGAGCTGCGGCTCATGTTTGCTGAGACTCTGGGGAGAGCGGTGCAGGGCTGCAGCAGTCACGCCCCCCTCCGTATGACCTCGGTGAGATGCCCGCAAAACTTCTCAGATATAAGATAACCTCTAGTGTCCTGCTAGCAGTCTGACATGGGGGAAAGACGCTGGGAATAGAATATTTGTGTACTGCACAGTTTAATGCAGACAGGCTACTATTTTTAGACGTAGTATGTGAAACAGCATACAGTATGCTACAATGAATGTTCCAAATAGTCCATGACATCACTATGTTGCATAATTAATTCATAGAGTGGCAAGCAGTCATCTCAGAAATGAATATGACAGTTTAGCATTTTTAATTCAGTTTAGGAAAAAAAGATCAAAATCACAGATAAAATATATGTAAATAATACTTATACATTTAAATTTACGAAGTTTATGAACCGTGTATGGTATATAAATTAAGAAATTAAAATGAATACTTCATGAGTACATCATATCTGTCTTCCTCTCAGAGTTTGACGTTGAAAATGAGCAGTCTGAAATTTAAAGAGAAAACCACTGATCTGGACACCAGGAGTCACAAGTATCTGCTTTTGGCTTTGGTGAAACTCATCCATGCAGATCCCAAACTGATGCTACATGTGAGTGGTTCAGCTTTATAAAGATATGTGATACTTATAAAGTTATGCTCTGCTGTACGTCTAATGTCACGTGTTGTTTGTGAATCAGAATCCAGGTAAACAGGGTCTGGAGGTCCACAGCAGCACGGCGGATCTCGTCACAGGACTGGTGCAGCTTGTGTCTCTTGCTAACATGGGAGATATTTCCCAGGAGGCCATGGAGGTGAGATCATTGTATCTCTCTGTTTATCTGGTGCCTCTAGCATGAGTTTAGATAGTCTGTGTGTATGTTTTCAGTCATAATCTGTCTCTGTCTTAGGCTCTTTTGGTCCTGCATCAGTCTGAAAGCATCGAGCTGTGGAACCCAGATGCTCCTATGGAAACTTTCTGGGACATCAGGTAGCTCCTCAGTGGACTCGACTCCAGAGAATAGTTGCTGATAGAAATGAAACTTTGCCCTGTTAATTGTGTATTTGCTGTCGGTCCAGTTCTCAGGTGCTGTTCTTCATCTGTAAGAAGCTGTTTGGTCATCAGCTGATCAACAGCACTGAGATTCTGAAGTGGCTGCGAGAGATTCTCATCTGCAGAAACAAATTTCTTCTCAGGAACAAGGTGAGTCGGCCCTCTGCACACAGGGCATTATGGGTAAAATGTTTGCATACCCTTGACTACATCATCTGGATATTTCTAAAAACATCAATTACATTTCCTTGTTTTTTAATCTTTCACTTTTATGTTTCCTCTTGTTACTGTTGTTATCTGGCTTGTTTTTATATCCTGAACTGGGAAGCACTTGTGCAGTACAAATAAAATTTAAATTTTTAAAATCAAATGTATATAAATTATTATTATATATTTTATACAACAACAATAATAATAATAACTTATTATTAATACTCACTATTATTATCAATTGTGTGAGTATACAACTAACTACAACAGTGTGGGGTACAAATAAAAATTAAATAATGAAAATAATTTCTATAAATTAGAACTTGTGGTAGTACAAAGATAACTTTATGATTATTATTATTATTATGATTGTTGTTGTTTGCCAAAGTGTTAGTATATAACCAACTACCTGTGTGGGATACAAATACAATTTAAATATTAAAATTAATAATCTATATAAACTACTACTACAGCTATATTTATTATTATTATTATTGCCAAGGTGAAATGTACAACCAAACTACACTACTATACCTTATCCCAGAATGCAGTGTGTTTGACCTGACTTTCCTGTGCAGCAAAAGAGCAAGGATATCAACCAGGAAATGTAAAAAAAAAAAATGAAACAGCCAATATTGGCTATATTGACGAATTACATTTTTTTTTCTTTCTTTTATCTGTTCTTCTCTTACAGGATCGAGCCACAGCAGGCAGCAACATTGCCATCTGCCGGCAGGCCCAGACCAAGCTGGAGGTCTGTCTTTACATGTTCCTGTGGAGTCCAGACATGGAGGCAGTTCTGGTGGCTACGTCCTGTTTCCGCTACCTGTGTGAGGAGGCAGACATCCGCTGCAGTGGGGAAGACATTCCTGTGCAGTCCCTTCTGCCAAACTACAACACTTTCATGGAGTTTGCATCTGTTAGTAACATGATGATTGCAGGTTTGTCTGATAGACTAGTTTGAATTTATGGATTCGGACACATACCTCTGTTTTTTTAGATTTGTGAGTGATGTTACAGGTGCCTCTAGAAGGCAGCACAGTTTTTGTGATCTTTCTAATTTTTCTAGGTCGTTCAGCTCTACAGAAGAGAGTAATGGCTTTGCTTCGGAGGATTGAGTTGCCCACCCCGGGAAACACAGAGGTTAGAGGTCACACATTTACATTACATTTATGTAATGCCATTGTACAGTAGTAGAGTCATTTTGGTTGGTTGACGAATACATTTGCATCTTCCTGGTTGTGTGCCATTGTATTATTTAACATAATTGTTTTGAATCTGAGCCTTTTAGCATATGTAAAACTTGATTTGTTTTACAAATAATGTGGTTGAATTTCACAGTCTAGTACTTGTGTGCTGTTTCTGTGGTTTGTTTAAAAAATATATATTTTTTGAAGATGACATGGATGACAGAATTTAACAGCTCTGTTTGGTCATTTCAGGCCTGGGAGGAGACACATGCTAAATGGGAACATGCAACCAAATTAATTTTAAGCCACCCGAAAACGAAACTAGAAGACAGTCAGGTCAGACACACCTACACCTACACTCTGTACAGCATCTGTACAGGGCCTACAATTAGAAAATAGATTTTTGTCTACATATGGGTGATTCTTCAGTTTAAGGAACATTTCTGTCCATTAGGTTAATTTGTAAAGAAAAAAAATGCTTTAAAATCATTCTTATATTCTTAACAGTCTTATGTATTATAGTTGTATAAAATCGATATAATTTTTCATATATTGCATTATTTTGAATATGTTTTTAATCTTTTTCTCTTTAATACCCTTTCCTAATTTGTAGTGTGAAACGTAACATTTATCCCTTTACACTTTTTCTTTTAGAAATCTGTTTTTTCCAAAATGTGAGTAGTGGTTTTTATTTTTATTTGAACTAAATCGGTTATTATTGTATTATTTGAGAATTATTCGAAAATTCTGTATAATTCAAACTATCAGTTTTATCAGCTTAAGTTTAAACACACACACACAAATTTTTCACCCCACCAAATAAAGCTTGCTGCTATTAGATTTGAAAATGTTGACAAGTCATATAACAATAAAAAAGTAGAAAAGAAAAAAAATTAAAAGGTAAATATTAGTATAGTATTTTTTTAGTGTACTATAAAATAATTGTGTTTTTATTTAATACAAATTTTTTAATTTAAAAGTCTAATAGTATTATCACACTTTATTTTTATTTTTTTTCCTAAATAAGTTCAATAATATAATATTCTATATAACCTATTTTATTTTTTTATAATTATATTTAATGGGTCACACTAGGTGCACTGTGAGCACCAAACCAAATCTCCAGGTGCTTTCATGAGAACCAGATTGAAAAACGTATGTGCACTCCCGTGTGTATATATGTATAAAATTCTGCTGTAATAATTACTACAATTATTATATAATTACTAACCGCTATAATAATTTAATTGACCAATAATAAGTTAATTGATCACTGTTAAAACAAACAAAAAAAACATTGAAAAACATGACATGACGAAATGTTGACATGACATGAAAATCCTGTCTCATCCCTTAGGAATGGATCAATATGACAGGCTTCCTGTGTGCACTGGGTGGAGTGTGTTTGCAGCAGAGGAACACGTCTGCTCTGGCCACATACAGTCCTCCCATGGGCACCCTGAACGATCGCAAGGGCTCCATGGTGTCCATGGCCTCGTGTGAGGGGAACCCAGAGACACCGCTGAATAGATTTCTGGACCGTCTTCTGTCGCTGATGGTGTGCAATCATGAGAAGGGCTACCAGATCCGCACTAACGTCAAAGACCTGGTGGGGCTGGAGCTCTGTCCAGCACTCTATCCCATGCTGTTCAACAAACTCAAAAACGGCATCAGCAGATTCTTTGATGCCCAGGGGCCGGTGAGACAGCTAGCCATAGTTACTTCATATGTATATATATTTATGTCACTTACATCAAATGTCATTGGTACTTATGCCTCTGTGCTCATATGCTTAGGTGCCAATTACTGAGACCAACACGCAGTTTGTGGAGCAGACCATCGCCATCATGAAGAACCTTCTTGACAATCATACGGAAGGAAGCTCAGAGCATCTGGGTCAAGCCAGCATTGAGACCATGATGCTTAACCTGGTCAGGTAAGTCATTTGTTTGCTTGTTAGTATCAGCTTTGCTGTGAAGATCATTCTTTAAATAAATGTTTCCAGATATATTTGTCTTGCATCATTTACTAAAGAGGAATTTGAGAAATTTGTCCAGGGCTCTACAGTACAGTTTTTTTTTTTTCTGCTTGCTCGGTCGTACCAGAAGTTCAGATTTCTGCTATAATATAATTTTATAAAAAATTTATATAATTATACTGTTCAAAAGTTTGGGACTGGTAGTATTTTTTAAATGTTTTTGTAAAAACGTCTTTTATGGTCACTGTGATGAGTGGGGTGGGAACGGAGCAAGGCCGGTGATGCGAGTGATAATGAGCATTACCTGTGTGCCACCCCGGTCTCGAGTCCCACGGAGGAGCTACAACAGTGAAAGACGAGAGAGGACCAGGCCTGGACTTGATGTTGTATTTTGTTTATGTTTGTGTGCTGCAGTCCTCTGTGAGGGGCTGCCGCCTTTACTTTAGATATTGTGTTTGTTTATTTGCATTAAAATTTTATGTCCGAATGTTCACAACGGTTTTTTCCCGTCTCCTCCTCTCGTACTACGAACTGCATTACAGTCACCAAGACTGCATTTATTTGATCAACAGTAAAAACTGTAATAGTGAAATATTATTACAGTTTAAAATAACAGTTTACTATTTGCTAAATATTTTTTTATTGAATGAAAGAATGTATAAAGTTAAATATAATTTTTGTAGCATGATAAATGTCCCCCTTTACTGGTCCCTTTCTCATTTATCTATCATTGCTTATAAAATATTAAGGGTTAGTTCACCCCAAAATGAAATTCTGTCATTAACTATTCACCCTCATGTCGTTCCAAACCCAAAAGACCTTCGTTCATCTTCAGAACAAAAAAATATATTTTTGATGGAATCTGAGAGCTCTCAGACCCTGCATAGACAGCAACACAACTGAAATGTTCCAGAGTCCAGAAACATAGCAAGGAGATCTTTAAATGATCCATGTGACATCAGTGGTTCAACTTCAGTGTTGCAAAGCTACGAGAATACTTTTTTTGAGTGCAAAGAACACAAAAATAAATCATTTATTGAACAATTCGTCTTCCAAACCCCGAGTTACTCTTCCGCCAGTTTTGGAGAGTACCCAAGCGTAATCGACATACACCGTTGTTATGTTTAGGGAGAAAGCGCATGCCTGGAACGTATCTGCTAATCTGTTGTTTACGCTTGGGTAAGCGTGCGTATTCTTTGGATACTCTCTAAATGGCGGAAGACGTAACTCGGTGGAGAAGAATTTTTGAATAAATTCTGTTATTTTTGTTTTCTTTGCGCTCAAAAAGCATTCTCGTAGCTTCGCAAAACTGAAGTTGAACCACTGATGTCACATGGACTGATTTACCGATGTCCTTACTACGTTTCTGTACCTGGGAACATCATCGCGTTGCTGTCTATGCAAGGTCTGAGAGCTCTCACATTTCATCAAAATATCTTAATTTGTGTTCCGAAAATGAATGAGTCTTACGGGTTTGGAACGACATGAGGGTGAGGAATTATTGACAGAATTTTCATTTTTGAGTGAACTGTTCCTTTATTTCTTTACAAAAAGAAATCTACTGACCCAAACTTTTATACTTTAATTTATAGCTCTTATATTTACTTTATATATATTGTTTATTCTATTTAATTTATTATTATACCTTTTTAAACTATATATTATCTTTTTTTTAAACTTTAATTTTGTCCACTTTATTTTAAGGTCCAATTCGCACTATTATCAAACAATTAACTACGACTTTTGCTTCAATAAACTCTTAATTTGCTGCTTATTAATAGTTAGTAAGGTTGTTAAGTTTAGTTATTGGGCAGGATTAGGGATGTAGAATATGGTCATGCAGAATATGTGCTTTATATGTACTAATAAACAGCCAATATGTTATTAGTAGGCATGCTGATAAGCAACTCGTTAATAGTGAGAGTTGGTCCCTATACTAAATTTATAGTAAATTTTTTTCATTCTTGCAATTTTGACAAAACCTCATCTATGTTACCCTAACTGTTGATTCCTGTGTGCTTAAACCATAAGTATTATGCTTGTTGGTATGTTGGCAGGTATGTGCATATTCTTGGCAACATGGTTCATGCCATCCAGATTAAAACCAAACTGTGCCAGCTGGTAGAGATCATGATGGAGCGCAGAGATGACCTCTCTTTCTGCCAAGAGATGAAGTTCAGGTACAACAACGCTACTGTAGTCCTACTATTTATTTGCTAGTCCGATTATCTGGAATGTTTTATTTCTTCTCTGGAGATGCATCAGATTTGTGTCTCTCTCAGGAATAAGATGGTGGAGTATCTGACAGACTGGGTGATGGGGGCATCCAACCAGGCAGCTGACGAAGATGTCAAATGCCTCACAAGGTAACATTCAGATGGCATTGCTTACTGAACATCCTCCATTGGACTTTTGGTTTGAGAAACTTTGATAACCATTATGTGCAGGACAAATCAAAAATGACTTTTTTGCTCTGAGCTTTTTGGTTTTGAATGGCAGGGATCTGGATCAGGCCAGTATGGAGGCAGTGGTGTCTCTTCTGGCCGGGCTGCCCATTCAGCCAGAGGAGGGGGACGGTGTGGAGCTGATGGAGGCCAAATCTCAGCTCTTCCTGAAGTAAGACTCTCATATTCCATATCAAACACTAGGTCTTATAGTGTCCCGTCATGGGGTCTGTACTTCACTCAGCCCCTGCTGTCCTCCACAGGTACTTCACTCTGTTCATGAACCTGCTGAACGACTGCAGTGAAGTGGAGGATGAGGGTCAGCAGGTGGCTGGACGTAAGCGAGGGATGTCCAGGCGGCTGGCGTCGTTAAGGCACTGCACCGTCTTGGCCATGTCCAACCTGCTCAACGCCAATGTGGACAGCGGCCTTATGCACTCTATCGGTGGGAGAATCGAGCTGTAAACCTCTCATCTAACACTTTAAATTCATAAATATTTTATTTTAGTTAAGTTTGTTATTTTAATTTTATTTATGTATTCTTTATTTATTTTACATTTAATTTCATTTATTTTACTCATTAAACCCTTTAAATCAGTCATAAAGCTTTATCTTTAGTTCAAATAATTACTTTTTGTGACAAATCTAACAGCATATATTAATATATGCAATCAGTTCAACACTAGGACAGAATTAATCTGGAAAATAACACTAATATTGTAACCGCAACACTGTAAATGAACTAAATTGAATCAACATTGAATTGAGATGAATAACACTATAGTCTTCTGTAGAGCTGCTTACATCTGAATTGAACTGGTTTCATAATTGACAAACCTTGCAACATTAACACTGTTATTTGCTGCTTTTTAATTCTGTAAAGCTGCTTTGACACAATCTGTCTTGTATAAAGCACTATATAAATGAATGTGACTTGACTTTCTCACACATATAATCAAACTTTGTGGCTGCCGCTCTCTTGCAGGGCTGGGCTATCATAAGGACCTTCAGACCAGGGCTACGTTCATGGAGGTCCTGACTAAGATCCTGCAGCAGGGGACAGAGTTTGACACGCTGGCAGAGACCGCGCTGGCCGATCGCTTTGAGAGGCTTGTGGAACTTGTCACAATGATGGGGGATCAGGGGGAGTTACCTATCGCCATGGCGCTGGCCAATGTGGTGCCTTGTTCTCACAGTGGTGGGTACTTTATGCAAATAATCTTTTTTTTTTTTTTTTTTACAGTGCAATATGAGTAATTAATTCAGCTATAATTGTGCAACATAATTCAGACAATTGTTTTTCACAATTCTGTATGTTACATATATATAATACTGTTATAATATATATATATAATTATAATTATATACTATATTTATTGTAATACATTTTTTATAATTTCTTAACTTTTACTTCAAAGAATTGTACCGTTGAGAATCTTCAACTTGAGAATCTCTCTTACCAAGTACACTAGTATAGTCTTTGGCAAGTCAAAATCAACCATAGTGATTATTTGCATACTGATTTGGCAATGGTCTTAGACAGATTCACATATTCATTTTAATTTGTTTTTTTCCCCCTTATCTATTCAATCATCTATATTATTATCATTCTCTTTCTCTATCTCTTTTGATGTTTGAGTTGAACTTTTTTTACTATTTATTTTCTTTCATTTTATCTAGAACAGTTGTTCTCAACCTTTTTGACTTGAAGGCTCCTCATGAACGTTATTTCTGATATTTCTGCTGTAATTATGACAGCTGCTTGTTTTCAAACTTTTTTTTTTAATGACCAAATACTGGGAGTATTGATTAAATTAAATTATAATTAAGCACAATTCATTTTTTGATGGCAAAAGTTTCAAGAAATGTAGGTTCTTCAATATTAACAATACTTTTTGAGGGTTGTGGGGGAAGAAAACTGATTCCATCTTGAGGATTTCATTTTTGTAGCATTTGTATTTAGATTACAGCTAGATTATTTTAATATAGTAACAATCATTTTTTTTATTTAAATACTTTGTCATCCTGCGTCCCCCTTTGAAAGTTTCCTGAGGGCCCCAGTTGAGAACTTCTGACCTAGCAAACACTGTACTTTCACTATTAGCAAGCAGAAAATGCAAAACTATGTTTTTTCTTTTTGTTAAATGATTTTAACTTTTAAAAAAGTATTATTAATAGTATAAAATATAATATATATGTCCATAAAAATTTAAAGTTTAAAGTAATTGACAAGATGACATTAACAATAAATTATATACTAGAATGTATATCGATTGAAATTCACAATGAAAAGAAAAAACATTATTAAAAGTTGTATATATAGGTCACCAGGTTCAAGTATGGAGTCATTTATTGACTGGATGGAAAAAATATTTTCTATAACAAGTAACAAAATGCTATTCATATGTGGAGATTATAATATAGATCTGATAGCAATAATTCCTGAGTATAGAAGTAATAAATTGAATGAGTCATTTATAGAAAGGAATGCGAAGACCGTCTTTCTCTCTGATGTGAGTGAGACAGAGATTAAAACTATTAATAAATGCAAAAATAAAACATCTACTGATTGTTATGACATAGATATGACACTAATTAAAAAAGTAATAAATGGTATTTCAAAACCTCTAACGTACATATGCAATGAATCATTTCAGACTGGAATATTTCCAGATAAAATAAAAATTGCAAAAGTAATACCAATGTATAAAAATGGAAACAAGCACATCTTCACAAACTATAGACCTGTCTCTCTGCTACCTCAATTTTCAAAAATTTTAGAGAAATTATTTAACGATAGATTAGAAAAATGTATAGATAAATATGATATAATAAATTAAAATCAGTATGGTTTTAGAGCAAAGAGGTCAACATCAATGGCCATAATTGAAGCTGTGGAGGAAATAAGAAACACCCTAGACAGAAAAAAATATGCAGTTGGAATATTTATTGATTTAAGGAAAGCCTTTGATACACTCAATCATTCAATCTTACTCAATAAACTGGAAAGATATGGCATTAGGGGAGTGACTTTGAACTGGATCAAAAGTTATTTAACTGAAAGACAACAGTTTGTGAAGTTGGGCGGGTTTACGTCACAGTGTCTGGGCATTGCTTGTGGGGTCCCCCAAGGATCAGTATTGGGTCCTAAGTTATTTAATTTATACATAAATGACATATTCCATGTATCTAAATTATTGAAACTGATATTATTTGCTGATGATACTAATATATTCTATTCTAGTGATAATTATAATACACTTATAAATATAGTAAATAAAGAATTAGTAAAACTAAAAACATGGATGGATGTTAATAAATTATCTCTGAATTTAAATAAAACTAAAGTAATGATGTTTGGAATTATAAAGAAAACTCAGAAGTATTAATAAATATAGATGGTGTTGCAATAGAAAAAGTGTCAGAAATTAAATTCTTAGGGATAGCTATTGACAGTAAATTAAGCTGGAAAACACACATCAGATACATACAAGGTAAATTATCCAAAAGTATCTATCTAATTAATAAAGTTAAATATGCCCTGTAATATAATGCATTATATATATTGAATTGTTCATTAGTTTTGCCCTACTTATCTTATTGTATAGAAGTTTGGGGCAATAACTATAAAAGTTCACTATATCCCCTCTTCATACTTCAAAAACGTGCAGTTAGAATCATACATAAGGTGGGATATTTTGATCATACAAATATATTATTTCTGCAATCCAGACTATTAAAACTTTTTGATTTAGTTGATTTTTATACTGCACAACTCTTGTATAAAGCCAACAAAAATGAACTACCGGGCAATATTCAAAAGTTCTTTACAGGAAGAGAGGGGGGATATAATCTGAGGGGATGTGGGAACCTTAAAGTCAAGGTGGTGAGAACCACCAGGACAAGTTTGTGTGTGTCTGTGTGTGGTGTCAAACTTTGGAATGGTTTGGGGACACAGCTCAAGCAATGCCCAAATATTTACCTGTTTAAATCAAGATACAAAGAAATGATGTTGAAAAAATATAAGGCTGAGGGCAGGATATTGGTGTTCTAAGGATTTGTGATTATGGGGTGATGGTTATTGTATAAAAAACGGTTGTGGGGATGATCATAATTGTTCTTACTATTAATATTGATACTATAAATGGTGATATAATTACAACAGAATGGGATACGATTACATAGTTGAGCAAATAATAATAATGATAATGACAGGAGCAGATATTAGTGTTTATTATAAATATTATTATTGTTATTATAAAACTGATTTAACAATATAATAGGATATGGTTATATTTTATATATTACATGATTATTATAAATACTGGGACATATTAGAATGTTTATGATAATGAGGATTATTATAATATAGTATTGTGATTATTGAGACGGACATATTGTATTTGGTTATTTGTATATAACTATTATAATATCACATAAATTATTAGTAACAGACAATGGCAGCAACCATATGGTGTGATATATGGGAATGAATTGGGGTGGAAGCAAATAAGTTCTACTTCTTTCCACTCCCTTTCGAGCAAGTATTATGTGTAAATATGTGTATGGATATGTGTAACATAATTGTATATGTATGGGATCATATATATGCGATAACTGTTCTATTTTTCTATGCATGTGTATTGATATATAATATATATATTTATAGATATATATATATATTATATATATATATATATATTTTGCTTCGAATTTTTTAAAACTTAACTTAAAATGAGAACATGCATCATTATTGACCATTACTACTCACCATTTTATTTTGAAAATGTCATAAAAGTTTATCTGCACATTGTAAGCCCAAAGAAGGTAATTTGACTGAAATGTTGCAATGAAATTTGATGCAAGTTTGAGGAATGTTTTTTTTTTTTTGAGTTTATCCATGCCTTTACAAATGATAAGGGTGTGTGAGGCACTATATTTTCTTTTTTGAAAAAGTCAAAATCTGTCTATGATTTTACTGTAAACTCGCAGTCTGAGTGTTTATTTTAGTTAGTCTTGTGTTTGGTCTTTTCAGGATGAACTGGCCCGCGTTCTGGTGACTCTCTTTGATTCGAGGCATCTCCTGTATCAGCTCCTGTGGAATATGTTCTCCAAGGAGGTGGAGTTGGCAGATTCCATGCAAACGCTGTTCCGTGGCAACAGCCTGGCCAGTAAAATCATGACGTTCTGTTTTAAGGTACCTCTACGCTTCCCCTGGCATGCACTGAAGTCAAATGATCATTCAAATGATCCAGATTAAGTTTAGCTGTGAATTTCCTTCTTGGAAACTAATGGAAACTCCCTCTTTCAGGTATACGGGGCCACGTATCTGCAGAAGCTGTTGGAGCCGTTGCTCAGGGCAGTGATCACGGGTACTGAGTGGCAGATGCTGAGCTTTGAGGTGGATCCCACCAGGTATCTGTCTGACTGAACATTTAAATCAGTGATTCGCAACTGGCATGTTGGTGCAAATTCACCTGTCACTTGATAAAAGCTAAGCAAATTAGGCAGAAGCATCATGGACCGATTGCAAAACATGCCGTCATCCCCAAACCATGAACAAAACTACACAAAGTAAAAGAGAATTTAACCCAGAGTAATTTAAATAGAGGTTCACTTGCAATGAGGATAAACTGATTTCCACCGACCACACTGTGTTTTGTGTGGTTAATAAAGATAAATGTGGTTAACTTGTTGAAATTCAATTAGTATTTAGAAATCAAAATATTTTCCTACTCGGCCTGTTCCAGCATATTAATAATTTTGCGTATTATATAGTCCTGTGCAGTTCATTGGGATGTAAATATATTTTAATGTTTGATTTTAAGGACATTTTGTGTACTTTTATGTGATAAACTTTTTTGGTGCTGTGTCTTATATATCCATTAAATACAGCAGACATGCATATGTGATAGTCAGATTTTGGTCTGAGATAATTAAGTTCTTCCTGCAGACTTGAGACTGGTGAGAATTTGGAGGAGAACCAGCGCAATCTGTTACGGATGACCGATCGTTTCTTTCAGGCCATAATCAGCTCATCTGGCGAGTTTCCTCCTCAGCTCCGCAGCGTCTGTCACTGTCTCTTTCAGGTGAGGCTGAAGAAACCTCTGAGGTGATTACTCGGAGCGCAAAATGCCTGAAGGATATTAAACCTATGTGGAGATGGTTTCTGTGTATATCTGTATCCCCATGTGTTATGATATGTGACCCTGGAGCACAAGACCAGTCATAAGGGTCCATTTTTTTTTACTTGAGATTTATACATCACCTGAAAGCTGAATAAATACGTTTTCCATTGATGTATGGTTGGTTAGAATAGGACAATATTTGGCCGAGATACAACTATTTGAAAATCTGGAATCTGAGGGTGCAAAAAAATACCGAGAAAATCGCCTTTAAAGGTGCAGTAGGAGATCTTGCAAAATGCTAACTTTAGCCTGATAGCACTGAAAGCGAATGTCACCACCCTCCCTGCAATCGCCGTCCAAGGCTACGCCCCCTGAACGCATATATACACTCGTCGCTCACAGACCAGAATACCAGAGACAACATTACTACGATAGGCTACATCAGCGGTTCCCAATTCCAGTCCTCGCACTGGATGTGAAGACGTGTGTGTGTGAGTGTGATGTGTGTGAAGACGCTGCGCAGCGCAAATCCATGAATGAATGTTCTGAATGAGTCACTTCACTGTTTTCCCCTGCTTCTAGAGTAGGAGCAATGAACCACACTGTGTATAGGTTCCATGTCGATCGGAGATGTCGATCGGAACACAGTTCATGCACGTTGCTCACTTCTAACGAGTTGGTTATCTGAATCGGGTGTGTTAACTAAGTGAGACATGCAAAATATGCAGAGCTGGGGGGCGCAAGTGCAGGAATTGGGAACCGCTGGGCTACATCATGTGTCATTCACCGGTGAGAAAACTTTAAAAGTACTACAATACCAGGAAGGAAGATCGGGTTGTTGATGTTTGTGTGCCATTCTCGCTCTGTCTTCACAGCGTGCGTGAACGTGCTGATAACGTATCCTGTCTGCGCGAACAGGGTGCGCAGAGGCATGCTAATACATACTTTGACAGGCAGGTAGGAAAGCATATTAAAACGCTCGGACCAAGCTTTTTGATTGGACGAACATTTCTTGGTCCTACGCCTTCCACAGAATACATAAATACATTTAGACCACTTAACTTAATGATTGCTATCGTGATGTGAAGAGACTTTCAACCAGCATAACAAAAAATGTTTCTGAAGACAATCACCTATTGCACCTTTAAAGTTGTCCAAATAAAGTTCTTAGCAATGCATATTACTAATCAAAAATTACGTTTTGATATATTTACGGTAGGAAATTTACTAAATATCTTCATGGAACATGATCTTTACTTAATATCCTAATGATTTTTGGCATAAAAGAAAAATCGATAATTTTGACCCATACAATGTTTTTTTGGCTATTTCTAAAAATATACCCAAGCGACTTAAGACGGGTTTTGTGGTCCAGAGTCACATATTACTAATGTCAAATATGCTTCAGTTTTGCTGTGGAGACTGTTGAATTAAACAGTTTAAAGCCCAACATGAAATCAAAATTGACATTCTTAATGCATGTTTCTGGTCTTATTTAAGCACAATTTATCACAAATGAGATGGCCTTTGGAATCTAAATAAATGTTGTAGCTTATTTAAAATGTGATTTTAAATCTGAATTGTGCTGAGGCTGTAGAACTAGTTTCTGTCAGATACATATTTGACATCAGTCCCTGTGTATGTGATGAAAAGGCCACACAGAATCCGCAAACCGTTTTCTGCACTTAAGTTAGTGTAAATAGTTTACAAAAGACTAAAGTGTGATAATTTACAAAAGATTGATTTTATGAATGCTATATAAATTCATTGTAACTGCTACATAAATGAGGCCAGTTGTGCAGGAAAATCTGGAATTCTGCCGAATGAATTATAATGGTAAAAAGTTTAAACTACTCTATAGTGCAAAAGTTTGAGGTCAGTTTTATTTATTTTTTTAATTAATACTTCTATTCAGCTAGGATCCATTAAATTGATAAAAGTGACAGTAAAAAAAATTGTTATAGTTATAAAATACTTTTCCATGCACATTCTTTGCATTCCTAATAGTTAGGAAACGCGCGCGCCCGTGTGTGTGTGTGTTAGCTTGTGCCATGACTTGTTTGTGCTCATTTCTGTTCTGTAGGCTACTTGTCACTCTCTCCTGTCTAAAGCATCTGTCAAAGACAGAAAGGAAGTGAGGAAAGCAGTAAGTGTGAATGGCGGACGTATCTGCTTCCTCTTTTGTGCACTCTGGCCTGCATTACTGTCATTACATTAAATCATGTCTACTAATTTCCTGATTTTTGGCAAGCTGAAGTTGTCACTGAATGTACCTCTTAGAACCAGCTCCGGGAAAAACAACAAACGCTGTAGCTCCGGCCATCATCTTTGCATGAGCCGTCACTCTCAGGACTGAGGGTTGGAAATTATCAGGGCATTGAATGCAGTTGATACGTTGTGGGTAATGCAATTTGGTAATGAACTTCGCCCCTTTTTGAATGCCAGAATGATTTTACGCTTGACTGTTCAACCTGAAATGTTTATTCTGAGTAAAACGCATTTCTCCGTAGTGCCATTTTAAATGCTTCGCTTTTCCCTCTTTTCTTCTCTAACATTCTTAAAGGTCACTGGTGAAGACCTCCGCCATAATTAGACAGTTTAACGGCTTCAAACTGCTTTCCACACTGTAACTCTAAAGCGTCTGGTGCCAATTCATTCAGATAGTTCCCTCACAGAACCTCATGTTATTCGCTTAACCAACAGATATCATATGATCATCTATACCTTGACTTTAAAATGTTCAGATGTGTTAATGCTATTATGAATTTTGGTTCTGGATTGGAACTGCCCTAATGAAATAGCATCATGTTACCTCATAAAATCCTTTTTTCACATTCCTGTGTATTTCTGTTTTGGTTTCAGGTGGTGAGACAACGTTTCCCACAGAACAGTATTGGAGCAGTAGGTAGTGCCATGTTTCTGCGTTTCGTGAACCCGGCTATAGTCTCTCCCTATGAGGCTGGGATTCTCGACAAAAAGCCTTCGCCCAGGATAGAAAGAGGCCTTAAACTCATGTCAAAGGTGAGAGTATTTTGCATAGAGATTAAATGAATACTACTTTTATATAAATTGTCCATGCTGGAAAACAGGTTGTACCAGCTTATGTTGTTGCTGGTCCAGAAAGGTCTGCCAGGTCAAAAGCAGGTCCATGATCTGGAAAGCCAACCATCTAGAAGGGTTTAATTAATCAATAAGCCACTTAAATAATAGCAACAATGCCTAAAATCACTGCAGTGCATGGCCATGAGTGTTTTATTACTTTAATAGAAGCATGATGAAAGATAATATATTATAATGTACAATAAAGTTGAAGACCAAACGGAAAGATTTGAGGTTTCCATTTTAAACAGACTTGCATTTCATTTGTCAGATGCTGCAAAGTATTGCCAACCATGTTTTGTTCACGAAAGAGGAGCACATGAGGCCGTTTAATGACTTTGTGAAGGGTAATTTTGATGCAGCCAGAAGGTAAGAAAGTGATTAGTGATCTTCAGGATTTAGATCCTGTCACCAGCTAGTTTAAACTTTGGGTTTCCTTCTAGATTTTTCCTGGACATCGCCTCTGACTGCCCGGCGAGCGACTCTCTCAGCCACAGCCTGTCCTTCGTTAGTGATGGGAATGTTTTGGCCCTGCACAGGCTGCTGTGGAACAACCAAGAGAAAATCGGCCAGTATTTGTCTAGTAACAGGTGAGCAGGTCTGTGAAAGACTTGTGCTATCAAGTCAGTATCAGAGAGACTGTTATTGGAAGTGCAAATGCAGTTTGGGCATGTCTTGAGCTTAGATTCTTGGAATTTTGGAATTCAAATCTCTATATTTGGTTGGGAACTGATTTGCATTTTTTACTTTCCCTCCTCGACTTGTTTCTCTCTGATCTGATTGTATTGGTAAAACACTATCTTTAAGGGACAGCTGTTTTGTTGTAAAAATAATCATCATCCATTTTCTGTCATGCTTTATATCTGTGCTTCAGGAAAATATTGTAATGTAAGCATACAATTATTGATGATTCTCAAATTCTCAGTGAAGTTTCAGTAAATAAGAGAATATTTTTCCAAACTCTTCAGGGATCATAAAGCTGTTGGAAGGAGGCCCTTTGATAAGATGGCCACCCTGCTTGCTTACCTGGGTCCCCCAGAACACAAACCTGTAGCAGATACTCATTGGTCCAGCCTGAATCTCACCAGCTCCAAATTTGAGGAGTTTATGACAAGGTAGAAAATGTTGCACTGTATTTATTTTTTTTTTTTTTATTCTTCCAGAATACACAGTATTTTTGTCTACTTTTCCAGTAAAAATAAATAAATTAATTAAAAAATCTAAACATTCTTATAAGAGATAAAAGCCTTCTTAGCTTGAATTAGTATTTTTCTAACACAATTTTTTTCTTATTTTAAGCTGAAACCCCACTTTAACTTTGCAGTTCATAACTGTTTTTCTTTTTCTTTAGACACCAGGTGCATGAGAAAGAAGAGTTTAAAGCGTTGAAGACTCTTAATATCTTTTACCAGGCTGGAACCTCAAAGAACGGAAACCCTGTGTTTTACTATGTAACTCGCAGGTAAGACTTCAAAAAAAGAATTACAAAAGCACACAACATTCTTTTTGTTCAAAGTTTTATTGCTTCTGAAAACAATCAGTTAACTAACAATAGCTTACAGATGCATAGATGTGCTTTTGCTGATTAAAGTATGAAGATTTTACAGCAATAAAAAAAAAAAAACTGATTTCCCGTTTCATAATAGTTGTGAATAGTATCAATATTTTTCATATTTGAAATATTTTTCTCTAATGTTAAGCAAAAAGCTGTTTGTTACAAGCTGTGTAACATCTACGACAGTTGCATAGAATTTCAGAAAAACTATTACGTCTCCGAAGAATCTCACGTTATTGTCTGCCTTCAAAGCACAAGGGAGGTTGATGGTCACTGTATCATCTTTAGAAAGCTCAGAGCCATGGACACAAGCAGCAGAAGTTTGAAGAAGCTAGTCATGGAGGAAGAGGAGGAACTGCTTACGAGGGCGCTGACAGTTGCATCTTTAGCATTCTGGTTTGTGCTGTTTTTGTTGGTGGTCATAATCCCATTGGAGCTGGTGGAGGAGCTGGCTGAACTGCCGCCGGTTGTAATTTGGTTAGCGCCGTTCCCATTCTGATTAGCACCGTTGTTATTTTTAGCAGTGCTGTTGGTAGTGGGAGATATAGTAGTAGTGTTTGAACTAAGGGTAACCTGCATACAGCCGAACATCACAACTAGCAGAACCACGCAGAATTCCACTCTTAGAGCCATTTCTCTGGTCTGACAAAAACATAACACAAAAATCATATCAGTATAGAAGTATAACCATTTCTTTTTTTTACTAGCTCCATAATGATGTTTAACACTTACATATCATCAGTTTTTGATCAGTTTTTAAGATAAAAGATTAATATATGTTCAAAGAGGTTGAAAATCATTCCGAATTTAATTTGTGAACACTTTGCATTAGTTCAAAGAAATAATTTAGAGCTGTAAACATTTCCTGGGTACTCACCAGCGGTGCTCCACCTAAATAATGCTGATGTTTTATCTCTGCAAGCGGTGATGTGCAGTGTCTCTAAACAGATGCAGATGCTTTTAATAATGCCACCAGTGGAAGAAGTCACATGATTCTTCAAAAAGGAGGGTCAGTGATGGAAAGATCATGCTGACAAGATTTCCTTTTGTTTAACAAATAGTTTGTTTGCTTTTCATGAGGTATCATGGTTACAATTGGAAGACTGGCTTGAGTTGCTGTGTTTACGACAAAAGATTTCCAAATATAGATAAGTCTTATTTTAAATTGTATATGCCTACATAGCTGGGTAATCTGACAAGAGTTTATCACTGTTATTAGTAATGTTCTGTCAGAAGATGATAATGAAAGCATGATGGTGAGAAAAATTAACTGCTTTCCCAGCTGGAAAATTCTGTTAACATCAGCTTAAGCTACGTTTTTGAAACGTGAATACGTGATAGATGGTTTCGAGCTTCTTGTCACTGGTTTAGGTAGTTGTGAAGATGGCTTACCAGCTGTTTGGGACCTGAAGGAACTGGTAGACCATCTTGGTCAAGTGTCCCTGCTAGTTTTCAGTAGTTTTTGGAACTTGGCATGTAGTTTTCTGCTCATTTATTACTTTACATAAAACTGTACATGGTTAAAATCAGTTTTTTAAAATGACATTCAAATGTAATTCATTTTGATCGTGGATGGACAAGTGATACGTTGTAGCCAAGTGGTGAAAGTTTTGCTGGTTACCATCAGTGTTTAATCCCTGCTAATAAATGCCATAGTTGTACCCTTAAGCAGGCAGAACGCATATTTCTTTTTTGAATGGCATCACAAAGTAGCTTTGTGTTCTGATGAAAGTCATTATATTTAATTATACTGATTTTATCATTTTTATATTATAGATTTTATTGAACAGTGCAAAGCTTTTGATGAAAAAAGAATGCTTTTTGTTCATGTTTTTATTATTGCAGTAGTATTAACAGAATCATGCATTTAACTTAATCATTTTTTTTAAACAAAATGGATTGTCAGAAGTTAATCTGATTAACATGAAATGCTTCTACACCCATTTCATGTAAACCTGTATGTCCAGTAATCCTGCTTGTTGCTTCGCTTCATCAGTAGATGGAGGTTAGGCCTATAGTGTGAGACTGTTCTGTTTTGGAAGCTATTAAGTTCATTTAATGTTTTATTCATTTGTTAACATGAATTAATAGTTTGATCCAGTTTAGAAGAAAGACCGTGTGACTCGGCTGACCCTCAGAGCCCTTGCATCATGGCCATCAGAAGGAGTGTACAGCAGACTGATGTGTAGAGCAAACCCATACTGCATCTTGAGCTTGTGTTTCGACTGAGGTTGTGATTGGGTCTCTTCACACTCCGTGTACGGAGAGTGGTGGTCCTGCGAGTGGTGAAGAATTTGCCTGTTGTGACTGGGCCTTCTGTAGTTGAATGAGTATTAGAATGGGAAACCTTTGAAGTTGAGGTAAAGAGAAGGCCATTCCTGAAAGACTCCTGTTCCTTGGTGCTTCTAGATACTGTTTGGTCATCCTTGGTATGTAGGAGTGACGTCCCTGACCAGAAGTGTGTGGTGACCACTTGTACATATGGATGGCTTGGCTCCTCGGTTCCAAAGACGTGTGGGGACTGCGTGTAGGTGCCAAAGTGCCAGCTCCCTGTACTGGACAGGTGAGCCTCTCCGCAGGTATGCCAGGTGTGGCAGGGGCAGCCCAACACTCGGGCGGAAGTGTATTTGGTCCACACCAACAGGTGGCTGATATTGGCAGTTTCTTCACAAGCCCAGGGATTGTCCCCTAGAGTAATGAGCTTCAGACTTTGCAGATGCTCGAATGTCCCTTCACTGACTGTGGTGAAGCGGTTTGCGTGCAGGTAAAACCGAGCCAAACTGTGTAGCCGGTTCATGGACCCCGGCAGAATCTGGACCAGAGAGTTGTGGGATAGATCCACCATCTCCAGGTTTTGGGGCATGTTGGTAGGTACCGTCCAGAACTTGTTATGACTGAGGTTGAGAGCCTTCAGGTTGGAGAGCGTGTTGTTGATAAAGACCACACGTTCCAGCTTATTGACGGACAGGTCCAGAACTCTGAGGTTCCACTGGTATGCTGTGTCATCCTTGTTAAGAACACGCAGACGGTTTCCTGAGACGTTGATTTCCCACAGCGCCCGTGGCAGCGAGGCTGGGAAGTGAAGCAGACGGTTGTAGGAGATGTCGAGGATGCGCAGATGTGTGAAGGAGCTTAGGTGGTGGTCCAGGTCAGATAGCCGATTGTGGGTCAGGTTGAGGGATTGAATGTTTCGCTGCAGGCCCACTGGCATATGCCTAACCCCCCTCTGGGAACAGTCAACTGTCCGATGGCTCTCGCTACAGTAACAAACACTGGGACATTCTGCATGTACGTAAGTACATGTAAACCACAGCCAGAGCAGGCAGGACATCGCTGCACACACGGGCATCTTCATTGTGTTCCTGTAGACAATTGCAAGAGATTTTTTATTTTTTGCTGAATGCTTGTTTGTTTGTTACATGCAGAATGCATCCAAAGTTATTTGTTTTTGTAGTATTGTACTAATGTCATGACTGGTAGTAATTTGTGATTTTTGATGATTATATCGCGTCTGATTACAGAACGTTTAAAGATTACAGTCTGATTACATGAATTGTGTGATGGCAATGACTATATTAATGTAATTTGTGTCTGATTATAATAAGTGATAGAAATCTGATTATAATGCACATGAAAATGAGTGATAACTGATAGTGTGTTGTATAGTAAGTAATGACAATGAGTCTGAGCTTTAGTGAATCTGATTGTATTGAGTGACTGGGTCTGATGAGGTTAAGTCAGATTAATGTGAGTGATGATAAGTTTATTGATTAATGCTATTTGTGTTGGATTGAGTACATAAATCTGATTAATGAGTGATGGCAATGAGTTTTGACTATTTTGAGTAATGCAGTCTGTGTGATTTATAATTGGTGTAAGCAGGCTCATTATAATGAAGATAAAATTTAGTGTCTGACCTTTGTGAGTTCGATTACAGTGTGTCTGATGCCATGTAATTATGGTGAGTCCAAATTTGATTATATTGAGTGACTGATTAGGTCTGATGACAGTAAGTCTGATTATTGCGAATGAAGACAATGAGTCTGACTATACTGAGTAATGCAATTTGTGCCCGATTACAGTGTGTTAATGCAGTCTGATTATACTGACTGAGTCTTATTACATGACGTCTGATAACTAAGTGATGGCATATAGTTTATTTTGAGAAATGAAATTTGTGTCTGATTATAATGGGGTCTGCGTGAGTCTGATTACACAGTGTGTCTGATTAGGGATGCGCCAATCCGATATTCATATCGGGTATCGGCTCCGATAGTGCCATTTTTCTCGGATCGGGTATCGATCAGAGAGAACCGATCCAAATCCGAGATTTTTTCCCCCTTTTTTTTTCTCTCCGATTGTTCGAATTATTCTGTTACTTCTGAAACTATACATAGCTTAATGTGAGCTACATATGCATATTTAAGTCCTTACATTAAAGTTCACACAAACTCTTTTCTCCGCTGTGGCTGTCAGTCATTCGTTCAGCCTTTAAAGTTTAAACCCTGGTCGCGTTCGGTTACAACAGTCAGCTCGTTAAAGCTCTCTCCAACATCATCGGGGGCCCAATCATACTGATTTGTAAAACATGTCTAGGGATTTTGCAAACAGGCTTCTCTTTTGTCGGAGTTTAATGTTGTTTTGTGATTGCTACCGGATGTCTGGAGAACAGAACACGGGAGTAGAACAAGACTACTAAATAGGTTTTAACGTGCACAGTAACTAAATTAAAATGGTTTAAAAGAAAGGCTAAGTAACTGTTGCACAGATATAATACACTACGCATCAATTTATCTTCCCTTTGTGCTTTGCAGTTTTTAGTTTACACACGACAGTAACTGAAATGTGCGCACATTGTAAGCGCTTCGTGCTCATAGACTGTCAACCCTCTATATTGCGAGTAAATCACTCGCATATGCGACTAAATCTTCACTCTGGGCGACTAAATGATGTCTAATATTAGCCAATGGCTAATCAGTTCTCAGATTTTACTCGCCATGCTGAGTATATGATTAGCACAGATATATTTTCACTCACAGAACACTCTATATTTTCACTCTAGAACACTCTATAGACTGAGCACTATAGAGCTTCTCTCTCCGTCAAGCGATCTGTGATATTTTCAGTTCATCTGAATGGATGCGCAGCGCACCTGTGTTTTGTGTATTTGGCGTAACGTAAACTCTAGTGTGAAGGACTCGCCGTCGCTTTCTCTCACACGAGCAAAGAGCGAGAGAGAGTCTTACATAACATGCAGAATTGAACATGTAAAAGATATACTTTGTTGTATTTTCCTGTCAAAATAACAGAGTTCCTTTGGAATTCTTCAGCTTTTAAGAACTGCCGGGTTTTCCTGTAGTAGGCGGAACTAATGCACAAAGGACAATCACTGGCTGGTGCTCACCTAGTATCGTCCATGTTTTGATTTCAGCGCCTCATATTGTAGTGCTTCAAGCCGCAATAGGCACCAGAACCCGTCTTAATATCATGAATCCAGTAGCTCCTTAATCCTAGTGAGTTTTTTATATTGTTCTATTAGTAGAATTTTATAATATACTGATAATACTAATATAATATCTTGCAGTAGTATTGTTCTTTTTTTACAGAACTTGAATACAAAAAAAGCTGCCCCCAGCATGTTCTACACGTTCATGGTTACCAAGGGTTATAGAAACGTCTGCTATACGGGTGATGTGTATAACAGTTCCTTAGACTACATACTGATATCATATTATATGCTTGACTGCTTGACTGACCCCTGATATTAAGAGGTTGTACTTTCAGATATTTAAAAAAGATACTATTACGCTTCGACACGTCGACTGTTACCGTGTACCCATTTACAAATCTACACTACCATATGTATTAATATGATATATATATGTATACGATAATATATAGTATAAGGTATGTCAAGTCTGACGAGTTAAACAAAAAAATATACTAAAAACCAAAACCAGAAAGCCAATGGCGATTCAATTGCAAAGGTGTCCGTAGAGGGTTGAGTCTTTTACTAAAAAAGTTTGGTGCTGCCTGTATTTGTTTTGTACTATCGTTATTATCATAGGTTGGGTGCCCCTTATTAAAAAATGATGAACCTTATACATTTAAAAGATAAATGTATTTAATTTATAGTATAAACGTGTAATATAAATAATTAATGTATTTTATAATAATACAAATAGCAATGGGTAACATTTTACCATATTTAGTGCAAAACTTTTATTTGTTCCCCACAAAATATAGTTTTTCAATAAATGTTTGGATTTCTAAAATTATTGTGCACTGATGATTTTCTAGAATGAAACTTTTTTTGTTTTTTTCTGTTGCCGAATTATCAACTAACCTAGTTTATGATAAATTTTAGTCATAGATTATAAATATACATAGGCATATATTTTTTCATATTTGTTTTTTTTATTTTTCTTTATAATGAAGTAGTCTGTATCTAGTAGATTGTGAAAGAATGATTATCAGTTACACACACAGAGATATATAAATTCTAAATTTATTTAAATGAGGGGGAAAAAAAACTTCATGGTTATCACGATCGGTATGTCTGTGGTTCGGCCACTACTGAACCCTGGTATCGGAAATCGGTATCGGAGGCGAAAAAGGCGAATCGGAGCACACTATGTCTGAGCCACATATAATGACGGATGAGTCTGAACTTGAGTTGAATCTGAATATAGGTAACTAAATTTAAATGATTATGGTTAATGATGATAATAAATCCAATTTTAGGGAGTGATTACCGTGGGTCTTATATAATCGTTGGTATTGATTTTAAAAAGTCAATGTAAAAGTTTAATGTGTATGTATGTATGTATGAGTTTTGCCTCTTTTGTTTGCAGTTTTGAAGCTAGTCAAAGCATTAGCATGAGTTTTGAGAAACAGTTTTACACATGCAAACGTACAGCAGAGCTGTGAAGGTCTTCATGCAGTGGCTCTGCAGATCTGCCTGCACCTAGATCTGCTTGACTCTAAGCATGTGCTTACAAAAAACAGCTTTTATATATAACGTGCTTAGATGCTTGTTCATATCATGCCACATTACATGAAAATGTGATTGTGAGTCTAATCTTTCCTCAGGTAAACCTTGCTGCATTGTGAATTACTTACCTTCTCCTTGTCAACTGCAACATCGTAGGATCTCTTTGTTCGCAAATAGCCTCTTGTCTGTCACTTTCAGTTTATCTCAGTCTGCTCACCCTTTTTTTCGCATTGATCATCAGTAGATTAGCAGAAGCGGCGCTCTGATAGCTTTTTTTTTAAAGAGAATGCGATTCTAGCAGACCTTTATGCGCTGAAGTAAAATACATCCGTATTTCTCGGTGCATGGTGCCCTTTCTGGGCTCACTTGTATGCAGAGGTTTGCAGGATGGGGAGGGAGGGTTTAGAGAGGAGGACTGGCAGGGAGGGGGAGATTGTAGGAGTGAGGGTAGGGTGTATGTAGAACAGACACTGGAGAGCTGCAGTAGAGAGACACCGAGAGAAGGCAGAGGAGACCATTTGTGGGCGTGAGACAGTCTCTAGACTTGTGGTTCTTCTTAGGATTACCCGCACTATCAGCTATCAATTTCCTCTGCTTTCTTTTCTGCGATCTCCGCCCCCCACTCCTTCTGTTTTCTTACGCTTTCTTCGTCATCAGACGCAACAATTTTCAATGGGAGAGGTGGAAGTTTGGTATGTGAACTTCCAATGGGAAGAAAATTATAAAATTTAACACATTTTGATCTTGCAGAATTTTCGGGTGATTTCAGTAAAGTTGTAATTTATATAAAATTAATTATATTTGATTATGTGAACGAGTCTATCAGTAAGGAGTGATGTCATCTGGTAACGTTTAGCACATTTTACAATTTAATCAATTCCTCACGCATTCTCCACAAAAGTCAGCACTACGTAACAATCCAGTGTTTTAATTTAAAACACTAATAATGAAGAAATTCTTAATTCTTAGTGTAGTATAATTCCTAGCACGCTTTTTGGTAACATATTTAAAGTTCCTCACCATCATGTTCTTGCCCAGGCAGGTGTGTGTGTGTGTGTGTGTGCGCGTTTTGAACAAAAGAGCGCTGGTACAGAAACTTTTCAGTGCTACTCTCCATCACTCTCTCTCTCTTCCTCTCCCTTTTTTCTGATGCTTTTCAGATGGCTGCTAATGCCCTGGGACCCAGTATGTGGAAAACATTCTCTGCCTACTAATGTAGCTTTGCTCTGTGTGTGAGTGTATGATGCTGTATATTTGTGTTTGTGTGTGTCAAGCAGAAATGGCATAGACAGTTTAACTAAATCCATCTGCACTCAGTTCTTATTTTACATGTGCTGTCTAGTAACACAAATCCCCACTCCATTTTGAAAGATTCTGTGGCATGTGTTTTAGTGGATCAGTGTTTTTTGATGTTTTTGTGTGTGAGCCATACAAAAGGAAAAGTCAGAGGAAAAAGTGAAAAGTCTGCTGGAGGTCTTTGGTAAGAGAAGATGGTCATTGCTACATAACGTATAGTCTTTTGACATGTAATCAATTTTCCATTGTATATAATAAAGTAAATGAATTTCAACAAGTTTTTGTAGTGAATCTGATTAATATTACTTAAAATACAGGTCAAAATAGCTTTTTTATTAAAACAATTTTTAAAAACACACTGCAGTGACCTTTAAAAGTACAATCACATAATCTCAACATATAATGTAATATTAACACTCATTTGTTCATGTAAAGTTAAGTGTTTGCATATGCAAGACACGAAGATGTTGTCTGGAAGTTTGTGACTCACTGAGAAGTCTGTAGAATTTGTTTAGTTAAAAAAGCTGTCATGTCGAGGGTAAGTATTATAGAGTCCCGTGAGTCCCTGACATCCTCATGTTTATACAAGGTCTTTGTGTTGTTGCTTGAGAGCAATAGTCTCAGAAACATCACTATTTTCCTGCTTTTTCTTTTGGCTGTTCTCTTTCCTCATCTGTATTGCAGTGTGTGAACTGCTGTTCTGCCAGACTGAATGATATGTTCCCCACAGGAGAGGAGGACCTGCTACCCACATGTCATTCCTCCAGTGCCGGGCTTGTCATCTTCTCCAGACTACCCGAATCAAGATTAATATTATCAGCACCCAACCCACCCCCTCCAATCGGCACCCAACAAGTGAAGAGTAACCCTACTATAACAATAACTCTATTGGCGGGTTTTCGTGTCCATTTGATTCTGCCGTTAGCTGAGCTGATTTGTGTGTTGGTAAAATAAATGTCTTGGGTTTTTGTGAAACAGTTTGTGTTTTTGACACGTGCAATCCAGTTGTAGCTGAACGAGTTGTCAAACTTGGTTTGCGCCCACTCATGCTTTGCGTTGGTTTTTCCACATCGGATGCCATAGCTGTAGAGTTATTTATGCCGTTAGCAGTGAAGTTGTCGATTTGTTCATGTATGGTAATTGAAGAAGGTGCTTCTGCTGCTTTGGAGGAGATTTTGATAGTGAATGTTGTGGAATCAGGGATGTGTTGCTCTGTAACTTCACTGGGTTCTATGATTTTCTGTATTGTGGTCTGGAGTCGTTGAGTTGATTCTTCAGCTAGTTGTGAATCTCCTGATTGAGTTGTTTCCTGTGAGTCTGGTAATGATGAGTGATTGGTTAAGGATGCCATAGTTGTAGAGTTATTTATACTATTAATGCCAGTGAAGTTGTCGATTTGTTCATGTATGGCCATTGTAGAAGGTTCTTCTGATGCAGTGGTGGGAATTTGAAATCTTGTGGAATCAGGAATATGTTGCTCTATAGCTTGATTAAAATCTGTAATTTTCTGTATTGAGGTCTGGAGTCGCTGAGTTTATTGTCCCACTAGTTGTAAATCTTCTAATTGAGTTGTTTTCTGTGAGTCTGGTAATGATGAGTGAGTGGGTAAGGACGCCATAGCAGTGGAGTTATTTATGCCATTAGCAGTGAAGTTGTTGATTTGTTCATGTATGGTAATTGAAGAAGGTTCTTCTGCTGCTTTGGAGGAGATTTTGATAGTGAATGTTGTGGAATCAGGGATGTGTTGCTCTGTAACTTCACTGGGTTCTATCATTTTCTGTATTGTGGTCTGGAAGTGTTGAGCTGATTGTTCAGCAAGTTGTGAATCTCCTGATTGAGTTGTTGGCTGTGAGTCTGGAAATGATGATTGAGTGGGGAGATACACCATAGCTGTAGAGTTATTTATGCCATTACTACCAGTGAAGTTGTCGATTTGTTCATGTATGGAAGGAATTTTCTGTGTTTTGTTCTGGAGTCGTTGAGTTGATTTTTCAGCTAGTTGTGAATCTCCTGATTGAGTTGGTTCCTGTGGGTCTGGTAATGACGAGTGAGTGGGGAAGGACGCCATAGCAGTGGAGTTATTTATACTATTAATGCCAGTGAAGTGGTCGATTTGTTCATGTATGGTAATTGAAGAAGGTGCTTCTGCTGCTTTGGAAGAGATTTTGATAGTGAATGTTGTGGAATCAGGGATGTGTTGCTCTGTAACTTCACTGGGTTCTATAATTTTCTGTATTTTGGTCTGGAGTCGTTGAGTTGATTCTTCAGCTAGTTGTGAATCTCCTGATTGAGTTGTTTCCTGTGAGTCTGGTAATGATGAGTGATTGATTAAGGATGCCATAGCTGTAGAGTTATTTATACTATTAATGCCAGTGAAGTGGTCGATTTGTTCATGTATGACAATTGTAGAAGGTTCTTCTGATGCAGTGGTGGGAATTTGAAATCTTGTGGAATCAGGAATATGTTGCTCTATAGCTTGATTAAAATCTGTAATTTTCTGTATTGAGGTCTGGAGTCGCTGAGTTGATTGTCCCACTAGTTGTAAATCTTCTAATTGAGTTGTTTTCTGTGAGTCTGGTAATGATGAGTGAGTAAGGATTGCCATAGCAGTGGAGTTATTTATGCCATTAGCAGTGAAGTTGTCGATTTGTTCATGTATGGTAATTGAAGAAGGTGCTTCTGCTGCTTTGGAGGAGATTTTGATAGTGAATGTTGTGGAATCAGGGATGTGTTGCTCTGTAACTTGGCTGGGTTCTATCATTTTCTGTATTGTGGTCTGAAAGTGTTGAGCTGATTGTCCCACTAGTTGTAAATCTTCTAATTGAGTTGTTTTCTGTGAGTCTGGTAACGAGTGAGTAGGGAAGGATGGCATAGCTGTAGAGTTCTTTGTACCAGTCATACCAGTGGAATGAGTACTTTGTTCCTGTATGCGAGCTGAAGATGGTTTCACCTCGATCTCCATGTTCTTTGGCCCTTCTGGTGTTGTAAATTCCAGTTTGTCTGGTCTCATCATTAATGGTTTGATGATGTTTGTATCGTTGTACATTTCGTTCAGAAGTCTCCATAACATATAGTAAGCATAAGCCTTTTCTGGTAAATGTAATGCATGTTGTATGTGGAAGTTCTGCCTTCTCACTCGTGACCTTTTCACACCATCTCCACCCTTCCACTGAAGTTTTTCTGCATTGGTGGGATCCGAGTTTGTGGTCGAAGAGATGCTCAGTGACAGCAAAATGGCCAACAGATAAAAGAACAAACAAGGTCTAAGTAGCTCCATGTGTAATATTTGATATTTATGGCTATAGAGAGAGAACAAAACAGACATAAAATTGAACCTTATAATAACCTTATAGATATTAAACAGCATTTATTTTTCATATAAAATATTGTTTCTTCAGGAGATTGTCCTTTTAATATAGTACGTATACAATAACTTTGTCCATTCACATTACAGTTTAACTATCTACAACCTGTTCAAGTTATTTATTATGTATGCATATTTTAAATATTATTTATTTATTTCAACCAACAGTGTGTTTTTAGCCAGTCAGAAACACATAATTGAAGAACTATAAATATTCCAGCATTATATTTATAGAGTATAATGGTCACATTAATTTTTCTTTTTAAAAGGTTATTCAATCTTAAATCCTTCCCAGTGGTGTTTGACTTCAGTGCTGCTTACAAAGTTTTCTAAATGGAATTTTTAACCAAATTACACTCAAACAAAGTTTCTTTGGCAAAATGTGTCTTACCATTTCTAGGCTGTTCCTCTGTCTCTCTTCACAAAGTGGAAGAATGATAAAGTCAGAGGAGGCGATCCTTTTATCAACTGACCTGGATGGTTTGCTTTTCTATTTATAACATGCTGAGAATATAATGCAGTAGATCACGTGATCATGTGCTAAATGTGAATGAATAGCAGAAACGTGGGTGTAGTAGCTGTAAAATTATGTATTTTCTCATGGTGGTGTTATGCTACAAAATGAAATGGTGTGGATTTAATTTATCTAAATTTTACATTAAGTTTTTGATTCAGATGAGAAACACCAAGTCTTGTATATTTTGAAGGTTTTGAATAAAGACAAAAAATGGTTTTATTCTTCAAAAACACAAAACTGCAGACAGTCATTTTCAATTTTTTTTGTCATGGTTTTTTTTTTTTTACTAAAACTATTTGAACATCCTTAAAACAAGATAAGCTTACTCGTAAAATTGGATGAATCTGATTGTTTTCAGCGAAAATAATTATAATTCATTAAAAAAAAATTCTTACCATATTTGGCATATAGTTTTTTGTTCTTTTAAGCATAAAAAAATTTAATCAATAAATAGATATACTCCCCAAAAATTGTCTTATCATACATGCTTTTGATTTTCAAATACATATATCTCATTTAAGGATGTTTAAGGATTTTTTTGCATTGTGAACAAAATACAGGTACATTATTTAAAATACAGACAACATAAATGCACACATTTGAAACATGGCCATACAATATTGTTATAGGCTAAATGAAGAAAAACAATGTTGAGAGTGACAAAGGCTTATTTGCAGTATTTTCAGTGCTTTTGTTTATATATCATTTTATACATTCAGATTTCAGACCTTCTTCCTGAGTCTTATGCAGTAGATAACAGTTAAAGCTTAAGCAGGTGCAGACTTTAAATGCCACCAGGGGGAGTTGTGTGACACCCATTTGTTAAGTGTCTGATCGTGATCACACCCCTGTGTCGGAGCTCTCTGGTGCTTTTGCATCAGGCTCAAGATTGTTCTCTTGGGTGACGTCTTCGTTTGTGTCCTTCACAGGCGGCTCAGTGCAGGGCTCAGTCTTGGTTTTCTCATCCTCTCTACTCTCCTCTTGTGCTGTGGTGACCTCTGATAGCAGAAGGCAGGTCTCAGTTTGCTGCCCGTCCACTTGGCCTTCATCCCTGCATGGCGATTCACTCTTCTCTCTTACGGCATGTGGGTCAATGTTGTCGTAACGATGCTGGAGACTAGAGACAATTCCTCTCAGGTGACAAACCTGGCAGGCACATATCAGTGTGGTCAGCAACAATGCCAAGCAGCCCACTGTGAGAGCAACCACAATCAAATGCAGGTTATCTATACCAGTTGGTAGAAAGAAAATACAGTGTCCTTCCTTGAGTTTAGTAGTGGCCTGAGTGCAGACGTATTGTTTATTTGTTGTCGCTGCAGAGTTAAGTTCGGTGGTCTGTCCGTTAATGTTGGATGTTGGTGGTGTGCCATTTTTGTCATTTATCATAGTCGTGTCTTCTTTTCTTTTAGTCACTGATGTGACTGGTGTTGTGATGTTCTTATTTGTGGCTTTAGCAGGTGGCGTTCCGAAGAGCAATGCAAAGTATACAAAATAAACTGTTCTGGGACTTATCATGGTTCTGCAAGACACAAGAGAAATAAGAAGTTTTGTTATTTTACTTTCTGTTAAAAAATGTTAAGTTATAAGCCATTATTTACATACCATTTTTCTACAAATTTATCTTTAAAATCAAATGAATGTCCCTGCCCCTGTCCTATTTCTATTGAGTTAATTTCTACCGAGCAGGATATTTCAGATTTAATGCAATATATCACTTAAATTTACACATTTTCTTTCATTTTTAATATATCCACAGTGTGCATGAAACTTAGTATGTTAGTAATTATATATAATTTTATGTACCTTAATTTATATACCATTTATCACAATTTATATACCTTTGTCACTTTTTTTTTTTTAATTACTTAAATGAAATTGAGGAGCTTAAAATAATAATTAAAATAAATGGTTTCTTACCTTTTCGGTCTGTTTCTGGTTTGTTCTGAGAGTCTGTTATCTGAAGAGCTGCGAATGACTGTATGCGTGAGTGTATGCACGCTGTAAATTTGAGCACTAGAGCCTTTTTTGAGAAGTAATTTTAAAGCTGAAGCTGCCGGTGCAAACAGTCATTAACCAGCGATGAGTTTCCTGTCTGTTCTTTCACTTCTGTTTGGGCTCTTATATTAGACATGCACATTAACCACTGTGTGGCTAAAGTCATTGTGTGTCTTTTGTCATATTTATTTAAGGCTAGTAATATGTGCAAAGACCTCATTAGACAGCACATTTTTTTGTAAAGCATGTGCAAGCAGTGCATGTCATGGGCAATTCACCCATGATTTCAGCCTGTATTGACATTTAGTCTGTTTTTATATCCTTTAAAGTGCCCCATTAGGGATATGCCGGTATCAAGTTTTCATGTTGCGATTAATTGCTAATGCTTTTATTACGGTATACGGTATTATCACGATATTTAAAATAAGTTTAAAAAAAAGTGCTGTCATAATTCAGTATAACAGGTTTAATAACTTTTTTTTATAACAAAAATAACTGAACATTTAAATGCAATAAAGCAATACAGAAAAATGTATAAAGTTAAGTTTTACACAGATTAAAGTTCAAAAGAATTATAAAGAAAAATAGGTAACACTTTACAATAATGGTCTCATTAGTTAACTTTAGTTAATGCATTAACATTCACAATCAGCATTAGCTACATTTGCTACAGAAGTTATTCATCTTTGTTTAAAAAATACAAGTCTTAGTTCATGTTAGCTCATTAAATAACACAGTTGCAACTTTCGATTTTAACATGTTATTAAATATTGTAATTACCTAAGATTAATGAATGTTCAGAAGAATTTTTCATTGGCAGTTTGTTAACTAATGAATTAACTAATGTTAACTAATGAAGCCCTAATGTAAAGTGTGACCGAACAATAAAGAATCAAAAACACTTTCAAACAATATTTATGCCATGTTGTAGTCCAGATTAAAATGTAAAAAAAAAAAATTGGAAATAGCCTATCAAGTCTAAATATTTAAATATTTGGCACTGTGATGAACACCATATCAAACACAAAAATCTGAATGGCTGTTTAAATCATTTAAACACGATTCAGAAACAGAAAGTAGTGCAGCTGCTTTGTTTACAGGGTTTCCGGGGGAACGGCTGCATTTAAATGAATTATTATTTGCAGTTTAGACACAATCTGCTGTCGAGAGTGAGAAGTGGCGCTTTAAGCCAGAGCGTCTCTCACGTGTTCCGCATGGGCTTCTCGTCCGCGCTTTCATCCAGAGCGTCTCGCACGGGTCTTTCACGCAGCATACAGCGGTGTTGTGCATTTTGACCAGTTTATGGGAAAAGTATTCTTAAAATGCATTCAAAATTCTGAATAATTTGTAATATATAATTATTAACGGTATTTAGAAGTGCCCACGATAACAATATCGTGCATATTCATTACTGTGATATATCGCATTACCGAGTACCGGCACAAGTCTAGCCCCTATTATGGGTTATGAAATGTTCATATTTTGGTTTTGGGAGTCCCCAACAACAGGCTGACATGCATGCAAGGTCAAAAAACACTTTCATTGTCTTATAATATGCAATTATTTTTACCTTACTTGCTCAACGACTCCCAAACGATTCGCTCAACGATTAATTTTTCCAAACCCCTCCTTTGCGTGACGCTAATCTGCGGTGATTGGTCGATTGATCTAATTTTCGTTTCATCATGCCAGTAATGCCTGATAAAGCAGCATTTGTGAGAGCAGTGCTGCTTTGTTTACAGACGTTACCGGGGAAACAGCTATTTTTACCGCTCCAAAAGCGGCACCTAGTTACAAAGAATGAATTTGCATTTTCATTCAGACCCATGCGAAAAGACCAACAAGTGGGCGGGCAATATGCTTAGAGCTGTATTACACACTGCAATTTTCAAAAATCCATAATAGGGGCACTTTAAGCTTTTATGACCATTGAAAATTTGGTCTAATAATAACAGCATTCGGTGGGTTTGCAGGCCATTGTTTCCATTTTGTCTGTTTTCCTCTCCCTCACAGATTCAAGACAGGACAGATTAATGGGGACTTACTCATATACCACGTCCTTCTCACCCTCAAACCGTACTATGCCAAGCCCTACGAGCTAGTAGTGGACTTGACGCATGCTGGTCCGAGCAACCGCTTCAAGACCGACTTCCTCTCCAAATGGTTTGTTGTCTTTCCAGGATTTGCTTACGAGAATGTGGCTGCCATCTACATCTATAACTGTAACACATGGGTACGAGAATACACCAAATATCATGAGAGACTGCTGACGGGCCTCAAGGGCAGTAAGAAGTTACTGTTCATTGACTCGCCCGCACGACTGGCTGAGTATGTGGAACCAGAGCAACAGAAGCTTCCGGCAGCTACTCTTGCACTGGAAGAAGACCTGAAGGTCTTTCATAATGCCCTAAAACTGGCCCACAAAGACACCAAAGTGTCCATTAAGGTGTGTGACGAAGGATGAATACCTCTTCTTACAGCTCGGTTTCACTTTTTTTGATTTGTCTCATTATGTTTGATTCTGTCTTTTCTCCAGGTGGGCAGTACAGCAGTACAGGTGACCTCAGCCGAAAGAACACGAGTCTTGGGTCAGTCTGTCTTCCTCAACGACATCTACTATGCTTCAGAGATTGAGGAAATCTGCCTAGTGGATGAAAATCAGTTCACACTGACCATTGCTAACCAGGGCACGCCGTTAACCTTCATGCACCAGGAGTGTGAGAGCATAGTTCACTCGATTATCCACATCCGTACACGTTGGGAGCTCTCTCAGCCTGACTCCATTCCCCAGCACACCAAAATTAGGCCCAAAGATGTACCGGGGACCCTTCTCAACATCGCCCTCCTCAACCTGGGCAGCTCTGACCCAAGTTTAAGGTGATCAGTTATCCTAAATCCATCAATAGAGGTCAGATGTTTACCAGTATGTACATTCTTGAATATTTCTGTCTCTCTGTTTTGTTTAAAGGTCTGCAGCTTACAACCTCCTGTGTGCCTTAACATGCACCTTTAACCTAAAGATTGAAGGCCAACTGCTGGAGACTTCCGGCCTCTGCATCCCTGCCAATAATACCCTCTTCATTGTGTCCATTAGCAAGACTCTAGCAGCTAATGAGCCTCACCTGACCCTGGAGTTCCTGGAGGAGTGTATCTCTGGCTTCAGCAAGTCCAGTTAGTGCCCCATTAAGCCCTCAATTAAACTCTCAAAAGACCCTTGAGATCCTCCAGCTATTTCAGATCATTACTCGCATTCTCTGTTTTGCCTTGCAATCCTCTTAGGAAGTTCCTACTTAAAACTGCTACTGGAAGGCATCATTAGTCCACAAATGTTCAAACTGATTGTGTATTTGCTGTTTGCAGTTGTTTACAAGAGTACACACTTAAAAATAAAGCTTCCAAAATGGTGTTTTTATAGCAGTGCCATAGAATTTTTTTTTTTCAAATAACCTTTCAGTCAATAGTTCTTAAAACAGCCATTTTTTTCTTAGTTTGAAGAACAATCTGAAGAAACTTTTTCCACTATAAAGAATTGAAAGGTTCAGTGGATGTTAAAGGTTCTTCAAGGAACCATAGATGCCAATAAAGAACCTTTATTTTTAAGAGTGTTGATACTTTCTCTGGAGATAAGAATATGGAGTTAAGAAGTGTTCTGGTAACCAATATCTTTCCTCTGTATATTCAGGTATAGAACTAAAGCACCTGTGTTTGGAGTACATGACTCCCTGGCTACTGAACCTGGTACGCTTCTGCAAGCACAGCGATGATGCCAGGCGTCAACGAGTCACAGCCATTCTGGACAAACTCATTACCATGACAATCAACGAAAAGCAGATGTATCCATCCATTCAGGCCAAGATCTGGGGAAGCCTGGGACAGGTAACAGAACTGAAATGTATTTTGCACTGTAAAGCTGCTTTGACACAATCTGTATTGTATAAAGCTCTATATAAATAAAGGTGACTTGACTTGACTTATGTGACACATGCATGTCTATGTTGAGCTGATGGTAGCTTCCTGTGTCTGCAGATAACAGATCTACTTGATGTAGTTCTGGACAGTTTTATTAAAACCAGTGCAACAGGAGGTCTCGGATCCATCAAAGCTGAAGTGATGGCAGACACAGCAGTGGCTTTGGCCTCTGGTAACGTCAAACTGGTGTCTAGCAAGGTGACGTTTATGCACACACACACACACACACACTTTGTAAGTTCAGCTTTTAGAAGTCTGTTGTTTTTCCTAACATTACGTTTAGACCAGAAGAAACTTGAGCAGGCTGAGGTCCAAATTTTAAGAATGTTTCTGAACATGTGAAAAAACAACGCAAAAGATGTTACATGATGTGATTCTGTAACAACAGCTCTAATTATGGAAGCACTGTGACTCACAAATGGGGTTTGGTTGGTTTAGTTTTCTCTCTCTCACTGTTGTTCTTACTCTCTTTAACCACCTTATCTGTTTCTGTTTCTATCTGTCATGAGAGATAGTGATGGTGCTCAGGTCATGGGCTTTTTGTTGGTTCATTGTGCTCAGCTGGGTTCTATGAACCATACAAACTTAACATCTGAATATTTCATTCAAACAAATTCTTAATTTCCAAGCAGAACAATCCTAAAAGCTGTTTTTATGTTAATGGAAAACAGGAAATATGTTTTTTAATTTTAAAATTTAATTCCTTTATGTATCGCACTCTCCATTGTTATTTTAGTATTATTTATAAACCATTATAATATTTATTAATAAAATGTTATATTTATAGATACATTATTATATATTTAGTATGTTTACTTCCCTATTATACATTTATTCCACTTTATTTCAAATTTTCTATTTTCAGATTTAATTTAATTTTATTTTTAGTAATTTCATGCTTTTGTCATTTTGTATCAGTTTTGTTTTTCCTATGTACCCTTATTTCAGTTTTAGTTTTAGTACTTTTAGTACTTCAACTTATTTCAGTTAGTTGCCAAGGAAGCATTTCTAAGTTTAGGTTTTTCAACTTCTATTTATATAATGTTAAATATGTTATATTCACCATTCTATTTTGTTTCATGTAAGCTTTATTTAATTTACTGAAGCAGATTTTTAATAGTTTTATTATTTTTAATTTTAGTTTACCATAACGTGGGTTTTATGGGAATTGAATTTTGCCTTCATGCTGATCCACAGGTGATCATTCGAATGTGTAAAATCATCGATAAGACGTGTCTATCACCCACACCGACATTGGAGCAGCACCTGATGTGGGATGATATCGCTATCCTGGCCAGGTACATGCTCATGCTGTCCTTCAACAACTCTCTGGATGTAGCCGCCCACTTGCCCTACCTCTTTCATGTTGTGACCCTGCTGGTGGCCACAGGGCCTCTTTCGCTGCGGGCATCCACGCATGGCCTGGTTATCAACATCATCCACTCCCTCTGCACATGCTCCCAGCTGAGTTTCAGCGGTAAGATGCCATTTTTGCCCTAGATAAATGTTTTCATAGATAAGTGATTTATTGATAACTGAAGTGTCTTGTTCTTCTGCTGTGCAGAGGAGACCAAGCAGGTGTTGCGTCTAAGTCTGACAGAGTTCTCCCTGCCAAAGTTCTATCTGCTGTTCGGCATCAGCAAGGTCAAATCGGCTGCGGTCATCGCCTTTCGTTCCAGCTACAGGGATCGTTCGTTCTCTCCGGGCTCGTACGAGAGAGAGACCTTTGCTCTGTCATCCCTGGAGACGGTTACCGAGGCATTGCTGGAGATCATGGAGGTATGTTATACTTCATAAGCAGGTGTGGTGTGGTAAAGCAGTAAGTGAATAATCACATTTCTTCCATCTTAAAGGGGTCATATGATGTTGCTAAAAAGAACATTATTTGGTGTAATGCAATGTGTTTATGCGGTTTAAGGTAAAAAAAAGCATTTAATTTTCCACAAAATGTACATTATTGTTTCTCCTCTATGCCCCGCCTTTCTGAAACACGTAGATTTTTACAAAGCTCATCGTTCTGAAAAGCATGGTGTGCTCTGATTGGCTGAATACCTCAAGCGTGTTACGGAAATGTTACGCCCCTTACCATACTGTGTCCCGGCGCGACGAGACAAAACCAATAAAACCCATTATAAACGAGGCATTTGTTGCATCCAGTGGGGACATAATTACTTATTATAATGACTTCTACTGTGTTTTTACATGTTGCATCATGCCGCGTAAACATAAAACCCTGTCTGCATTTGTGATCGGAGAAATGACAAACAACAAAGCGCTACTCTACACTGCTCAAAAACTCGCGTTTGAATAGTCAGTGGCAAATTCTTTAAATGTATACAGGTTGTGAGTCAGAAGCGCCAGACTGTCCTGGCAAAGTTGGAACTGCCCCACTTTATAGAAACATTATGTCCTCTTTGGAAGGCAAAAACAAAGTAGTTTCACTTTCACAACAAAACACACAGCGGCTAGAGTGAGCGGCGCCCGGCGTATTCGACGAAGGAGGCTTGCGTCAAACACATGTGACGACCCCGGGTTGGACTCTGCTTCGTCCACGGTGAAAGCAGATCCGGCGATCCACAGCGACCACTTGTAGTATTTCCTCAGCGACCAGTACAGATCAGCCTTCTATGGGAAGACGAAGTGAGTTTTTTTTGGATATGTCCTCTCCAAGGCCAAACAAAGTAGTTTCTTCTTCCTCAATTTAACAACGAACCACACAGCCCCCACTTCCACAATTAATGGCAGCGGGGAGAACAATATATATAACAGACGAGAATAAAGTTACGCTTCTTTTCTTGCCTGGGCACCATTTGGGCGGCGTGATGTAAATCTTCCCACATAGTGAGGTAGACATGTGGGGGCGTGTTTAAACGAGGTGTTTTAGAGAGCGTGGACCAGTCTTAACCCTTGCTAAAGCATATCTCTTTGGATGAGACTTTAGTTTTGCACAATTTACAGACTATTCTTTATGCACCAAGAGCTTGTATTACTCCCAACCTCAGAGAACGTCCCCCCCCGAAACATTGAAATCGCATCATATGACCCCCCACTTCTAAGTGGACTAGTTTGAGTGCGAAAGTCACTCTTTCTAGGGGACACTTTGCGTTTATATTTACTTCTTTTGCCTTGGGTAGCCACCCAAATAAGAATGGACATGGTCAAAACTCCCCATCTCATATAGCCTATTAATATAGATTTGTGCTTTGCCACCGACATCTGGTATTATGTCACGGTTTGCCATTAAGTCTGCGTTAGCAGTGTTTCTTCAAGAAAGTGCTAGCGGTTCTGTTAGTAGTAACTGCTGTGTTCACAGGAAACGGTTGTTTAGTTACTTTAAAACGCTACTTTTGATAATCGACTTCAAAAAAAGCTCAAATGTAATGCATCTGTTTGTTTCATTTCTTATATATTTCTTTGTTTGCCGTACGTAAAAGTGTGCTAAATGGCTTGACTGGGTTTTTCCCTTTGTGTTTAGGCATGTATGAGGGACATTCCAGGTTGTAAATGGCTGGACCAGTGGACCGATCTGGCGCAGAAGTATGTAAACTCTGCTCTGTATAAATGAATTTTGAAATAATTTACTAATAAACTAAAGTTTGAGTTCACTGGTATGTGTTCAAGTCAGATTCATGATGAACTTGTATGTGTGTGTTTAATGTGCAGGTTTGCATTTCAGTACAATCCGTCCCTGCAGCCACGGGCTCTTGTGGTATTTGGTTGCATCAGTAAACAGGTCACACATACTCAAATTAAACAAATCATACGGATCCTGAGCAAGGCCAGCCCTCTACTCAGCATCGACCGGGTCAGAACCTGTCTGCACTGTCAGTCTACCTTTGAAGCATGAACAGTCCATAAGCTGTATTGTGTACTGATATTGCTCTGCTCTGGAAAGTAGTAAATTTTGATGTGCTATGCTGTGTGTTCTGATCGTCTTGGGTGAAGATGTTGCCATCTAGCTTTTCAGTAATCTTTTCTGTCGTTTAAGAAGAACTGTGTTTTTTTTCTTAGGGTTTGGAGAGCTGCCTGAAGGGACCTGATAACTGTAACAGCCAGGTGCTGATCGAAGCAACCGTCATTGCCCTCACTAAACTACAGCCTCTGCTCAACAAGGTATCAAATTACAGTGTTCTTCTAGATATGACTGTGTGTGTGTGTGTGACTTGTTTAACTGTGTGGTGTCACTCAGGACTCACCAATGCACAAAGTACTATTCTGGGTTGCTGTGGCCGTGCTGCAGTTGGATGAGGTGAATCTGTACTCAGCCGGAACTGCTCTGCTGGAACAAAACCTACACACACTCGATAGTCTGCGAGTCTTCAACGCTAAGGTTTTAATATAACACTCTCTCATATGTCAAGTTGCAGCACATATACAAACATACGTAGGCCCACGCTATCTTGGAAACCACCCATTATTGGCCACCTTCAGTTACAGAATAAATGAATCATGAGTGACAAATACACTTCCAGATAAGGTAATTCTACAGTAGCTTTGGTAACCAGTCGTTTGCTATTGAGTACTTAAAATTAAAGATTTTTGTGAAGTTGACATTTAGTTTACATTGTAGCATGCTATTCTCACATTAATGACACAACTACTTAAAAATCTAAAGTGACCTAGTGAAGGCAAAAGGATTTGTCTTGTCTATCTCTCAGAGTCCTGAGGAGGTTTTTATGGAGATTCGTCAGCCTCTGGAATGGCACTGTAAACAGATGGACCATTTTGTTGGTCTCAACTTCAACTCCAACTTTAATTTTGCTTTGGTCGGGCACCTGTTGAAAGGTATTGAGTGGGTTTTATGCAAAAATATTTAAACATGGTGTGTGTTTGTTGGGAAACTATCACATTTCTGTTTGATTTTGGCAGGGTTCAGACACCCATCTCCCACCACAGTGGCACGCACCATCCGGATCCTGCACATGCTGTTGGCTTTGGTTGGAAAACACCTGAACTGTGATAAGTTTGAGGTGAACACACAGAGTGTTGCATATCTGGCAGGTAAGGAAACCACTGCTATCTCCCCATTTTTCCTCTGTCTTCTCTGTTTGTGTCTTTACGTTGGTTATTTAGGGTTCAGTAGAGTGAGTAACGTTTGTGTATGTGCATTTGTATAGCTCTCCTCCCAGTGTCAGAGGAAGTGCGTAGCCGCTGCAGCCTGAAACACAGGAAGTTGTTGCTCCTCTCTGATGTTACCATGGAGAATGTTCCCATGGATACGTACTTCCTACATCATGAAGATCCTAGCTGCAGGTACCACCTAGACAGCAGATTAGGGTGAATTTATACTATCATCTTTTGTAAAACACAAACCTTTTGCTTCCCAGTTCATAAAGCATGATCTTTATCATCCAGAACGCTGCAGGAAAGCCAGCTGTGTTTCTTTTTGTCCATCCCCCGACGTCTAAGTGTTCCCCTGAACGTAACGATGATACTGTCGTTGGTTACACCTATTGCCTAGTCACACCCATAGTTTGATGTGTTTGCGACGCCGCTCTATGCTCCCCCGCCCCCCTTTTTCTATTCCCTTCTTTTTCCCTTTCCACGGAACCACGCAATCCAGGTATACTTTCTCATGGCATGGGGCAACCTTCCCAGGTCAACACCAAGACGCTTCTAGGTAACTCCATGTTGTTTTATGAAAACAGTGTCCTAGATTGTGACTTTGTGTAAACTCTATATGTTTTCACTTATTTCTTTAGTGTATAGTGTGTTAACATACAGGATGAAGATATTTATCTGTGATTTTAGGTTATCAGGCAATTCTCCTTTCCAATCCGATAAAGGCTAAAAATGTAAACATTTGCATCAGCCGATTTGAAAAAATGTATGCTGATATGCCTTGCCGATAAGATGAGTAACTCACATGGTTGGGTCGCTAAGCAGATCAAGATCAAGTTAGCTATTTTTGGTCAATTCGGGAAATTCTTTTGCTCTGAAGCGTGATTAGGTCACGTTTCTGCGATTGCAACTTTACACTTTGGAGAATTGGAAGTACAGGCTTGACATATAACAGTGGTTATGCTTAGAGGTAACGTTAGCAGGTCCCCCTTGTGCGGCGCTCCCATATTGCACGTACAGGTTCCTTGGTGATGGTGTTTTATTATTTAGGGGTACTATTTTCCCCCCCCTCCCTCCTTGCGCTCTAGGCCTACGTGTAATAAAATGAAAAGTAAAATACACTAATAACATTAGATACTTGTGTTTTTGTTATAAATAAAGCTGTTATGTCATAAAAATCACGAGTGTTTGATTTATAGGTCAGAAAGCGATAGCTTACATGAATAAAATTCCCAAACGTGATTTTAATATTAATATGTAATATTTTTTTCAAATGGGATATCCACAAATCAAGGGACTAAAGGTATTAGAATGTTTACTACAGTCTTTTGCCTTAGACCATTTTATATAATGTAAATCCACAAATTAAATTGTTTCAGGTTTCATCTGTATCTGTCAAAAAACCACACAAAAAAAAAACAGCAGAGATTGATTTTCTTGTAGTTGTTTTCAAAGCTTTCTATGTACTCTCTTTAAAAAAAAACAAAAATACTTTATAAATTATTTACTGGTGCTAAAAATAAGTTTTTGCACAAAACTAACCAAAATTAAAAATAATTTGTTTATAATTTCTGCACAGGAGAGACTTGGTGTTAAGGTTTCAAAACAAAAGGAAATGTGTATCGGCATTGGCTATCAGCCAAAATGATTTGAAAAATATCGCCATATCAGATATCAGCAAAAATCCAATATCGTGCATCCCTAGTTTTAATGATCTTAAAATGTTTCTCTTAGACACCAGAAAAAGCTTTGACCACTTGATATCAGACAGCAAAGCACCGAAGAGGCCTGAAATGGAATCGGGTATCACAACCCCGCCCAAGATGAGAAGAGTTGCTGAAAACGAATATGAAATTGGTGAGTGTCACAAAGAAGTCAAATGATTCTCTATGTTTGCATCTGTTTATAACTTTTTGTTTCCTGTTGAAAGAAACCCCAAGAATGACACATCACCACCTGCGGAAGGTCTCGGTGTCTGAGTCCAATGTCCTGCTTAATGAGGAAGTTCTCACAGATCCTAAAATCCAGGCACTGCTTCTTACTGTGCTGGTAATGTCTTTCTTTCTCAGAATGAATTCAAACCCTTTTTTCACTTCCTCATTCACAGATAAGTTTGCATATAGAATTTAAATATTTGTAAAAAAAAAAAAATTTTTTAATCATTTTCTGTTCCTCTGCCATTTCCTTTTAAACCCCCCTGCCAACTACCATTTCCTTTAAACACTGATCCAAACCTCCATCCTCTGAATTTGAACTCATCTGTATTGTTCAATGATTTTTCAGGCCACTCAAGTGAAAAACACATCGGATGAATTTGAGCAGAGGATCCTGTATGAGTTTCTAGCTGAGGCCAGTGTTGTCTTCCCAAAGGTCTTTCCTGTTGTGTAAGTCCAACTGCAGCTCACCTGCTCTTCAATACATTTGAGACACAATGATGAAATGAGGCTCTCATTGTTGTATGTTGACTTTTGTTTCAGTCACAACCTCCTGGACTCGAAGATTAATACTTTGTTGTCGCTGTGTCAGGACCCAAATCTTTTGAACCCAGTCCATGGAATTGTGCAGAGTGTAGTTTATCATGAAGAGTCGCCACCTCAGTACCAAACATCCTACCTGCAAAGTAAAGCAGCACACATCTCTACCACACACGCACACTTCTGTAGAACTGCTGTCAGAGTCTAAACCTTGGGGTTTAATCTGATGATTGAACAGAGTCAAAATAATCTTCACTGCTTGAGCAATGCAGGATCCGTGGATGTGAGAGTCTGATCTGTGTGAACGTCAGAGTCTGATGAGTGGGTGTGACAGTCCAATCAGAGGATGTGAATGTGGCTGAAAATGTGGTCAGTGGTCATTTTTACTTACCTTTTACTTACCTCTACAGCTTTTGGGTTTAATGGACTCTGGAGGTTTGCTGGTCCTTTCTCTAAGGTATTTGACACTGAATTTGTTCTCAAAATGCAACAGAGAAAAACATTGATCATAATCCAGTTACTTTACTGCAGTTTTAGAATTAGAACATTTAATGAGAGGATAAAGATGATATGATTAGATAATATCTGCAGAAACATGAGCTGCTCTCTGTTCCACAGCAAACTCAGTTCCCAGACTATGCGGAGCTGATTGTCAAGTTTCTGGATGCACTGATTGATACCTATCTGCCCGGCATCGATGAGGAAACGAGCGAGGAGGGTCTGCGGACACCCACCTCACCATACCCTCCACCTGTCCAGAGCCAGCTCAGCATCACTGCCAACCTCAACCTCTCTAATTCAATGACCTCACTGGTCACCTCCCTGCATGCACCAGGTCAGTATATAAGACTGTTTATTTTAAGGTGCCTCTCACTCTTACTGGCTAACAACTGTGAGTTTTTCAGCAACTGCTTTTCACAGATCAAGCATGATTATGTCACTTCTTACATCAATCAATCAAGCAATCCAACTTTATTTTTAAAGCACTTTAAAACAAAAGTGGACCAAAGTGCTGTACAGAAGAATAAATAAAAACATAAAATACGTAACTCATCCAAGGCATAAAATACAGTATGAATAAAGTCATCCACTCTCTTCATTTTAACTTTTACACTTTAAAGCTTTAAATTACTGTTCAAATATAGGCTTTATATCGTGACACTTCAGAAAATCATTTTGTTTGTTTGTAGCTTTGTACAATTATGCATGTATGTTTTTGCTTTGAGCAGGAATCGATAAAGAGAAGGTGGATCTGTCCCCCACCACGGGTCTGGCAGCTAGCGGACGCACACGCCACGGTTCAGCCAGCCAGGTCCAGAAACAACGCAGCACCGGCAGCTTTAAAAGACCTAGTATCAAAAAGATTGTATGAGACCTACAGCACAGCAGGATTTAGCCCCTGCTGGAGCTCTGACATACAGTGGGTACGGAAAGTATTCAGACCCCCTTAAATTTTTCACTCTTTGTTATATTGCAGCCATTTGCTAAAATCATTTAAGTAAATTTTTTTCATCATTAATGTACACACAGCACCCCATATGACAGAAAAAACACAGAATTGTTGACATTTTTGCAGATTTATTAAAAAAGAAAAACTGAAATATCACATGGTCCTAAGTATTCAGACCCTTTGCTCAGTATTTAGTAGAAGCACCCTTTTGTTCTAATACAGCCATGAGTCTTTTTGGGGAAAGATGCAACAAGTTTTTCACACCTGGATTTGGGGATCCTCTGCCATTCCTCCTTGCAGATCCTCTCCAGTTCTGTCAGGTTGGATGGTAAACGTTGGTGGACAGCCATTTTTAGGTCTCTCCAGATATGCTCAATTGGGTTTAAGTCAGGGCTCTGGCTGGGCCATTCAAGAACAGTCACAGAGTTGTTGTGAAGCCACTCCTTTGTTATTTTAGCTGTGTGCTTAGGGTCATTGTCTTGTTGGAAGGTAAACCTTCGGCCCAGTCTGAGGTCCTGAGCACTCTGGAGAAGGTTTTCCAGGATATCCCTGTACTTGGCCGCTTCATCTTTCCCTCGATTGCAACCAGTCGTCCTGTCCCTGCAGCTGTAAAACACCCCCACAGCATGATGCTGCCTCCACCATGCTTCACTGTTGGGACTGTTTTGTACAGGTGATGAGCAGTGCCTGGTTTTATCCACACATACCGCTTAGAATTAAGGAAAAAAGTTCGCTCTGGTTCATAAGACCAGAGAGTCCTTCAGGTTGTTTTTTTAGACAAACTCAATGCGGGTTTTCATGTGTCTTGCACTGAGGAGAGTTTTCCGTCGGGCCACTCTGCCATAAATCCCGACTGGTGGAGGGCTGCAGTGATTGTTGATTTTCTACAACTTTCTCCCATCTCCCGGTTGCATCTCTGGAGCTCAGCCACAGTGTTCTTTGGGTTCTTCTTTTCCTCTCTCATCAAGGCTCTTCTCCCCGATAGCTCAGTTTGCCCGGACGGCCAGCTCTAGGAAGGGTTATGGTCGTCCAAAACGTCTTCCATTTAAGGAATGGGGGCCACTGTGCTCTTGGGAACCTTAAGTGCTGCAGAAATTTTTTGTAACCTTGGCCAGACCTGTACCTTGCCACAATTCTGTCTCTAAGCTCTTCAGGCAGTTCCTTTTGACCTCATAATTCTCATTTGCTCTGACATACACTGTGAGCAGTAAGGTCTTATATCGATAGGTGTGTGGCTTTCCTAATCAAGTCAAATAAGTATAATCAAACACAGCTGGACTCAAATGAAGGTGTAGAACCATCTCAAGAATGATCAGAAGAAATGGACAGCACCTGAGTTAAATATATGAGTGTCACAGCAAAGGGTCTGAATACTTAGGACCATGTGATATTTCAGTTTTTCTTTTTTAATAAATCTGCAAAAATGTCAACAATTCTGTGTTTTTCTGTCAATATGGGGTGCTGTGTGTACATTAATGATACATCATGATACATGGTACATTTTAACTTAAATGACTTTAGCAAATGGCTGCAATATAACAAAGAGTGAAAAATTTAAGGGGGTCTGAATACTTTCCGTACCCACTGTATATTGCGCTGCATTTTATGCAGTTTCTCTTCACTTCTGCTAAACCCACCATTTACGGTTATCTTTAGGTTCTCTTGAAACTGTTCAGCCGTGTTTACCAGGAATCAAAATAAACTGAACGCCTCTTTTAAAACCAGTCACTGTTTGACAAAGTATGGGAGGAAGTCCAATAAGATTTTGGTTTTGTTTGTGCATAACAGAATTTTAACTTGTTTATTTTATTTTATTTTCTTACTTTTGAATCACAGACATTGTTTAAAAGCACTAATTTCTGTCTTAAATTTAATAGATGAAAGTATTAACCAAGTGCCATTCTTTTGTTCAGATGTATTTGATTTTATTTACTTTTGTGGTCGTTTCTTTTTAGAATGATTTTGTTTCCTGGAAAGTCAGTGCTAATGAGCAAAAATTTGTGAGCTGTACCCTAAATCAAAAATGTACAATCGTTAATGCAGTACTGCAAGAATGAACCTTTAATAGACTTTCAATTTTATAGTACAAGGAGGAAATATTTGTAAGAGACGAGTTAAGTTGCTGGTCCATCTAAACTATGATCCCTGTCCAAAACCCCACTTACTTTACCAAATTTCTTTGTGTGAATTTCTGAATTTTGATTGGCCTGATCTATCTGAAATGTATTTGCTGTTATTTCTCAATCTATTACAGCTCTTGTGGTGGTTATGATCTGTCAGTTTTGGATTAGAGGGGAAAGTTTTAAGACAATGTAATTTGGCGTATTAAAAAAAAGCAGTTTTGCAGGAAAAATAACAGTTAGCTGAAAAAACATTCAGATATAAAAAAAAGGGGGGGGAGACAGCAAAGATCTCATTGGGTTTCACTATGATATATGGCCCCTTGAACAAAAAGAGATTGAAAAACTTGCTTTTTTAGGGACAACTCTCATGCTTTTCTCAAAGTCTACTTGAGCCTTATTTCTCAGCATGTTTTGTTTCTTTTGCTTTGTGAACTTTAACATTCTGGGTTCCACAAGTCTGTACCATCCAGTTTGGAGTTTGTTGGACTGCAACAGGTTTTATTTACTGGTCATGTACAGTACATGTTATGCCCTGTGTGCTGATGTTTGTATCTTTGTTTTATTTTCCTCTCAAATGAAATCCAAGCTTGAAATCTTTTATCGTTACCCCATATACAATGGTGCCATTTTTACTCTTAGACATGTTGAAATCTGTGTATGTGGGGTGGGGGTCGATTAGATTTTTTTCAGTTCTAATCATTTTTATATTGGTATGTCTTAACATGAGAAATGTCAAGGGTTGAACAGGACTTTAGTAATGGCAGAGATTGTTGGATGTTTCAAACACTAGAGTGAAGTTTTTTTCTCTTTCGGCACTTGAGGTTATGCAAATTTTACATAATTGTTCTCTTTTGTTTCTTTTTTTTTTATGCGGAGAGCTTCAACTCTGTAAAAAAAATTGTGTAAAAATAGAAAAGTATATTTACTACACTGTAAATACAAGTGACTATGACATTGTATTATTTAGCTTTTTGTAAAGCAGTTAATTACTGAATATGTACAACATTAAATATGAATTACTGTCAATCATGTTCACTGCATTATGTCAATTAACATGGAGGAAATATTGAGGGTTGCACTGAAGATCGAAATCGTTTGTGTTCTCTGGACCCTCTTTATAGTACACTATTGTTATCATCTGATTTCATATTTACAGATGTAACACTAATAAAGTCCATTTCTGTCCAGTTTGTTTATCATTGTGGTTTATGTCTTAAAACTTGTTTTGATTTTGCTGGTAAAAAGGTCACACTTTAGATAAATCACATCTGAAGACTACTGTAGATTCCTTATCTGTTTCTTTAAAGTAAATGAGTAAATGGATCTATACACTTATTTGATCCTAAATAAAATGTTACGTGTAAAAACAATATTTCAAAATAATAAGTTGGTACTTTGTAAATACTTGTAATCCCTGTATATTGTCCAAATAAATCTTGACAGGGATTTTTTTTTTATTAAATGGTAAAGGTAAATTATTAATAACTTGTGTGCAAACCATAGACTGTAAAAAGGTGCAAACATTAAAAGGGTGCTATCTCAGGTGAAGTGTAAAATGCAGTTACACATTCATAGGGATAAAACAATTACATAAAGGTTTTTCTTCTGTTTACATATGTTATTAAAATGTTAATTAAAGTTTACCTTGTTTTTTAATGATGCAGCATTAATCTCACGAGTGTTTCAAGTCCGACTCCGTTTCCCGCCAATCAGTTTGAGCGGGAGATCGCTTGCCAACAGACCACACCCTTTCTCAATCACTTTAGACCAATCGAAACCGTTTTTACCTGTTCAGCGTTGTTCACTCTGTTTTTGTGATTGGTTGTCGTAGAGTATTTATTTATTTTTCGTAATTTTGTACTAAATATTGTAAATAATATAGTTGCATATGCATTGAAATACATCGTTTATAGTCAAGTTTTGAATTTTGTTAGTTAATTTTACATCACCTGAGCTAATGATAGCTGTCACGAGCACACGTGCGCTCCCGTGACGTCACGCACACGCCAACGCTGCTGAACCTCAAGGTGAGCAGAAAGATGTCGAGCACAAACTCGAGAAATTATGTAAAATGAGGGTCTCTTTCTGATTTGTTTGTTCGGTGGCGCATGTGTTGATTAGGTAAATGTATCATTTGGTTTTTGGCATGTTTTCACATTAAAACCAAAATTGACTTCAACCACGTTTTGACCCCATAAAGGTAAACTCATTACTCAAATGGGACCCATTTCATTTGTCAAATTATTAAAATCACAGAATGATTAAGACTGCAGCTGCTTACCTTAATTCATATTTCCTCTGAATTTGATGGTTGCATGTTACTAGTCCTACTCATTTAACTACAATTCCATAAAAATGCAGTTGATTCAACAATATACTAAGTTTTGAAGAGTGAGTTTAGTAGTAGGATTCCTCTGTATCCTTGTATACGCAAGAGGAGTTATTGGCACATTTATGTTTTTTTTTTTGCAAAAGCTACTTCTCTTTGCTGCCATGGCTTTATTTTCACCGATACAGTAAACAGGTTTGTTTGGGGATTAGAAGGTTCTAGTTTTATCCTGAATATTGTTTTTATTACTGTATTATGACCTATATTGGGATATCCCACTTAGTGCTATATTGAAATTCCTCTTTTTATTCTTCTCCACATACACATAAATGTAAGCTTAACATCAACCTCGTATTGAGTTGAATTGTTAACACTGTAAAAATAATATATATATATTGATACTGATACTCATGGGTGGCCAGAAATCAAGATGTTTGGGGAATGTCATGGTGACCGCTGTATTTAACAGTGTGTCGATTATGTGTTGCTGGGATATTTGAGCTGCTAATGAGATTGCTCTGGTTCAGTCTTCTATTGCAGAAGTGTTGGTGTCAAAGCTCATTCCCCCTCTGAGCTCAGACATCTCTCCTTACAGTCTGCTGCCACTCAAGAAGACTAGGCATGGTCTTATTAGATGTAGCTGACCTCTCGATCTCTCTCTCTCTCTCTCTCTCAGTGGGATCAGTGGAAAGAGGATGCTGCTGTCATTTAGGCCGCTGATCTCCGTCTCTGTGTTGACTCTGCTAAGCTGGTGCTGGTACAGTTTTAGGAGGAGGAGGACGACAGCTCCTCTCTGGACTAAAGAGAACGTGTGTTGTTCGGACAGCAGCAGCCCTGTTCACTCCTCTCCTGCTGACTCCAGTATTTTGGGTGAAAGGTCAGTAGTTCAGACCATACATGAGTTGTGTCTTGTTGTTTAAAGGTTGCATACTTGGTTAGCCACAGTTTTAGGTGATAATATCTTCTTATATTAATTCTTCTCTACAAATAAGGGTTATCTGAGCTGTAAATTTGACCTACAGGAGGTCATAAATGATGCTAGGGAGTCCACAAAAATTTTACAATTAAAACATTAAAGGGGTCATATGATGCGATTTTACCTTTTCCTTTCTCTTTGGAGTGTTACAAGCTCTTGGTGCATAAAGAAGATCTGTAAAGTTTCAAAGACTTAAGTCTCAAATCCAAAGAGATATTCTTTATAAAAATGTATTCATAGGGCCCTTAAGATATTAATGAAATATGTAACTTTTTTTTATTCTGCTTTTTTTAAAAGAAAAATAATGATGATATTTGTGATTTATTTAATTATTTTCTTCAGTTTCACGTTTTACATACACACTTTTACAACAGCTATATTTTTAACACAGAAAATGATAATCTCGTATATGCTGTCAGTTACTTTTGTTGCCTTATGCTATATATATATATTACATATTTTTCTCACACAGTGTAAATGGGGTTTTTATTCATAGTAATATAGAGCTGTCTTTTTATTGTGGGAATGGAGGTCCATTGCAAGGGGCTCATATTCGGGAGTCCTTGACAGCAAAAATGTTTCAGAACCCCTAATCATCCTTTTACCAGTGGGAGTAATGTTTCCAAATCTTGGTTTATGCCAAGTTATGCTGAAACTTATCTCGACCAGTCCAAGTAATTCACTTTCAAAAAACAGACAGATTAGCTTTTTCCAGAGTGAAGACAAACACCGGACTGTTTCTGTTTTTCTTCTCTTACAGTGACCTGAACATGGACCACAGCATCTCAAGATCCTCTGAAATCAAAAATCTTACCAGCACCATATCCAAAATAGGCCTCACCAAGGGAGTTCGACCCGAGCCAGAAGGAGAAGTATCTGTTCGTTTCCCTGAGACTCTCCTAACTGAGCAAGAAAAGGACAACATTGCTGGTGAAGGTCATCCAGAATGTGGAGAAGTTAGTGAAGATGACTCTGGGCTTGAGTCTGATCCGGTTTGTCTGTCTTCAAACCGCCTTCCCATCAACTCTCACACTTTAACAGAACAACAGTCAGGTCCTGTCAGCTTGGACAGTCATGATGGCAGCAGCCTGTCTGATCTCTCCCCTGATAGAGGCTTGAACCTGGAGAACATGGAGAAGATCAGTTCTGTTCTGGTCCAACAGGTCATAGACGCAGTGGCAGAGGACTGGAAAAACCAGGAACCCAGTGAACCACATGAGCTTGCTAGTGTTTCAAGACCTCCACAGAGTGGATTTCTATATGCTGCTCAAGAATCATTCAGCGGTGATGATGACAGCAGAGTATCCCTTCAGGACGTGGGCTCATTCAGGGAAAAACTACTCAGCCATTTAGGAGCTTCTGTTGGAGATGATTCTGGGTGTGGTTCCTGCTTTTCAGACGATGCATCCGGTGTAGAAAGGCTCACCAGAGAGTTGTCTAAGGAGGGCCAAGGGTTTTTGATGACCCCCACAGAAGCAGACACAGTCAGCATTGAGAGCAAAATGACTCCCAGCATGCTCGGAGTGACCAAGGAAGAGGAGGAGGCCTTGAGAGGTGCATGAAACAATTATTTTCCAAACTCATGCAGTTATCCTCCTGTTGAATTATGAAAATTATTGAAATGAATTAATTGGCTTTTGAATTTTTTGTAGGCCTATGCATTATTTTATGGCATCTATATAAAGTGGGACTTCATATGCATCAGTCACAAAGCAGTAAAAATGTCTATGTGTGACATTTACATGGATCTCGTCTCCAGGTTCAGATGTTAAAAGCTGCATTAGTGCCGACGCTCAGGTGAGCAGCTTGGCCCCACCTCCAGCCCCACCCATCATTCTCTGGGACATAGAGGTGCCAGCGGTGAGCCCCGCCCACAGACACACCCACATACGGATATTGTTTGAACATTTGCCCATTAAAAGACTGTATGAATGTGTTCAGAGATGCACCACAGCAGAAAAGATACATGATCTTGACGTATTAGACTACAGAAAAGCTCAAGTTACAGGGCATATAGAGGCCTGCATACTTTGTGTGTGCGTGTTGAGGTTTGTTTCGCTGGTATAAGAAGAAGAGACGTCTTCAATAAGAGACAGAAAGACTTGTTGTCCTTTGAAGATTTAAATCAAGACCTGTCTTTGCAGCATCTGGTTGGTCGATTGATCGGGAAGGAGGGGAAGTTCATGAACTTCCTGAAGCAGAGCTCTGGAGCAAAGATCTATGTCTCCACCCTGCCGTTCACTCAGGAGATTCAAATCTGCCACATCCAGGGTGGAGTTTTCCCATGATGATGATGGGTACCTCACTCCATGCAGAAGCCCAGCGCTGAGTTCATGTCTGTGTTTGTTCATCCAGGCTCACAGCAGCAGGTGGATGATGCTCTCACACTCATCAGGAAGAAGTTCAAAGATCTAGATCTGACTAACTGTGTTCCTCTGCCCTTCCTGCCCATCACTTCCTGGGTGAGGACCCTTAAAATCATATCATATATTAACTCATTCCAAATTCATATGACTTGCTTTCTTCTTTAGAACACGAAGCATCATGACTCATGACTTAAATTTCAAGTTTTCTCAAATTGTGCAATAGCTTTGTGTGAGGAACAAACCTAAATTTAAGTGGAAAATTGGTGTTTTAAGAAACATCATTAGGCCTGTCGCAATAATCAATATATTGACTTATCGCTCAATATATGTACATGACCTCAATAATTTTTGGTGACGCAATATATCGCCCGTTATATTTACTTAAAAATTAATGTCACTATGTTTTATACATTCCACTTGCGCCTGTGTCTTTTGCAGCTTCTCGTACATAACGTGGTGTAGTTGGTGCTAGTTCAAACGTTTCATCTGCAGATATGGTCTTGTTTAGGGATCTGTGCCTTTGTGCATATGAACGTCTGACTGCTGAGTAGGGATTGTATTTTTCAGAAATAGTGTGCACGCTTAATTTACAGAGAAAGAAGGTCTGGGAAAAATCTGTAGATGATAAAATCTCCATACCATTTCTTTGTGCATTTTTCTTTTTTTCTACTTTGCACTTTTTGTTAGAAAATGTTTATTTACTATTTATTCAGGTTTTTAAGGTATCTAATATTTTGATACTTAATTTCCATGATCTAAATATTCTTAAAAATTAAACGTTTGTTGTCATTTGGAAGTGTATAGGCCTTCTTGCATTATTATGCTGTTACATTATTATTATATATTCAGTGGCATAAAATGGTTTTTAAAATTACAATACTATCGCTTATCGCAATTATTTCTGGGGCAATATATCGCACAACAAAAGTTGTTATCGTGACGGGCCTAACCACATGCCGACTTTGATCTACTTGAATGACATTAAATATCCTGATGTGATTGTTCTGACAGTGCCAATTTTAATGCATGGCCTGAATGTGAGAGTAGCCTTGTTTTAACAGCTGATGTTGATCTGTTTCTCTGTAGTGCTGCTGCCTCAGGATGTTTGTGGTGAGGTGATCGTGTCTCAGCGGGTAGAGGCTGGTCATCATCTGGTTGTTTCAGCAAGCACAAGCACTCCATCTATCAGCCCTGTCACCCACTTATACAGCACATGCAGCTGCTGGCTACTCGCAGGCCGCGGATGGGGTCCCAGCTCCTGTGCCCACACCCGCTTTCGAAGGTGTAGTATATAGGACCGTTACTACACACTATAGATCTCTTGTGGAGAGTATTTTTTAATATTCACTGGTAATCGACATTTAGCAATGCTTCTTGGATAGAACAACGACCCACCTGTCCTTATAACATAGCGTTTTAGTTTGCGTTAATCCTCCATGAATTGTCTTAATTTGCTCATTCTTCTCTTTTTTAGAATCAGCACAGCTTTAATTGGCAGCCTTAAAAAGTAACTTTTTTACTATTTTTTTGCTTGCTTTTTCTTTTTTTCCCTAATCTGATCTTGTTTGATATCATAATTTTTCTTTTTTTTAGCTCTTTTTGTTGTTTCATTTATTTTTTTTTTTACCCTAGCTTATTTTTTATTCTTTTGTTGTCTTTTTTTTTGGTATATTTGTCTATTCTTTGGGCTACTTTTTTTTTTATTTTTTTTATTTTCAAGATCTTCGCATAAAAAAGTTACGTTTGATTGTTTCCATTGTCCCCTATTTTAGAATTCAACGCTAGTAGTGTTACAAAACACTGTGAATCAGAAGACCCCAATTTTAAGTATGTACTGTATCAGACCACCTCATGCATGTCCTAGGAATGTTTTTTTTTTTTACACGTTATTTTATTCAAGTGGTAAATTTTCCTATCAAAAACTACCGAAAAACTAAGGCTGCATTTATTTGACAAAACAAGACTGTAATAAAAATAAAAACAGTAATATGGTGAAATGATTACAATAAAAAAATATTTGTTTGTTTTAAAATGTAATTTATTACTGTGTTGGCATAATATAGAAATCAATTTCAAAATAAAAATCTTGGTTACACTTTACTTGAAGGGGTGCGCATAATCATGACATGACACCTTCATAATCATGCCGCATGACACCGTCATAATTATGACATGACACATGTCATGAATATGATGTTTTTTTATGCATGTTTATGACAACAGTCATTAAGTGTCATTCGCTCAGTTATGTAATTTTTAATGCTAAGATGACATTGTTTGAGATGTCTTTTTTATGGGCTATGGTTAGGGGTAGGGTAGGGGTGGTCAAATAATGTCATATTTGCATTACAAATGACATAACTGAGCGAATGACACTTAATTACAGTTGTCATAAACATGCATAAAACCTCCTTCATATTCATGACATGTGTCATGTCAGGATTATGTAGGTGTAATGTCAGTCTTATGCACACCCTTTCAAGTAAAGTGTTACCAACGGCTGCTCTCAATAATAAATTTAAAAATGTCTTTATTGTTTGATCAATTTAATGCGTCCTTGCTGAATGAAAGTATTAGTTTCTTTAAAAAAAAAATCTTACTGAACCCAAACTTCTGAATGTCTTAACAATGTGTGTGTGTTTTGTGTGTATATTATCTTCTATATATATATATATATATATTATATATATATATATATATATATAATATACACACACAGAACGGACAACCATCAATACTGTATATTATGATCGTCCTAACAGAATGTTCAAATTTGCTCAAACTTTGCAAGACAAATTATAATTAGGTTTCATGGAGGCAATGTGGTTATCTCTCAAAATAATTAGGATTTCTTGTTGTCATCTAGTTTTGCGGAACAGTCTGTCTGTTGGACTGTTTCCTGATCTGTCTCTGGATCAGTGTGGGTTGTTCTGTGTGCGCTCCGGTAACAGGAAGTGGCTGGCAGAGAGCCCAGGTCATCCAGTATTACAGAGAGTCTGGAATGGCTCATATCAGATATGTAGATAATGGAGGTTACACCACCAACTGGAATGAACTCGTCACTCCAAACCAGTGATGCACATCAGACCCGGATCAGGTCAGGTAGCTTAAGTTTGGTTTGATTATTTATCTGTAATTGTTTTGGAACGAGTTCAATCTGATATTTGAAGATTGTTTTCACAGGTCAGACTTTGTAATGTTGCCATTCCAGGCAGCAGAGGTTCTGTTGGACAATATCACTCCTTTGCCAGGTAAAACATTGGCCTGTTTATGATTAAAAATGCTTTATGTGCTGTTTTGTAATGCATGCATACATACAGTGTTATTATTCTTTGTACATTTTGTAAAAAAACACACAAATAAATCATAGCTACTGAATTATGCTAAAAAACTAAACAAAAAGCCATTTGTTTGCTTTGATAGGAGAGGAGGAGTTTTCCCTGGAGGCCAAAGCGGCGCTGAAGGAATTAACTGCAAATATGGCCCTAATCATCAAGGTTATAACAAACAAACACATTTGTCTTTCCAGTACATTGATTATTTACACCGTATTGAATGATTCTTGAGATTTGAGGTTCTCAAACTTTTTGTCCGCCCTTTGACCTAAAATATTTACTTGAAATCCCCCCTGAGATTTCAAATTAATACAGTAATTTCACAATAACTTTGACAGTCAATTTATGGTCACATGACATACGGAAACAAATATTTCTCCTTAGCAATTCCATACTCGGTACATTAGTGCTTGATTTAACTTAGTCGCTTACTTTTAATCCCCTATTTCGTTCCCTCAGGCATCTCTCAAAGTGCACCACTCATCACTTATTCATCCCGTAGAAGCGCTCTACACCGACCCTGTCAAAGCCAGTGGTGCCACGACGACGTTTAGGAGGACGAGACGTCACACAAACTAGCTTTTTTCTTGATGGTGACTTAGTTCTGCGCTCTGTCGGTACTGTCCCAGTTTTTGGAGCCAGTTTCTTCAGGGAGTTCGACAATTTCTTCTTGAACCCCTTGACTAGATGGTTGTTTATGTCAGTACAAGGCAGGCTTCACGCTTCGCCATCATGGGCACCCCTCTGTGGCACATTTGGAAACCAGCAGCAGGAGACGAGTCGTGGGTACAGTTGTATTGAAGTTTTTGGCAGTGGAAGGTTCTGCCCTGGACATATTTTCACTACTAATATCCTTACCACTTTCAGCTACTAACCTCCCCTATCACCTTACATCCCTGCCCTGACAGGACTCAACCCCGCAAAACCTTGGGTTTCAAAAAGATCTCCGACTCTCTAAAACCATATAAGTGCATGCAAGAAACTTCACCTTTTTGTTTCAAGCAGCTGTAGTAAAAAGACATTTGAAAGATATACTTAACGTAACCAATTCGACATTCAGCTTTGCCATCCTGGAATCGGCACTTCATGTTAAAGGTGGTGATCGATGTCCGTTTGCTAAGCAGATTCTGTCGGCTGAACTAAACCCTACGTGGGGAGGGATATTTGGGCACCTTGGGTTTGTTTGAAGGACACTGCGTTGATGTTCGACGCAAGATCTTTTATTTTGCTTAATCCTCTCTAATATCAAACCCTTTTGCCAATAAATAAGATAGATTGCCGCCCACTTTGTATATTTGTTTGTTTGTATGAGATTATGTTGGAAAACCCAAATTTTTGAAGAATTCTCCTTCAAATGGTTAATATAACGCACTTTGAATATTGAAAATTATAATTGCACTAATTAAGGTTTAGTGCTCTTTAACGTGCTCACTCGAATATTTTAGCAAAAGACAAAAAAAAGCAAACTAATCGCAGATGTAATATTATTTCACCAACACAGCATGTATTGCTTGACTAGTGAACGATCAAATGATCAAATGTGTTGCCAGTAAAGAGACTCATTTTATAAATCTTATACCAGATCACAAGATTTTTCCATTTTACGAATAATTAAATTTCTTTTCTTTCTTCTTGAATTGTTGGACCGCTTGATTGTAGTTCAATCAAAGAATCCTACATTATTAGAATACGGTTGTTAGGCTCTCATAAAGTTAAATGAATTTCGAAGGATTCATATATTTTGAGTGTATCAGAACGGATTAGTTTTTTTTGTAGTATCTTTTTTTTTTTCTTTCTCTGTTTAGAAATATTTGTTCTTCTCTTGGTCTTTGTATTTTGTTTATTTTCTGTAAGATAAGGGTGGGGACAGTGTTATGCTCTCTGAATGTAAAGCCTTAAAGAACTCCAGCAGTGAAGAGCATTATGATCCCCTGCTGAATGGTTCAGTGCTCTGTACTCTCATGCTGACGCTGCCAAACATCTCACTGCTGTTGAAGTAAAAGATCTGTGGATATCGCAAACATGGTGTGCTTTTCTGTCTCATGTGCTTATGCTGACTTTGCCTTAAATTACAATCAATACACTGCTTAACTTTATAAACCGCTTATAGGCTTTAAAAAAAGTTGAGCATTTCTGAAAAAACGAGCAAAAAAAAAACTTTTGTTTGGGGAATGCTGCCCTGAAAAACCTGCATCACAGATATTGAAGTATATTCAACAAGACTAAATCTCAGAGCTGATTTTAAACGAGGACCAACCTCCATAGCAATAATGTCTGTTGATTTAGCCCATGTCTGATTTATTTAGTATGTCAGAGTATCTTCCTAATAGGTAAAAAGTACATACTCTGGCTGACTTGAAAAAAAATTACATGCTATACCTTTCACATACTTGTTTACGTCCCCAGATGTCAACTTCAGAAGTTTAAATCTTTGTGCGAAATAATCTGTCATTTTTTGTACATAGTATGGCTTCTTTAAGGATGTGGTATTCTTTTTTAAGTGAGGATGTTTTAATTGTGGCTTTTTTGTCAAATCTACTGTGTGTATTTTTTTACTGTCAGTACTAGAATCAAACTTAATTTTTATTGTTACATTGATGAGTCATCATTGTGTAACTTTGCTCTAATATGGGCAATCGATCCAAAAAAGAAGAAAATGCCCCTATAAAATCCATAGTTATCGAGTTTATTGGCGTCAATCAAATGGATACATTTTATCACCAGTTGACTTGAATAAATGTCACATGGCTGTGTACCCATGTGAAAGATTACACAGCAAGGCACTTTGTAGAGGAAAAGGTGACTTATATTGCAATGATTTGCGTGAAATATCGTGGAAAAGTGTACTGAAATGGCCTGAATGATTTAAAGTGACTGCTGACATTCTTCAATAAACATGCAGAAAGCTCCCTGTATTTGGCCCTGCTCTTATATCTGCCTGCCGCAGGGGGTCTGATTGGTTTGCTCTGAGGAAGCTGAATGTCACGGCTGATTCTGTTGCGTGTGTACTCTCATATTCTCCAGTCTTAACTTTGAGATTTCTATTTCGCTAAGCAGAATTTCCTCTCGTTTCCAGAGTAGCCTGATGAATGTGTATTATCCTAAAGAGGCACATTGATCTGTTAGGCAGCTAACAGATGCACAGCATTAAAAAATGAGACTTTCAGTAAGTAGAAGATCCACTCATTAATCAAACACAGATGCCGCTGTGACTGTGGGGCTCCCTCACAGATTGGGCTCATATAACATGATGCAGCTTAATTTTGTCTCCCTTTGCTAGGAGCATAAATCAAGTGGAACTAATTCTACATCTGCTTATTATAACTTACTCTTTTTTTCACAGACTACCATCGCTTTCAAACCTCTCCACTCAATGTACCCGCTTTAACCCTTAGGAATGTCAATAATTTAATAACCAATCCAATATCGGAGTTTGCGTATACCAACATATACTTAAGCAACTTTAAGATTAATCCTCCAGGACTGACCCCTTTATGGGTTTTGAGAAATTTTATTAGGAGACCATTTCGGCGCATGATCTATGTGTTTACTAAGTAAGGCAAGATATTATTGGCTGGTTAAAGAGTTCTCATTTGGCAGTGGGAAGCAGTGCTCTTGTTTTCCACAGTGGATCTTGAATTTTCTTGTTGAACGAGAGCTACACGTGATCATCTGATAAAACTTTCTATTTGCAGACATTGCCCATATCAATTTACTTCACCAATGTCTCACAACTAACTGATCATGGTCCATTCTAGGCATGCCCCACTCTCACTCGCAAAGCAGAAACAGGCTCTGAAATACATTTCCCTGGTTTGTGGGGTGTCCAGCAATTTTTTTTTCAGCACCCCCCCAGGACAATTAGCATACATATCAAAATATGCCTTAGTGTTATGTTTTATATGTACTAAACATATTAAATCTAAGCTAAAATAATTAGAATACAGAAATCACTGGAAATCACTGGAAAGTCCATATCATATGAGAAAAACAAGCATTCCAAGTGTTTCATACAATAAACTCCAGTGATCTTTTAGTATAATTGGTATACTATTATATTTTTTGTTAACTCCTGTTTGAATTATCTTTCACCTATTTATTTTTTCATTTTAGTTAAAGTTTTAGCCTTGTTTGTTCTGACTTTGTTCTTAGTAATCTAACTTTTCACATATGGTTATATAGGTTTTTTTGTATTAGCTTTTAGTTATTTTAGTTAAGTTAGTTTGAGATATTTTGGTACAGTTATTCTGTCAACTGAATTAAAATAAGTTTAAGTTATGTTCATTTTATTTCAAGTAATTAAAAGTTTTTTTGGTTTGGTTTTAGTTTTCGTTAATGATAATACTGTGTACTTTCCAACTTTCAAGACAACTGAAATCCAAATAAACCTGATCATTTATAATATATCTTACTAAGTAATCTATCTTCTTATATCTTACTTTCACTAACGACTGATTTTGTGGGGATGCCACTAATAATAAGTCAAACTACAATGACACAAGACAGAATACGCTTGTGCCACAAAGAAAAACTAGATTTTATTTCAGTGTTTTGAATTACAGTGCTTAATTTTAGTTTTAAACATGCATTTCCTATTTCAAAAGGCCTTTTGGTTGTATTTATTCAGAAGGTGGCGCGAATGTAAACTTAATAGGGTTTAAAGAGCTTACTGAAGAGCTGAATATACTCTCGTGGTTCCTGTCAAACACTGCCAACCAACAGAAGGCGTGGCTTCCTTTGATAGGTAGGCGCATATCTCCGCCGGATTGGTTGGCTGACGCTTTCAGCCACGCCCTCTCCTGAGAGGGGCGGGAGCTGCGCGCAGATCACACGTGTGACGCTAGCGCTCCCGCTTCGGTAATATTCCTTGAGCTGGGGCTGCAGTTCCTGTGTGTATGTGTGTGTGTATGCGTGTGCTTGGAGTTGGTTGGGCTTTGAGCTATGGAAGCGGACGCGAGTCAACTCACCTCTGGAAGCCCGAATGATTCGCAACACGACCCGGGGTAAGAAGACAGGATGAGTGCGCGCGCGCCCACCCACCCGTCTGTGTGTTTGGAGTTTGATTCTGTTTTCTGCGCGAGCGAGCGCGTGTCCTTTCTCTCGCTCAGTTCTGCTAATGTTTTGAATGACAGGTCATTTCTAACGGCTCATTTCAGCCGGTTCACAGCTCAAGCTCTTTATCGCTCTTTATGAGGTATTTACACGGAAAATGGCCGTTTTGACATCCGGAGTCACTTATAACATGTTTTCTCCTTACAGTAAAATGTTTATCGGTGGCCTCAGCTGGCAAACCTCACCAGGTAAGGCGAATCGCTTCTTTTTTCTGAGTTTTGTTTTATATTTATCCATGGCTGAGAGCTGTGTGATGTTTGTATGTGTCACTGCGCACAAGGTTATTGTGATTTCCAGTCATCTGACACTAAAAACGAGCGACGAGACAACTTTAACGCTCTCATTATAATCAACGATGTGTGAAGCGCGCGCGACCTTCGTTGATTATAACGGCAGCGTGCAGGTTTAATCGCGTCGCTCTCTTGCACTGGAGACACGGCGTAACCCTCTTGTGTCCTTGTGTTTGTGTTCAGACAGCCTTAGAGACTATTTCAGTAAATTCGGGGAGATCAGAGAATGTATGGTGATGCGCGACCCCACAACCAAACGCTCCAGGTAAACACACGTGCTTTCTCTATGTCCCGCTGTCTTTATTCTGCTGTATTACATTGCTGATCAAGAAGAACAGGATAGGAAGCTGATTCATTGACATTGAGTTAGCAGGACTGTACTGTATTAGAAAGCGATTCCCTTTGTAATATAATTTAGTGATTTCTAAATTATATTACAAAGGACAATGTTTTAGCTCATATATATTAAAGGATCTATCTATCTATCTATCTATCTATCTATCTATCTATCTATCTATCTATCTATCTATATACTACCTACATACCTACCCAAAACATTATATTATAGCCATATGTCTCAGTCTTTTCTTTTTTTACATAATTGACAGTTATATAGGTGAGGTGACCCTAATAAGACCACAAACCATATAATCCCTCTAGTAATATTTTGAAACATGTAAAGACCAAGCATGAGAGTAATTATATTTCGTAGCAAATACAGATATTTTTATATCTATATAAAATCTAAAAATATATTTGGATATATTGCTAATATCGACTCTATAGAAGTCGCATCACACTTGTATATATAATATAATAATATATATATATATATATATATATATAGATAAATTGGTGTGTGATATGTTTTATATATAGTGGTCGAGTACTTGAAAAAATAATATAAAATGATGAGATTTATAAATCAAAAAGTTTGATATTGGTTTCTCTCTTCGTATTTTGTTTTAGTAATATTCCATATTTGGGAAAGATGTGGAGTGTTTGTAGCGCTGGAGTGGCATTTCAAAGAGATGCAGTAGAACAAAAAAAACTTATAAAAAGTGTTTGTAATTACATTAAATGGGGAAAAAAATAATACTATCACTATGTATAATCCATAAATATTTAAGTTTATTCCATAAACTTTTTCTTTTTGTCAGCGTGAGCTTCTAAGCAATGATGCCATTTGACCTCTATTGTTCAATTTAAACCAGGCTAAGAACCCACTGAACTCATCTAAAAACATTAACAGAATTAATTTGCTCAAAACACTATTCAGAACTTTACCCACTTGCACTGAGAAAAAAAAAGACATGCACAAGGGGCTATAGGGCCTAAAAAATGACCTCGCCGTTAGAGTCCGGTTTAGAATCGGGGCGATGAAAGAATGTCTTAAAAACTTAATTTTGTCAGTTCATGTCAAATATGAATATTTAAATTACAATAGATTTTTTTAATTTTCTTTCATTTATAGTAATAATCTTTAAATTTAGTTTTTAGTGGGCTTTAAAGGTTCACTTCCCCTGTAAAAATATCTGATGTGCTATAAATGACCCTTCTCCACTCAAACAACAGCTAGTCATCCTGACAAGACCCTGCCAATAGTTGGATCCTCGGGAGGTCATTTCTGGACAGTGTTTATTACTGGTATATTTTCTACCTGTGCACTGTATGTGTTTCATGTGTTTGTATAATGCATGTATAGTATATATCTATACTTTATTCAAGGGCATAAGAACAATTTGTGTTAAAAAAAAAGTGTAGCAGTGACACACTAAAGCATTGAGAAGTTGTGATTATCTCTCAACAAGTGGAAATTTCTAGAAGTGTCATAATGATTGCAACACCCCTGCTTTCACTGAGTGTATCAGCAAATATACAAGAGGGCTTTGTATGCTGTCACAATTTTTCTGCCTCTTCTGTGGAGTTATCTCCTGACCTTCATTGTGTTTTTGTTCCACAGAGGGTTTGGCTTCATCACGTTTGCAGATGTTTCCAGTGTAGATAAAGTCTTAGCGCAACCACACCACGAATTAGACTCCAAGACGGTATGTATCGCTTCATAACGTTTGGTTTCTGTTAACTGTGAGGATAGAGCATGTGCACTGCAACAGATGTCATTCAGATGAAGTTCTTTCCCGCAGAGTTTTTCTTTTCCTTTCTCATCTGTTTATTTCCTGCCTCTTTATTAAAAAGTGAGCTTTTTTGTTGGATTGAGTCGACTGAGAATTTTACATACTTGCATATTAGGCTTAACAATATGGATGGCTCAGGGCCAGTGTGAAAGAGATCGGAACTGCCACTTGCCATACAGGGCCAGAGCTGCATTGTAAATCTTATGATTTGTTGACATTGTATATGTGTTTTTTTGTACATGTGTATCTAGCTGTATAATATAAGTATACATAATTTATCATATAAATATAAATGATGTATACTTAAAGTACTACATAATATAACATAGCTTGTCCTTGTTTATCTTGGAAATGATTCAGATATAACCGTTATGAACTCATCTGATCACATTCTGAACAGAAGGGACACCTCTGGATTTCCCCTTTCTTTCCTTTCACAGTCACCTGAGACTCATGGATATGCACTTCCATCTCACATGGATTTGATATTTTCCTTTACATGTCTTTATATAATAATCTTGCATTCCTCTGTAGCAGGGATCTCCAAACTCGGTCCTGGAGGGCCGGTGTCCTGCAGAGTTTAGCTCCAACTTGCCTCAACACAATGCCTGGTAAGACCTTGATTAGCTGGTTCAGGTGTGTTTAATTAGGGTTGGAGCTAAACTCTGCAGGACACCGGCCCTCCAGGAACAGGATTGGACAGCCCTGCTCTATAGCCTAAATTAGAAACTCAGTTCACACAGCTCAGTTCCTGTATTCTGTTCAGTTGTGCAGAATTCAAATCAAAGTATGAAGATGCTGTAAAAATGATCCCTAGAGTGTTTAAAATGTGAATATTCATAATAGAAATATATATCAGTCAGTGTGCTGGCATTCTGAAAATGACACTTCTCTGCTGTGCGTTGATTTCTTTAGTATGTTTGTAGAAAACCCCCCCACAAAACTTAAATGTCAGACAAACTATGCCGAACACCTGGGACCTGATTTATAAACATTGCGTACGCACAAAATGGGCATGGAAATGTGCGCAATTTTCCATGCACATATCGGGATTTATAAAAAATAAACTAGGTGTAAATATGTGCGCACTGTACGGACACTCTAGACCATGCGTACACACTCTTTTACCCGAGGGCGAGAGAAGTAAGCAAACAGAATGATTTTAAAGTCTGTTTTACATTTGACATACACATTTAGATTAAATATGACACTCTGAATAATGAAGTTAAGACTATATTAGTTATGGGACAAGATCCAATTATGGAATATTTTCCAGAAATATTATTTCATTTTTATATGAATTTAAACCGAAATTTTTGCAGTGGATGTGCTGCTTTCGAACAATTTTCCTGTGGTATGCAATTTAATGTTTTAATCACAGCGAAGATTGCTTGGGCACATGCAATTCCACTTTAACATTTTTTTCGGTTTCTTGGATCTTCCTAAATAGCAAAACTCATGTTCTGAGAATTTTTGTGAACTTGACTTTGTCTGATGGCTTTGGAACATAGACGGTTGGAGCTTATGGAAAGGATGCGCCCGTTGATCAAACAGTCCATTGGTCTGATGACAGTAGAACCTCTGTTCACAGGTGTTGCGCACAGACAGTAGCCTAATGATAACCCCTTTCGTGCTCTTCCCAATATTGTGACAAACACCATATTAAAAGACAGAATTTGAAGGAAACTGTAAGATATCCGCGATTTTATTTTCAAAATGTTTTGTTATTGACGCGGTGAGTCGGACAGCTATTTACACTGCAAAAAAATAAGGCCTGTCTCTTTCCACAAAAAACACAAAACAGAAAAAAAATGGGACTATTTCGGGCGAGGAGATACGTGTCACGAAGAATCTCCGCTGAGCCCTGGCCGGGTATTACAAAGGGAATTTTGCGCAGGTTCTGGCGTACGCATGGCTTTATAAATCTGAAAACTTCTGTACATACGCAAAATCTAGCTTTTGTGCGTACGCACACATTTAGGATGAAATCTACGTAAAGTTTTATACATGAGGCCCCTGGAGCTTCTGCGCCACACGCTGTCTTCATTCTCCAAGTCTTCTGTGCTCCAGAAACACTTGCGTGTCTGACGCTGTCTGTAAATCTGACTGTAATGAATAATTATGACTGGCAGTGAGGTTTCATGGCTGTGCTGTGTGTTGCTTGTATTCGGCTGAAATCAGATTTCTGTGAGCTTTTTATCGCAGTGGGGGGTTGTTATCTCGTCTCCTGCAATCAGTGCAGAGTTTCTTACAGTACGGGAACAGTAAACACTTTGAGTGATGTCTTTTTGAAGAGGAACGTTTGGTGGAGGATGCATATTTAAAAAAACAAACAGACTGTGTTTTAAAACTTAGTAAGCTGTCTTTATGATTGTATGGTTATTTTAAGCATGGAACCAGCTAAGAGTACTTTACAAATATAATGTGGTAGTTTCTGACTTCCAACAAAAATGGTTTGAGTAATCTTGTAGCAGAATGCTTTGAGCCTCTTTTCACATTTAGCGCTAACCACTTGTGATTGGATCAGCCAAAAAGGATGTTAATACCAGATGTAAACGAGGCCTCTATCTGAAAGCAGTAAAAGGCCACTAACACATTAAATTGTTACTGCTGCAATGGAAGAAGCTCAGTAATTGCTTCATCTGGAAATACACAGGACTTTATTTACACAATGTGTGCTTGAGTCTAAATTACATATTGGCTTAATAACTGCCGTCTGCTGTTTGATTTAGATTATAACTATGTTTAAAGATTTTTTTTGTTTGTTTTTGATTAGTTTGGTTGACTGAATGGCTGGGACTACAGTGGTTTTGCTTTTGTTTTGACTGGTCTAGCACCAACAGTGGTAGTAAAAATGTTTTGTACTAATAGACCTAATTAGTGATTACCTTTAAGGTCCCGACCTCATAGATGCAGCTTATTGATCTAATTGGAGATCTGATCAGACAACTGTTACTGGACCATTTGCAAATGCATAAACTCAAAAACCTACATCAGATTGATCTGGAGCCTTTATTTACAGACCAAGCATACACACAAATGTTTCTCAATTTATCTGTGCATTCATCAGAATGGGATATTTGCTCTCAGGCTGTATGGAAAAAGACACCTAATTTCTACTGATTTGAAATTCGAAAGCGTAATATTGTTTCCGTTCGTACAGGCTTGTTTCTATGGAGTAATTGAGGTTGAATTGGTTAAGCCTCAGGCTAATTGCTAAAACGAATTGCTACATAAAATTCATCACAGAGAAGTTTTCCATACTCAGGTGTTACAAAATCCATTTCTCTAATTGACCTGATTTGGGGAGATAACAATCACAGCTCAGTCAAACGGAATTATGGTAGTAAAAGGGTTTAGTTCAGTGGACACCAGTGTGTCATTTCAGAGAATAATTACCCTGTGCACAGCACATTGAATCAACATATCTATACATAAAATGGCCAACATATGGACAACACGCATATAGAGATGGCAAAAAATGACTCCTAAGATTCTGTCCAGCAAGAAACAGTCAGTGTGTGTGTGTGCGTTTTATTTAGAAAGCTTGTCTGTAATGATACACTTATATGCTGCAGAGCCCTCAGGCAAACGTTCAAATCTACACTAGGAGTTTTGCTACAATCTAAAGCCTTTGCCTTGCTGAACATGGACAAGTAATTTCCTGCAAGAGCCCAATTTCGATCTGTTTATGTTTTTCCTCTTGACTACGTCTGCCTGTATGAGATTGTTTGAAGCTCCTCTTTAGAAGAAGCTGTATTAAGGCTGAAGCAAGTGTGACATTGGAGCATGAAATAGTTTCTCTGATAATTCTTTCTGTCTGCACACCTTCACTAGATGGAACACAAACTGAAATTAACAAGATGACAAGCCAAAGAGTTAATGTCATCATTCCAGTACGACCCATCCATGCTCGTAATTCCAAAGCTTGATGGTGTTGATGATTTCTTGAAGTATGAAAAAGTGTATTATGATGAATTTGGGCCTGGATAACTGCATTCATATGAGACTTTTTTCCCCCCTCATCATTCTCTCTCTTCTTTCTCTGTGCACAGATTGATCCTAAGGTCGCCTTTCCTCGACGCGCTCAACCCAAGGTCAGAATTTTAAAACTTTTGCTTGATGCTGACATTGTCTTTTTTGCTTAAGCATTGTCATATTTAAATTTAAATTTAAATATATTTAAAAAAATGTTACGATGTTTTAGCCATTGTGGTGCAGACCTGTGCATCAAAGTGTGAGATACCAATGATGTCAGTCAGTGATGCGTGTGTCCATCTGAAGTGATTTGCAGGGATTTGTGGGTAGTGCTTTTGATTAGGTGTCAGTGTGTCCATATCTTTTGCTAATGTGGTTCTTCCTCTTTACTCTTTAAATTGGTCTGAAGCTCAGAGTGTCCGCCCAAGTGCCGTCCACTCTGGCAGGTTCTTTCTTTTTTTTTTTTTTTTTTTTTTTTTTGTCCACACAAACACGATCAATAATGGTATTTTTCTTGGTTTTGAGGCATAAAGAAGGTTTTTTGTTTTTTTTTTTTCTTTGCTAATCGGCTCAGGTTTCAGACAGGATGAAAGTGCTCGGATCCAGGGCATTTCTTCGAAGTCTGTTGGCATGTATTTCCAAAATTTCCAGACAGTTTTTTCCCCTTCTTTATTTGCCAGTTTTGGTCTCTTAACCTTTTCTCTTGCAACATAAAGAAGTCCCCCTCCCACCCCCGGTCCCTGGATTCCTGTTGAAACAAAGAAAATACATTTTGCTCCAAGGCAGCACTGTTATTTATTTATTTATTTTCTTGGCCCCTCCTAAACAATATGAACTCCCCTGTAGACAGCAGTTTATGAGAACTGAATTGTCAATTTCAGGGAGACACGGACAGGTTTCTTCGTCTTGTACCTTAGCATCATGTCTGCTGCATCTTTTTTCTTATACCACAAAGATAGATAAAGATGAATGTACTGCTGTTGTTTTTTTTTGTAAGCAAACATAAGGCTGAGTGCATGAGTACAGAAAGAACTATTTATTTTAGTGTGAATCTGAGAATGTGGATTTTAAGGCATCTTAAGGAAATAGGATTAAGGCAGATCTATTGGCATTGCACTGGCTTTTTTTGTACATGTAAAATTGATTTTAGACTGCAAACCGCCAGTTAATCGTTCTTGTCACACATCTTGCCTGCACTCTGCCTGAATGGTAGTGCTCATGTTTATTTCTCAGTGTGAGGTCTGTGTTCGCTAGAGTGAGACTTTTTTTTTACGTGATTGTGGCTCTCCTCTTGTTTATGGACTCTTTATAGCTGTCCTGTGTTATTGCAGTTTGAAGTTTGTGAGGTTTGTATTGAGGTGAAGGGAAATGTTATCATCTGTGCTGTGTTTAGAACGAGAGTTCTGGATAGGTGTGGTGACTTCAGTGCAGTGTTAATTTCGTTAACGAATAATTTTCCTCATAATTGTCAACGACATTTTTTTCACCAATGACACGATAACGAACTAAAACTCAAACTATGATGTAAATCTATTGACATTTTCATCAGCGAATAAAAACAAGACGAAAATGTTAGGGAGGGACGATTTGGGAAGAGATTAATTCAGAACGAATCTGCTGCGTAGTTCGGCGGTTATATGAACACCGAATAAAAAGTCGCATAAAACCAGTCTTACCACAATGTCAACACTGTTTTGGGCGCAATGAGAAGAGCTTTTTTTGTTAAACCTGGTTTATTTTTTAATGCTGCCGACGCAAGCGAGAACCACATTCGGTCCTGGTGTTTTTTTTTTTTTTTATTGTTTCCTGCTAGAAACCGAACGCCCATAACGCAATTATGTATAAAGCGCGCTCACCACCCCACCGCGCCTTCCCCCCCCCCCTTTTTTTTTTTTTTTTTTTCTTTTTCCCCCCCCCCCTTTTTTTTTTTTTTTTGTTTTTTTCCCCCCCCCCCCCCCCCCCCCCCCCTTTTTTTTTTTTTCCCCCCCCTTGTTGTTTTCTTTCTCCCCCCCCTCCCCCCCCTTCCCCAGTGAGTTACACCATTCGCATGCTCCTTCCCCCCTCTTTCTCTTTTTTTTTTTTTTTTTTTTCCCCCCCCCCCCCCCCCCCCTTTCCCCCCCCCGCCCCCCACCCCCCCCCCCCCACCCCCCCCCCCTTCCCTTTTCTTTCTTTCCCTTTTTTCTTTCTCCTTACCCCCCCCCCCCCCCTTCCCCCACTTTTTATTTTTTTTTCCCTTTTTTTTCGATCTTTTCTTCTTCCCTTTCCCCCTATCTGATTGAACGGCGAATTAAACAAAAAAATGATTGTTGAATTGTCAGTTTTGAGGGTATCACGTAAACACAGTTGATTTACGTATTAAGTGAACGGAAACCGTAGGAGAATGTATCGTACATTGCACCCATTGCAGCTGGGCATTCTTAGTTGATATTCTCAGAGTCATTGATGTTAATCAAGCAACAACTGAAAGACAGAAAATCACGCACTGCTCTTGACTGAAAAACTTTAGTAGCCCTAAAGATTAATCTAAATTTATTTATAGAAATAAATATGTCTGCTTAAAAAGAATGACGAATATGGTAAACAATTTGTTATAAAGAATGCATAATTAGCCTAACCATTGTCATTTCATTAAAAAGAAGACCATGTTCATGTTCTTTATGAGAAGTGGTTTAATTTAATTTTAACAAAGTCATGTTGTGTGTCACCACAGTTAAATCAGTGTCTATCATGAAAAAAACCTTAATATCAAACCTATATAATGAGTTTGGAAATTTTAGAGAAATGCTTAATAAATGCACTGTAACTAAACCCATTAGATTTTAGCCGACTAAATTTACTGTAGATTTAAAACTAGACTAAAACTGAAAACAATTCAGATGACTAAAACTAAAATGGCATTGTAGTCAAAAGACTATGACTAAAACTAAAACTAAATCAAAATTTGCTGTCAAAATTAACACTGCTTCAATGAGAACTTTAAGCAATGAAATTCTGCTATGGGGCTGTAATTCCCTTGTGACGTCATCTGTCATGTCATTTACACTTACAGATTTTTCCTTGCTGTCGTGTCTGAGAATGTCATGCATGGAAGATTAGCTATCATCTCTTCTCCTGCAGAGTCTCAGACACAAGCTTGTCTGGGCCGATAGACACAACAGCACAGGCGCAAGGTGAATGTTGAGATGGAGCGAGTCAAGTAGGTGATAAGGTGATACTGCACATGTTGTCAAGCTCGTCCATCGTCCATGAGTATACTTTGAAAGCTGTGCGAACACAGAGGAGTGAGCGGAGTGGGGACCTGCAAACAATTCTCGTCCTGCACTCCAAAGCATTCAATAATCCACTCTGCCTCCAAGCTCGGCGCCGGTTCACAATTTCCTGCTCCTCGCTACACTCCGTAATCAACTCTCAGAAAACACCGGCTCACCTTCGCTCCATGATGAAATTTGCAGCTAAATGTCGGCGCCTATAGTTAGTTAGTTTATAGTTAGTGCAGAGACATATAGCGCAACTGTGCTCACGACAACCCGAGTTCGATTCCCGCCTCAAGGTCCTTTGCCGATCCCACTCCCCTCTCTCCACCCAACGCTTTCCTGTCAGCTCTCCACTGTCCTGTTCCCTTTAAAAGGCCTAAAAAGCCCATAATATAACTTAAAAAAAAAAACATTGCGGCTAAAGTATTTCAGCATGTTTTGAAATACCACAAAGTTCTGTTCAGAACTTATATTAAACGAAAATTAAATCCACAGTACTAGAAGAATAGTTTTAACGTGATTTATTGGAACACTACAATTAGCCCAATTCTATATTCAATGACTTGAACTCACTTGTCTGTGCAGAGTCTCTCTACTGTGGCGAATCTGAGGGTTGTAGTTACTTCAGAAACAGAAAGAATATGATACAATTTTTCAGTTTTTAAGCTGATAAATCACAGGACAGCATTGACAATTTTTTGCACTCCTGAATGTTTCTATGTGCGCACGATCTGTACATTATGTGCGAGCTTGTGTGTTGTGCGCACGTGTGCAGCAATGTAGCAGCACATTAGTTTACAGCGGAGATTAACTACCTGTACAATAAACTGTTTACAACGTGAATTCGCCCAAGCAGTATTGAGTATCCACATGCTACAAACAAACATGCTTGAAATATAAACTCCCGCACTCGTCCATCGCCGTCATTATAACCTTCACCTTCTTTCTGATCTGAGTGATCCACATATGTCAAGCTAACTAATGATGTTTAATGTGTGAATTCTTGATAAATGCAGTTATATTATGGGCTGTTGGCATTAATTGTACTCTGGATGGAGCAGTAGTGGAGTGCTCTCGGAGCGAGTGAAAACCACGATGCTCTGACTCTTCCAATCCACTCTTCACTCCAGTCAAATCTCACGCCGTTCCAGTCCTCACTCTGCTCCCACTCAACTCTGCTCACGTACTCTGGTGTCGACATGGCTGTACGAGACTGAACGGAACGTAGAAAGTGAAGTATATTTAGTGGTTGATGTTTCACTGTAGACATTGTCTGATGCCAACCCTAGTCTTTGGTAGCCGAAGTTGTCTCCCAAGATTTTTCCCAGCCAACATCTGTTGCTGCCGTTGTGTCACACTGTGATATCACAACAGATCATGGCGTGTCCTAACATGATTTAAATTGCCACTGGGACTATGGCCTCTTGTGTCGTCAAAAGAGCTTTGAAAGCTTATGGAAATGGCAGCCAGTCACGAGTCACTTCAGAAGAGGTGACCTGTGTGATTAACTGTTTCCTGTCTGCCTCATTAGCACCACTAAACACCACCACTAAACTTTAAGTTGTACTTGATTACTAGAACTCATGCGAGATAGAAATTTACATCTTGTTTGGTTAAGTCATTCCATTTCATCAAGATCATCAGGATTTATCAAGAGGCTTTCATCAGGCTTTATCAAGATATAAGGTAGTCTAGAAAATGTGTATCCTTAATTATGATTAGTCATAATTAAGTCACTTCAAGACTTTTGACTTTTGAACTTCATTCATTTGTAAATTCTTTACATTTTAGAAAAATTGTGTGCTTGTCGTTTTGAATTGAACGTGATTGGAGGGTAAGTTTGGGTACTGCAAAATAATAATGTTTTTACGTTTAGTTGCGGTGTTTCTTTTGGCTCTGATTTATTAAGTTACACGCAAATACAACTGAGCAGCCATTTTTATTCTAATTGACATGCAGTACACTATATTGTGATGCATTTCGAGAGTCTATAAAGACTGAAATATATTTTGATATCCATTTCATTATAAAAAAGTTAAGTATGTGATCTAATTAATAAATATTAAACCGTTTTAAACATTAAAAATTAGGGATGCTCTGATTGATCAGCTACCGATTGCTATTGGCCGATAATCGCTTTGGGATGATTGATCGGCGGTCTCTATTAAAGACAATCTCAAAAATCTTTTTCTCTTGCACACTCGCAGTGCACACACACATAATGCCAGGTTACATACTGCATGTTGCAGTGTGTCTGGTTGGGACATGGTTGTTCAGAAACTTTCCAGTCTTCCGGTTTTTTCCCCTTTATAACTCTGCCATAGTTTTCTACTATTAAAGTCACCAGGAAATGACTGCTGACCTCTTTCTCTCATCTATGGTTTTACTCTTATCTCTTTGAGTCATTTTTTGGTTCGGTCTGTTACGAAACGGGACTCCTGCAGCTGCACTTGTGCGTGCATGATGTTACAGTTTCTCAAGTGAAACTCTGTTCTGTTTCCATCTAAATAAAGGCAGTAAACACCCTGAAGTGTAAATACAGCCCTCCAGCAGTGCGTGTGTCTGGGTTGTGTAGGTTTTAGTTAAGAAAAGAAATGCACTTTAAAAATGGCTCTGCAAAGCAGACAGGACACCCATTGACTTTTCACAGAAAACAAGAAACAATCCGATATCTGGCAAAGGCAGACAGGATTATTGAGAGGGAAAAGTCAATCAATCAGCGCTGAGTTGATGGGATCACGGTATCTGGACACCTCACTCTCATCTTATGGCAAAAAAGATTGTAACTGCTGCAAACAAGTGGTGTGGGGAGGGTGTGAAATGGCCTATGAAAGAGGAATCATAGATGGTATAGGAGAGCATAAATATAGTGGATGAGCTCAGTTGGAGCCCTGACCTAGTGGTTAGCGCTTATGCAGGCTGAGCGAGTTTGAGTGCAGCTCACAACATTTCCTGATCGATTTCCCCCTCTCCTTGCTGTTGTTCCCTGTCCCATCTCTGCCAATAAAAGATGCAAAAAGCCAGAAAGAAAATAGATTTGAGATTTAATTATTATTATTTTTACTCGCCCTCATTTCGTTCCTACGATGGTGTTTTAGTGCCGTGTTAAAAAAAAAAAAAAATCTAAGATTACTAGTTTGAAGTCGTAATATTTTGAGAATAAAATCGAAATATTTAGAGAATTGCGCGAATTAAGTCTTAAGCCTATATTGCGCATCCAAATGTCTGGATTGGGAGCACCAGGAGAAATTCCGGTGGCCTGGCAACTGAGTTGAATATATGTGGGATTATTGGCAGAAATCATACCATGTGTCATATACTCTAGGGCTGTCCAAATTTTTTTCGAATTTGTCGAATTTAAAATAAAAATCCACATTCGAGCAAAACGGCCACATTCGAATTTTAGGAGTGCGTTAAAGGAGGCAGCTTTATCAGTGGTGCACCAGGATGCAATGACGATGTAAGTGTTTTTGTTAGCCTATCCAGTTGAAGCCACTAGATTGTAGCATTGTTAATTACAAATATTGCATGAAAAGAGAACATCCGTGCAGAGAAGATATTTTTTACGTCAACACAGAACGCATATTTTGCGCATTTTCTAGAGAGACATCTATCACCGTTGCACTCACGTCTTGCACAAAAGAAGCCGCATGCCATGTAAAATTAATCAACCCTCTACATTGCGAGTAAATCACTCGCATATGTGACTAAATCTTACTCTGGGCGACTAAATTATGTCTAACATTACCCAATGGCTAATAAATTCTTAGATTTTACACGCCAGTATGTGTGTGAGAGGTGTTTAACACAGATTTTCACTCGATAAACACGCTGACTGAGCGCTTGAGTTTCACTTTCCGTCAAGCGATCTGTACTAGTATTTGGATGCGCTCAATGGATCATGTCATGTACTCGATGGATGCAGCTACATGTAAACATATTCTTTGTTGTATTTTCCTGTCAAAAGAACAGTCATTTAGAATATTCAGCTTTTTAAGAAAACAAGCAGAGATTTGCCAGTTTATCGGGCAGTGGGAGGAGCAAAGGCTGAATAGCTTGTTAGCCCTCAAAACCTTGGAAACCTTGATCTCTACCACTCCAACAGCACTCTGACTGGCAGAGAATGAGTTTGCATATATATGCCGCCTGGGAAACACGTTTTTTCCCCCATGCATTTTGCCAGTTTCTTTTCACTATTGCATAAATTAACTAGCCAAAATGTGCTTTTACTGTTTTGTCTTGCTTTTCAAAGGAAAAAAATAAAATTACAAAACAACAATTAAAAAAATATTTAACACCGAACTTTTTTAACATTCTAGCAGACACTATACAAACAAAGCACAATTTAACTTAAAATTAATAAGTTAGTAAAATAATATTTTTTGGCCATCAGACCACCTCCTTGAATCAGGCTTGTATTTTTTACTATACAATTAAAAGCAGCCTTGCTGAGAAGAGACTTCTTTTAAAACATTAGAAAATATTACAGATCCTAATTTGAACACTGTGTGAATGTTATAATAAATGTATTAACAGAGCTGTTGCAATTAATATTATCATAACTATTGTCTTTTTTTATTTTACAGAACAACAGTAAAATTACAATGTTGATAGAGTTCTTGCTTTTTCTCAACTTTTTCATTTTAAATCAATTTTAGTTTATTTTAAGTTTACATTTTTTTTATTTTAATTCATTTTATGTAAAGCACTTTGAATAACCATTGTGTATGAAATGTGCTAAATAAATAAACTTGCCTTGCCTTACTGGGGAAACGCCCAAGAAGACCTCAGTGCTTTTTTTGTTGACAACAGCAGATTTATAAACGAGTCTCGTTACGAATACGTTGCACGTATCGCATTGTCACATGCCTTGTAAAAATTCATAACAATGTGACTGAGCAACTGACGAGTGACACTGTTTAGCACAGATTTTCCTTGCGCTTTGGACTTTGAACCCTGGTTAACAAGCAGATAGCGTGGCGAGTTCGTGCAGCGCTGTCAGAATACATGTAATGCGTGTTTTAGAAAACATGACGTTCTGCAGTTTATTTACTAATTGTTTAAGGCCATTTTGTGATTTCAATCGTCATACAGTAACCAGCAACAATCACCCCTTCCTCTTCTCATTGAAGACATGCGATGCAGTACTAAACAGTCTCTCGCTGTCAGTGCTTGTAATGATAGCATCTTTCTCTGACAGTTTTAAATGCTTCACACTGCTGTGCTGACATGTGTGTTGCATCATAAAGAGCGCGCGCCTCTCACTCTTCGCTGGTTGCTAGTTGATCGCGTCACGTCATGTTCGGTACAATTTATTCAGTCTTCTCTCTTATTCGGTCGAACACCGAAAAAGCTTTTATTTGCTATTTTCGGGCCAAATAATTTCGGTTGCCGAACATTCGGTGCATCCCTAAAACGATGGTTTATTTCTTTAAGCTCAGCAGACTGACCAGCCAAACTCTAGCTTCAGTGATTCTCACATTGTGACCATTCACCTGATATTTTGTTGTAGTTTGTGGGTGCACCTGTTATGGATTTTTATGTAACGCTTGGCTTGAGATGGGGTTTAGGGTCTCTACTGCTTAATTCTATTCCTACAGCACACACACAGAGAACATGGTCTCTGCTAATCAGGCTGATAAGGCTCTGGTCTGCCTGGACTCAACTGTGCTGATGAATTGTGCTCAAGCCATCACACAATCTGCAGCCGTAGAATTCTGCAGAAATTTCAGCAGAAAATTCAGCAGAATTCAAGCCTGACATTCACCCACACATCCCTTGTATGAATTTGCATGCATTAGTGAAGTACTCCACACTTTTGAGGAAACTTTTTGACATGGAGACATCGAGGCTGAAGGTCAAGTTCGCCCTTAAAGATGGCATGAAATTAAATATCACTGTCTATTCTCAATGCATCCATACATAGATTTTGCATACAAACATCATCCATTGTAATTTCATTATATATATTTTTTCTTTGACTTCAAGTAAAATATCATAACTCGATCTTCTGGTGACTTGACAGTTCTCCAATCAGTTAGTCAGTTTAAACCCCGCCCCTTTCTTACAATAACTGCAAACTCTCATTCAGATTTGCTTCCACCCAATTAACAACCAGTGGAGAGAACCAAGTCCCATCCTATTTTTCTTTTTCTTTTTCGATAATCCATTGCACTGAGATGTAAGTCATAATGTGGAGGAAAAGATGTGTAGTTACTTCTGTTACATCGCAACTTTAAACGCATTTTGAAATATCCTATTGTTATGACCTTTTTATAATCATCACTCAATTGCATACTTTTTTTTTTTTTTTTTTTTTTTTAGCCAACATTTAATTACTGGCAAGAATAAAAAAAAAATTAATTACCTACAGTACAGTGATGGTCATTTTGATATTGGTTAACAGTGCTGTCTAGATGATCAGGTGCAAAAAATGCTTAGGCTACAAAGATCATGTTCTCTGCTACCAGAAATACTGTTAATGTTAATACATTTTTACCTTAATGAAATTAATTCTACTGAACTCTGCAGATTTTATTTACAGTTAGTGCAGAAAAGGGTAAAAAAAAGGTACACAGATTCCGTGTGGGTGGAGTCATGCTGTTTAACTGATTAGCAATGCATGTAGGAAGTTTGTAATACCTTCACTGTCATAGGATGCATAGATGAGACAATACAGTGTTCTTTCTGTGTTCAAATGTGCATACTGCTCTAAAAAGATGCTTTAGTTCTCTGTCGCTGCTGCACCAGGTTGAAAAAGGCTGTTCAGATGAAAACAGGCGTGATGAATCGAAGGACAAAAAAAAGTGAAGGACAGTTTACTTTTTGCCATCATTCAGGCATGTAATACTACTGCAGTGCTGTCCCACTCTGAACTGGGCTGATTTATGGTTGTGTCCTCCTGCCGGACCAACATTTGCATGCAATGTAAAATCAGCAAACCAGAGATTTGCCTGCATGGTTACAGGCTTACTGTATGGTTACTCTCATTTTCTTCTGTCTCTTTCTCCTCCTCCTCTGCTGGGATCTTGCTGTGGGCCTTTTCATCTGGTTTGTGTGTGTCAGTGTGTTGTGCTATTTTAGTGGAGATGTATTTTGGAACTGTCTGAACGTGACTCATGATGTACATGACTCTGTCTGTCTTTCTCATTGTGAAGTGTTTGTGTTTGTTTTAGCTCTTCTAATGCAGTCATCTTAAAGGGATAGTTCACCCAAAAATAAATTGTCAAAACTTTGTTCCCAAAAATTTGTTCCCATGTTTTATGATTTTCCTAATACTACAGCAAACAGAAGAATTTATTTTTGAAGATTGTGGATAACCAAACAGTTTTGCTGACCATTGACTTTGACCATTTACATTGCACACATTTCTTAAAATATCTTTTTTTATGTTCTGTAGGAGAAACTAAGGCTATGTTTACACTAGTGGGTCTACATTTTAAAACTGTGTTTTAAAATAAAAATGATCCTCGTTTTCACTGCGTTTCAGAAACGATCTCCATCCACACTACACAACCGAAAACGCATGTCATATGACCATTCATGCAGGTACAACAATGAAAATTGTTTGATGAAATTCGCAGAGCGAATGTGGGCAGCCACGCCATCGTTTTCGAAAGTCTCCGTTTTTGGTCTGTTTCACACTGAAACGCAACCCTGGAGTATTCAAACTTAAACGGGGTCTGCTGTGTTTTCAAAAGTCTGTTTTTTCGAGGGTTGAAAACGCTGGAGTAGTGTACAAACCCGATTCCAAAAAAGTTGGGACACTGTACAAATTGTGAATAAAAAAAATTGTGAATGCAATGATGTGGAAGTTTCCAATTTCAATATTTTATTCAGAATACAACATAGGACATATCAAATGTTTAAACTGAGAAAAAAATATATCATTTTAAGGGGAAAAGTTGATTTTAAATTTCATGACATAAACACGTCTCAAAAAAGTTGGGCCAAGGCCATGTTTACCACTGTGTGGCAACCCCTCTTCTTTTTATAACAGTCTGCAAACATCTGGGGACTGAGGAGACAAAGTTGCTCAAGTTTAGGAATAGGAAATGTTGTCCCATTCTTGTCTAATACAGGCTTCCTAGTTGCTCAACTGCCTTAGGTCTTCTTTGTCGCATCTTCCTCTATGATGCGCCAAATGTTTTCTATGGGGGAAAGATCTGGACTGCAGGCTGGCCATTTCAGTACCCGGATCCTTTTCTACGCAGCCATGATGTTGTAATTGATGCAGTAGGTGGTCTGGCATTGTCATGTTGGAAAAATGCAAGATCTTCCCTGAAAGAGACAACGTCTGGATCGGAGCATATGTTGTTCTAGAACTTGGATATTCCTTTCAGCATTGATGGTGCCTTTCCAGATGGGTAAGCTGCCCATGCCACACGCACTCATGCAACCCCATACCATCAGAGATGCAGGCTCTGAACTGAGCGCTGATAACAACTTGGGTTTTCCTTGACCTCTTTAGTCCGGATGACATGGACGTCCAGTTTTCCAAAAGCACTCAAAACAAAAAATTTTGATTCCGTTGCCCCAGACCAGTTTTTCCACTTGCCCCCGTCCATTTTCCCTGGCTTGGCCCCGCGCACCCCCGCCTTTTCGCGCTTTGGCTCCGTTAGCCTGGCTCTTTTTTCTGCCCCTCTCGCGTTCGCCTGCCCGGCGACGGCCCGTTGCTTGTGTTTCACCCCCCCCCGTTTTTTCTGCCGTTCTGCGCCCCTGTTGTGCTTTCCCTTCCCTGGCCTCTGCGGGTGGTGCGGCTCGAGACGGCCCCCCGCGGGGCCCGCAGGGCGGCGCGTGGGGTCCTAGTCCAGGCCGGCCTGGTGTGTACCCGCCGCGACGGGCCACGCCAACGTTCCGGCATGGCACACCGTATGGGCCGGCACGGATAGGGAGGCAGGCTTCACACGGATGAGATGATAATTCCTCCCAACTTCTTGTCCAAGCGGGGTCCGGGAAGCATTCCTGGACCCTGACAGTTGAGATTCGGCCTTGTTGATCCGAGCTGGGCCCCAATGTCACTCTGCACGTGTGCTGACCGACAGCCGAGTGACGGCCCACTTGCGCGGGGGACAGCTCTTTTTCTCGCCCCGAATCACGTTAGCCACATTCCCGGATGTCGACCAGCCAGCACGTGGTCCAAAAGAAGGAAATGGTGGGAATATGTGGAATGAGAGAAATTATATTCTAAATAGCTGAGACATAAAAAAAAAATATAAGTTTAATGGGAGATTTGGTTGTAAAAAGCAGAAAGTGGAGGTTCCGACGTCGCTGTTTTTTTACAAGATTGCTAGTGCATGACCGAGGGTGGGAGTAAATACATGACAGAATTACAGGTTTTGGGGGTGAATAGCCTCTGTTAATGCTTGAATCCTTGCACAGGACTGCACATCTTACAAAGGAGAAGGGTCATCTGGAGTGATTTCAAAGGGATCGTGAGTGACTGTGCTCTGTCCGATGGTTCCAAACGCAGGACTCGAGAAATGTGCTCGAGACCAAAGTGTTCAGAAGTCATTGTGCTCAGTGGCAAACGGGTATCGTGCAAAGCATGGGTCTACCGAGACCAGTAGGACGGGGAAGGCGTTAGGTGTTGGACGTAGTACCAAACGGGGGCCAGATTAATAATCCACGTCCACACACTTTTACACCGTATTACTCGATTTCCTTGTTATGGAAGGAAATTATAGTATAGAGAACTAATGACATTTGTTTTTTAAAGATTTTATTAAGTATAAAATTTGTGCAGTTATGCTAATTCAGAAGGAAAACATTGTTATCAGTGGACAGAAATATTACCCCAACAAGCCAATGTAAACATCTCAAATGCATTGTCTGTAAATTTGCAACAAACAAATGTAGAGACAAAGGTCTTACTTTTTATTAGTAGTCCCTACAGGACATTCTCAAACAACCAAAAGGACAGTTAAAACGGGGCTTAATAAAAAAAAAAAAAAAAGTTATTCTAATGTATCACGAGAAGGGTAAAAATAATAAGGCTGGTATGTCTGCAGGATGTTTGAAATAGATCAGAGAAATTTAAGAATTGTAAGACCTTGTTAAGAGGTCTGCAGAGCTATCACGATTTCAAGCTCTATAAAACGATTGTTTGGTACAGAAAACGGAAATGCAGCCAAAGTATTCAATTATATAATTTAACAATTTTATCAATTCATTAGATTATATTAAGATAAAGCATATAGCAAGATTATATAGGGTCTGTAAAGGATAGTCTAGGTTTATTCTTAGATGCAAGGGGGTAGGCTGTGTCGTGATCCAACTGGAGATGGGTCAACATTATTCGTTCTCGCAAGCAGGTCTGTCACACTTCAGAAACAGGTGCCCAGCATATAGTGGTGTGTACCACGGGAACCGCGAGTACATCAAAGCTGACGGCGCAGGCGACTTACGTTTATGCAGGTAGAAATCGTAGCCTTTTGAGTTAATCAGTCCCGTCTTAATGTAAAATATAGGGGACATTCTTAGGTGTACCATATATAAGAGGGTGTGATTGATGCGACGAATGGGCATCTAAATGTAAACCAAATTTAACTGAAAGACGTTGTTTTAGGACCTGCGGAAACTAATAAGAAACATAGTCCAGGGCAAAAAGATGGGTTAAGTTATGTGTGGTGTGTAGGTGTTCATGGACGGAAGTGGTTGGGTCAAAGGAGCATAGATGGTGTGGAAAGAGATGACTATGACTTTTTTTTAAATTTGAGGCAAGTGCAACTCTGGCATCCCCGTTTTTTTGTGAGCAGTGGTGTGATGGCGATTTAAATGAAATACAGATTTCCAAACACACCAAAAAAACATGATGGGTACCCTTTGAACGGGTGGAAAATGATAATCTGGTACAATCTTGACTTGAAAATACTGTTTTTCATGGTCAGGTTTTAATTGATTTGCTAATGTTATGAGATGAGTGCATGTCCTACGCTGAAATTAATAGGGGAGCGGCTGGAAACTAGTGACCTTTCCTGGTTGGAGATAGTATTCACATCATAAACTGCAAGCAAGATCTTTAGGTGCTGAATTGCATTTACAATGTTTTTAAAATTGAGATCTGAGTCTAATATGATCCAGGGGCGAAGGACAAAAGGGGACCGACCTGCGGGCCGTCAGTTGGCCCATCCTGGTCTAGAGCGTTAACGGAGAGGAATGATATTCTGACAGTGGGGAAAGACTTGGTGGAGACGTGTGAGGAGTTTGCAAGGATTGAGATGTGGCTAAAGAGAAACCCTAGTATGCCCTCAACACCACATGGAAAGAGGAAGCGCCTGCAAACAGAGTTTTAGAGCAATTACACCCCGATCAATAGAGAGAGAGAGCAGCAATAACAGGACATTTCCACAACTGCAGGAGGGCACACAGAGAGAGGCAGATATCCGGCTGCTGGATTTGGGTTTATTAGATGGAGACGGGGGTTTAAGCCAAGATTTTGTCCAGTACACAGCTGCTCGATCAGCCCAGATCAAGGTGATGGACCATGGGACTGAACAAACAACTGGAGAGGCCTCTATCGGTCTCGCTCTCTGCCTTCTTCACTCTGGGGTCTGCTCTATGTTTCAGCTGGTTTGTTCTAGTGCTCCCAAGGCGGCGGCGGTAGACTTGTTTCTTTTCTAAGGGGATTTCTGTTGTTCAGCGGCTTTTCTTTTCGCTGTGAGAGACAGGAATAGATCACAGGCTGCTCCGGGCAGAGCTACAGGGTGATTGTCTTTGACAAGTCCCCTGTCAAATCAAAAGAAAAGTCATTTCTGTGTTCCCATATCCTACCGTGGCTTTCAGATTCATGGAGGCCTGTTGAGAAGGACAAGTTTTACCCATTCAGCTCAAGTTCTGGTTTAGTTTTGTGCCGTTTAATTTTTGTTTGAGAGAATGATGCTGTATTTTTGCAAAGTCTGCTTTAACATGAAGGACAGGCACTCTCATATGCATAATTAAGGTCTGTTCGCAGTCATGTGACTGCATCTTTATGCTGGAAAGCACCACCTGCTGTGAAATCTCAAATCTTTTTTTGCATTTAGTTAGGTTTCTGGTGTGTCTTCCAGCACAGAAAAGCTGAAAAGAAAACACAGCCAGTTTATGTACTGTCTGAGTCTGAAACTGTGTCATCCAGCGAGTGGTTTCATTTTGCAGCCAGTTTCTATGTAGATAGCTAGGGCTGGGTAAAAAAACATTGATAGCTAGAATTAATCAATTTCTCATTTACGGAACGAATCGATGTTGATTCCTTAAATCCCAAGACTAGAGTAGTGTAGCCTGTTTTCAGTTGAATGGAGGAAGACATGCAGGGAATTCCCAGCCATAAAATCGCAATAAACATTGTGCTTTTGATACGAAACAAAGTCCCAGGTTTCAATTTATGTCCATTGTATTGCAGTATTCAAACAATAAATGCCGTTTTGGCGCTGTTTAATGTGGAGTGACGGATCGCTGTAGCGCCTCAGTTCAACAGACGCAGCAGCGAGAGATGCACGTGTACTGATCATCTCCTCCACATTAATACAAGTTTCAACACAAAATAAACATGACTAAACATCCAAAGATAAGTTAAAAGAAAGAGTACAACATTACAATCCGTATCCTGTCTCATTTAATCGCTCAATAAGTGTTTCAGCCGCACAAAGATGTCAATAACGGCTTCTAAACAATGTCACGTAACGCCACATTTACCGCAGAAAAACCATATCCGGTGACCATAAACTCATTANTTCCTGACAACTGTTACCTTCTTTATCCTGGACTTCAGTCTCCATTGCCTGGTCACACATGACAATCTCTACCCCTACAATTTTGTCTGCTGTAGTGACTTGTGCTAATACTTCAATGTCTCGCGCTTCTACTATATTTGTCTGAGTGCTCGAGCATTTAGAGTCTGTTTCTTTGGGACCCTCAGCTGGTTGAGGTTCTGTTGAGATTCCTTTCTCCAGGACACTTTTGCTGTCTGTACTGACTGATGCATCACACGTGACAACTGGTTCACACAGCGGCTCTGTCTCGATAGGACCTTGAAGTTTCTGCTCCTTCACTTGGTCAATCAGTTCCTGTATTCTCTCATCCTTTAGTCTATTCTCATCCATCTGCTCTCTCAGTAAGGCATTTGTCTTTTCCAATTCACAACTGGTCTTGCTTAGACTCTCTTCCAAAGTTTTCAGTTTTGCTTCCAGATCCAGGTTAGTGAGAAGTTTCTGTTCAGCAGGTTGGGCTGTTTTATTTTCTTCAGTTGTAGTTACACTTGGTCCCTCAACAATTGCAGAATTTTCTTGATTGGATGTAAATTCAGATGCAGCAACTGATTCCTCTGATTCTGAAATCCCTTGTAACTGTGTTGACGCTTTATCTTCTAATAATGTATCTAATGATCTATCCTGCTTTTCTGCTTGCTCTGAAAGACTCTTTGATGCTTCATCTTGAAGTGTAGACACCTGCAAAAGTCCCTCTGCTTCATCTGGATCAGTTGGAGTTTCTGCTTTGTCTATGAGTATTACTGGAACAGACACTGGAGCTGGTACTTGTTCCTTCTCTGACTCTGTATCAGTTACTGGCTCTACAATATCCTGCACCACAAGATTTTGTTCCTCTGACTGTTGTTCTGTGTTTTTGTTGGACTGTACTGCTTGAACAATTTCCTGATCAGCTGCAGTATCCATGTGAATGGAAGGAGCATCTTTATTTTCCCTTACAACTGGAGGAACAGCACTGGCTTGCACATCAGTTTGAGGAACCTCACACTTTTGCTTGGACTTTTGTTCTTGAATTCTTTGAAGCAGTTCTTCCCTCTCCGTTCTAAGAGAGCATATTTGAGCCCTCAACTCAGGAATGGTCCTGACTTGCTCTTCTAACTCACGTACCCTTTTCAGCGCAGCTGTGATTTGTTGATGCAAGCTGGCCCTGTCCTGGGGAACACTGCCTCTGTCAACTCCATCCGTTGGTCGAAAAAGCCTCTCAGCTGAGCCGTTCTGCGATTGGGAACTCTGCTCATCAGTTGAATCTGATCCATTCCTACGTGGGACATTAATAGGCATGCTAGAGGCTCTTAACAGGTGAGGCCTAACATTAAGGCCCATGGGCTGTTCATTCTCAGATGAGGTCTGTACTTGAGACTGTTCTGCTGCCTTTGGTGAGGGGAGGTAACCACCCCCTGGCATCTTTGACTGGCTGGCAGGGGAGCTTCCACTGGTGCTACTGCTACTACTAATGGCATCACTGGCTCGGAACTCGAAAAGCTTCTGGACTTCAGTAACACGTGACTTGGGTTTGGACCCTAAAGTGGAAGTATTGGCCCATGTGTCTTTGGCTAAAGGCCGAGCGCCATGCCCAGGAAGGCTGAAGTTGCGTGGCAGTGTGCTGTACTTTGGGCCCCTGTTCTTACGCTGGATGTGCACCCTCTTGATTGTGTTCCCTTTCTCTATGTCATCTACATACTTCAGGAAGTCCAGATCCAGGTGAAACCCATAGGGGGTCTCTACAGAATATGGCAGCTGTTTACGCTGTACTCCACTATCTGTAGCCTTGGAAGGAAAGCCATTTGCTGAAATACAAGGTACATATTACACATTTTGCATTTTCTCATAGTAATTCCAATTCAAGCAACCATTGTATTATTGAGCATATGGAGCATAATTCAACACAACAAAACAGTCGATGGTGTTATCATTGTGCAAGGATTTGGAAGACATGAAATGCAAACACTTTTTTGCTGTCAACTCTTGTATGAACACAAGTGGAAGGAATATATTTACACATTTAAAACTGGAAATGACTAAAAACAATCTGGTGTTCTTACCACTTTTCTTGTCCATTATTTCTGTTTTTGCAGTATCATGGGTGAAATCTGTTGTAAACACTGAAAACCTGTAGGCAGATCAAAATAAAGATGTACAGATCTAACATTTTTTATTAATCATCTAATGCAGGAGTGTCAAACTCAATTCCTGGAGGGCCGGAGCCCTGCAGAGTTTAGATTCAACCCTAATTAAACACACCTGATCCAACTAATCAAGTCCTTTAGGGTTATTTGAAAACTACATGGTATGTGTGTTGGAGCAGGGTTGAAACAAAACTCTGGAGAGCTCCAGAATTGAGTTTGACACCCCTGATCTCATGAATTCAGTGTACAACATATTACTTATGCCTACTGTATGGACATAGGGCTTGGCATTACATAAATACTAACTCCCATGCAACATGACTTTATATTACTTGTTTGTGTCATTTTAAAACACCACACCACTATTAAAACCACAGTGATATAGTTCATTCTGTTAAATTTACTCCAGATGGCTCACAGTTTATGTGGGGTTGATTTAGGCAATGGAAAACAATTTTGCCATTTTAGATTTAAGATTCTTCAGGGGCTTACGTAAGGCCGCTGATCAAAATACATCATGTTAATACAAACTGGACACACCCTCAGGCTTCAGGTCAGGAGATCTACTTGCCGAATGTTCCCACTGTGTCCTATCTTGAAATCATCCTAATTTACATAAATGTGGCAAGAAAACATACTGCTGGCAAAAGACAATCTCACTTGACAGTGTAAGAAAACTAACTGCTGTTTTTGATTTAGTGTGGGAACAAATACATTTCACCAGTCACTAAAGATGTACACTCAGATTTTTGTTATTCTGAAGCAGCACCATACTGTAGGTTTACCTTTGAGCTTTTCAACAATGATATAACCTATTGTTTATGATTACTGTGCTATATATAAATTAATACACTGTATGTAGCACTGAAATTGTGTTGGATACCACTTCACACAGCATATTCATTAGAGCCCTTGAGATGTAATTATACAGTCAAATTATACATGAAATGTGAACCTTCATCTGGTGAAGATGATCCTTTTAAAACCTTTTGCTTTAATGGAACCATATTCAACCCCCTCAAGGCATGTTTGCAGATCTTAACTATGTACTGAACTTATGGGAGAAAGATTACTCAAAGATGTGTCATCTGGCTGTGATTTCAATGTTGTAATCTGAGCCAAGGCTTGGTATTTGGACAGTTTGGAAAAGGATATTCTTCAAAGGTGCTATTCGACTATGTTTCATGAAATCTGGATCATTGGCTGGCCGCTGGATGTTCAGACCTGGACAGACCGGTATAGAAAAAAGAGAATATATGCTGACCTTTTCAGTAAAAACAAAAACCAAAAACCTCTGACCTCTTGAAGTTACAACAAAATGTTCACTATGCACCATCAAGAACAGAGCCGATTAACAGATGAAGTTGTTTGTACCTGTTGGAGATATATATTTCACACTGACAGTACAAGCAAGGATAGAAATATGCCTTGGTTGCTTTTTAGAAATGGGCTCTGAGCCATGGTTTGGTTGAGAAGTCAAGTGCTAAGCATTCTGAAGCACAGTGGTATAACAGAGTGCCAACACAGCATTTGGTGATCAGACCATCAATCAGCTAGCTCCCATGATTTCTGTTCACAACACATTTACTTTAGAAAATAAAGTTTTAAAATCAATGATACCGTGAAAAAGAAATAGAGTGGTAGACCCAGTAGACGCCATAATCCCACTCTGTCTCTCTCTCTCATCCCGCTTTCCGGGTTTTTAAAAAAAAAAATTTAAATGGTGGGTGTTTACGCAGTTGGCTAGAGCAGTGCTGATTGGCGAGAACGGAGGTGTGCTCACTCTTGCCCAGGGCAAGTAAGACTTTAACTCAAGGCTGGCAGTCATGCATATGCTCTGGAACAGAGTAATAACACGTCCACATCGCAGGCTTTGCGATTAGCAAATCGCAACGTCCCAAATCGCGATTTCGATTAATCGCACAGCCCTACTTTGTAGAGCATTTGTAAGGAAAATACAGACGGGCGAGACCGTACACTTCAAGTGTAACATCAAACAAAGCGCGTTAATGTCCTTGTAATTCACTTCAACCTTTCCGAACTTTATGAAAGATTATTTTACGGAAGGTTCGAGTAGTGTATGTGTGTGAGGAATTGGAAGCAAGCAGAATAAGGATGTTTCTAAAGCAAACTCGGCATCATCGCGCATCTGATTAAAAACTAAGCTCAGGATTGATTCTGAAATTCTCCCACCCCTAATTATTTTTGCCATTCTCTCTTTCTCTCTATAAAAAATATATTTTTTCTAGTCTGGATTCAGTAAAACATTCATAAGTCATGTCCATGTTTTCAGGCTTCATCTGAAACTTGCTGTTCCTTCCTGTTCTATACCTGCTGTTAAAATCTCTCTCTTCAAACAAAGGGCAAGATTCAGTTTCACAGTCTTGCAGAAGTGCTACCTTAATTAAATCAGTTGGTCTAACGGATTAATTAGTTTGGCTAGACATTTGCTAATTTTGTCCTGGGAGAATTGGAAAACTAGCCTATGGCTGAGTGATCGATGTGGAATCAGGTCATCTCTAGCCCTCTGTAAACACAAGGCTGATTCGCTCATACTTTTTTATGTTTGTGTTTAACAGGTTTAGGCTGCAAATCAATGCAAATCTCTGAACTGTCATTTTTTTTCTGCTTTCTGCCACTGTAGCTAGTTTAGTTACATTCAGGGTTTCAATCGAGATTTAACCAGTAATCCTTGTCGATATTGCTTGCTTATGGTGTGGCACTTTTGTTGACCGTAATGTGAATGTTCTCATTTCGATGTGTCCGACCATTTGCATACAGTGTAGCCACTTGAGGTTCAGCGTTTCAGTTCTTTTCAGTTTTTTTTTAGTGATCGACCGATATTGATATTTTATAACCGATACCAATTATTTGCATGTTTATGTGCCCGATAACCGATATGCAGAACCAATATTTATGTGCTGTTATAAAGTAAATAAATGACTGAGTGAAGTAAGTCCATACTTCACTTTGGTTTTTCCTACTTTCAGTCATCTTAAAAAAAGTGTTGAAAATGAGCAGTCTTTCGTGTTAAATTTAATCTTTACATTACAACAATAAAAACACATTTTATTTAAAGCATCAGCAGCAACACTAATATTAACAATAAGCAGAATAAATGTAGAAAGTCTAATGTTTTCAAATGGAGAAAATAAATAAAGGACAGGAGTCATATCAAGTTTTAGTAGGTTTAGAAGATGTTTAACAGGCTAAAGAGTGAAGAATAATTCACTGAATAATATTCTCTGGAATATTGAAATATAACAAACAAAACATTGTTTTTATTGCATTTCTCAACTGGAATGCTATATCAGAATTATTAATAATGTTTTTTGTCGTTCTAGATTATGAAATACCTGCTGACAAAGCTCTGTTTGTCAATGCATTTACACAGAACTATACTCAAACTGCGATCGCTCGTGGAGATAATAAATAATTAATTTCCATAGAGTTGTATCTATTTAGATGTTTATTAGTTAAATAATGGTTATATAGTAAATGTTAATACAATTTAGGGTGTTTTAAACAAGTGAATCTTGTTAAAAGTTACATGCGGTGGTCATGCTGGAGCGTTTCCTGAGCATCAACCGCATCAACCCGGTGAGTGAACAGCAAAATGCAGACGACTTCACGAAACTAATGATGAGCATAGACAACAGAGAAGAGAATTAAATTTAGCGTTTTTATTCCCAACATGCGCTCATTCATGGCTGCATAATATTTAATTCAGGCAAAGTTACGTCTTTATTGGGAGAGGATCTTGACGGATTATCTTAGCCTACGTGACTCCGAGTTCATGAGACGATGAGCATATAGACAACAGACAGAGAATTAAATTTAGCATTTTTATTTCAAACATGCGCTCATTCATGGCTGTATTTTTTAATTAATGCAAAGTTACGTCTTTGTTGGGACAGGACTTGACGGATTATCTTACTTGACTCCGTGAGTTCGTCTCTCTTTCTTCGAGCCAAGCTGCATAAACTGCATATCAGGCATTTATGTAATGCATCTAATTTGTGCATTAATGGCTGTTATTTTAAATAAAGTTTACTAACTACAGTAAGTCAAGTACCCGTGCATGCCGTTGTTGTTGTCTTGTTTCCCCTCGGATGCGCTGCAATGGTGATCCTGCGCGCATTTCTCAAAACATTCACAAGATGGCGGCGTTTATTGGTGAATCCGATATCACAAAAGCGATATCCGATTATTGTAAAATGCTTCAATATCGAGAAAAATATCGATAAATCGATATATCAGTCGATCTCTAATTTTTTTACAGTGAGTTTTAGGAGGCTAATAGCTTAAGCATAGAAGATCAAAGATCTGTTTAACCTTCTACTAGGGATTTAACATTAAAATTTTCTAAAAGAAGCACGACTAATAGTGACCAAAATTATCAGAGGTATCGGTATTATCACAGTATTGTTACATGGGTGTATATGTGAAAAAAAAAAAAAGTACCGACACATAATCCCTTCCCCCAAGTTTAGATTTAAAAATCACAACAACCAATACAATGACTTTTTTGTTTGCATATCACTAAAACCATACCAATGATTGAATCGGATTTAAGGACCACTCCAACTATTGTTGAATAGCTAGTTTCCACGTCCCCTAGATTAACATTAGTTGTACTTTTCGCATCCTTCACTGATCTCCGGGTCTGGGGCGGTAGCACTTTTAGCGTAGCTTAGATCATTGAATCGGATTAGACCGTTAGCATCTCGCTCAAAAATTAAAACAATTTCTATATTTTTCCTATTTAAAACTAGACTCTTCTGTAGTTACATCGTGTACAAAGACCGACGGAAAATGAAAAGTTGCAATTTTCTATGCCGATATGGCTAGGAACTATACTCTCATTCTGGTGTAATAATCAAGGAACTTTGCTGTCGTACTATGGGTGCAGCAGGCGCAATTATATTACGCAGCACCTGAAATAGGCTTATTGGAAGTTACCTAGCTAGGACTATTTTCAGGCGCTGCGTAATTATCATTGCGCCTGCTGCACCCATGGTACGCAGCAAAGTTCCTTGATTATTACACCGGAATGAGAGTCCTGTTTAAATGCGGGGAAAATATAGAAAGTCTTTGGTCATTTTTGAGCGAGATGCTACGGTCTAATCAATTCAATGATCGATGCTAAGCTAAGCTAAAAGTGCTACCGCTAGACCCGGAGATCGGCTGAATGGATTCGAAAACGGTAAAACTCAACTGTTTAACTCTACGGGAGTTTGGAAAATGAGCCTATTTTCAAAAATATTGGAGTGTTCCTTTAGCATACGAACTTAGCTGACAACAGTTTTAATAGCATGTTGAAATATCTAATGTAAATGTTCAAATAAAGCTTTGAAAAAGTTTCATAAAAAGGTAAACCTCACATTTCAGCCTTTAAATAAAGAAAATATATGTCAAAATGATAATTGATTAATAAAATGATTATATGTATTTTATCTGCTACATAAATAATTCTAGATAACTTATCTCAATTGTTTAAATGTGTAGAATCCACAAAAGCTTGTTTTTCATCAACTGGTCAAAATTTGCAGCAGGGCATGCAAAATTCGGTCCGTTTTTTGCCAAACAGAAACTGCACACAGGCTGAATGTAAATATAGGTCTCTGTAAATCCACTCGCTGACAGCAGGTGGCGCTTATGGAAAAGCTGAATTAGAGCTGTTTCCTTTAACCTCTGTGGACAAAACAGTATTGCGATTAAGAACACTTCCTTTGGGTATTACATGGAGCGAAGATGAAAACAAAATGCCTTCTAATCGTTTCTGAAGACAGTCAGAACCTTCAGAGGTACATTCATAATTCATTTGTATAATTCCCTTAGCACTCTTTTAAAACTTCCCAGCTTTTCCGGCCTGTTTTCACTCAAAACGAAACTGCTCTGTGTGCTGTGCGCACGTGAGACTGTTACTTAAAACTGGGCTTTATGCTGGACAGTATTTATTTATCGCGAGTTGTTCAAATCGCAGTAATCTAATACGGTTTTAATGATAATTAAAAGATGAAACGGTAATATTAACCGTGGGGAATTTTATCATGATTTATCGTCAAACCTGTAATCATTACATCCCTACCTTCTACATAAATAAAGGAACACTGTGGGTGTGAGGACTCACTGTGGACTGCAGCTTTGAACCTCAGGTGAACAAATCTTCTGAATGAGCTCCCAACAGCTCCTCTCCCTATGAGCAGACAGAGAGATGAGGAGCTTCATGGAGAGAGACAGTATGACCGAAAGAGCCCAGCCGAGGTCTGTGTTCCAGCAATGAGGAGAGCTGCCGATCAGAGGGATTGTTTAGTCACAGGAAATAGCTGTGTCCTCAGGTAAATGTATTCTTGGGTTGCACATGTACAGAAGGTCCTGAATCTTGTGGGTTTGTCTATTAAGACAGGGATTCATTTTTTTTCTTGAAAGCGCTGAGGTTGATCTATAGCTCATGGTATGCCTACAGGATTAAACATGCTGTTGGAAAAGACAAACGTCAGCTGCACACTTAAGATGGAGATATCTGTTGGTTTTCCCTGCCTGTAGTTTCACAGAGTCAGAGTTTGGATGAGCAGCATGGTTTGGTTCATACTGAAGCTAATTCTGGCCAAGAACTGCCCACTTGGAAAAGAGATGGCTGTTTAGCCAACATGTAAAGTGATTTGTTGTTTTTTAATTAGTTTTATAAGAAAATGCTCACCAAGGCTTTATTTATTTGAACAAAAATACAGTGAAAGCAGTGATATTGTGAAATATTATTATAAATGTAATTTATTGTCATTTGTAGGGATTGGTAGCGAGAACCGGTATTTTTTTGGACCGGTACGTAATTTGATCAATACCGGAATACCGATAAGCTTCAGGAAAAACGATACTGTTATTGATACTTGCGTTGTTTTATTACTGTATACTTCAATGTTAACGACGAATTAGAAGCTGTTGCTTGTGATTTTCCTTCACTGAATAAGGTGTCCGACGTTTGTTCGACGTGCGCGTGATATCCATGTGCATGTGCGGTGTGTTTGTGTGCAGTCATCGCGGCAAGAGTGAAACCTTTGAAAGTGTGGGCTCACGTTACAAAAGACGACACCAGTGTCAGATGTAATAGTGAACAGAGGAGGCAACACTAGTAATATAATGAAACATTTACTAACAAAATACAACATCGACCTCAAGCAATGCGTTATGTCTCGTGGCTCCAGCTCCAACTGAAACTCGCAAAAGAAAAAAAAAAATAAGGAGGGAAAGGAGACGTGGGAAAAGAGGAGAAAAGAAGGGGGAGAGGGGGAAAAAAATGAGGAGGAAAGGTGGGACACACAAAGAGAGTGAAAGGAAAAGGTGAAAAACACCACTTCATCATCCAATGGTGGATTCTGTAGATTTTTACACTCACGAGACTTATTCGCAATCACAAAAATACATTATTTCTGTGTGCTTTAAAGCCTTGCCAGTTAAATGTTTCATTTGCTTGCTGTTCTAACATGTGCTTCTTCAGAGCGCGTACACCCGAAGCGTGCGTGCGTACACTAAAACAGTGGTTTTCAAAGTGTGGGGCGCGCCCATCAGCAGAAAAAGAAAAGAAATAAAACCGTAAACAGCCAAATGACGTAACTTATAATGGGAGATGGATCGGTTTGTGAAAGGGAAGAGAAAAGCCATAGTTGAAGTCGCACAGACCCAGGCAGGTGTTGGTCATTTAAAAGCTAAATGCAGAAAATGTGACGAGGCATATCTTGCTCACTGCTTCACTCACCATGTCTATACCAGATGCTACAGTTGTTGCGTCGCGTCCATAGACTATATAAAAACAGGTCGCGTCGCGCTGCAACAGCTCTACACTGGATGCGACAAAGTGACCGTTGCAAATCATTTTAACTTTGTCAGTACGTCATAAATAGAACAAAACATCAGTTTAATGTTGGGTTTTGTTCGGTCTTGGTCCGCTCCGCGCCTTGCCGCATCCAGTAAGACAGCATCACTGATTGTAATTGTTGTACTGTATTTTTTCCTCGCTCGGTTTGGGGGGTCCGTGTTGAGTCGGTCGCGAGTGGGCAGGGAATTCGGAAAGGAGGGAGGGTGCCGGCGGCGTGTCCTGGATTTGTGTTGTGATAGTAGAGTTTAAAGGGGGGCGCGACAAAAGTTTTGAACACTGACGAAGTCCGGTCAAACAGCACCTGATTACTTAGTTATCGTCTGATTCCGCTAATACTGTCAAAAACACACAAGATTTACATATAAACAGTTAATTATTCTAAGTGAAGTAACAATTTGAAGAAACACAGATCATGCAGCTCTTAAAGTGGCAGTACTAAACATGCTGCCGCTTGTCATTAAAGGGATAGTTCACCCCAAAAATTTAAATTCTGTCCTAATTTACCCAGTCATGTTGTACAAAACATGTATTAATTTTTATTTATTCTTGTGCTGAACACAAAAGAAGATATTTTGAAGAATGTGGGTAACCAAACAGTTGCTGGTCCCCACTGACTTTAATAGTAAGAAAAAAAATATGAAAGCCACTGGGGACCAGCAACTGTTTAGTTTCCAACATTTTTCAAAATAACTTCTGTTCAACAGAAGAAAGAAACTCATTCAGGTTTAAAACAACTTGAGCGTGAGTAAATGATAACACAATTTTCATTTTTGGGTGAACTATTCCTTTAATGTTAATAAAACAACAAACACAAAGAGAAAAGTCACTCGCTGCTCTTGACTGAATAACTTTAATACAGTTGCTAAAGTTAAGTAATAACTTTTTCAAATTTTCAACAACTTTTCACTTCATATATTTTTGCACCAAATAGTATCGATAACGGCATCGATAAGTACCGGTATCTATAAAATGTAAACGATACTCATCCCTAGTCATTTGTCACATGATCTTTTAGAAAACATTCTAATTGGCTCAGGGTTCCCACGCTTCAAGGAACCTATGGATTCAAGGCCTGGAAAGTACTTGAAAACAAACATAGGTCCTTGAAAGTGCTTGTTTTCCATCGCTATGACGGATTTCCATCAATTGGAAAAAAATTAGGGGAAAAGAAAGATGTAGTGCATTGTTGTTGTTGTTGTTCTGCCGGCACACCAAAAATCATCCCCGCCACAGCTGCAGCTTCTCACTGACAACATAGTGACGCCGCTCGCATCATTTACAGTCGGGTTATTAGCAGAGAACACAGAGCAGGATTAGAATTTCGGAGTGGGATTGCGGCTATTAATAACAATTCTGCTCATTCCCACAGGTTCCTCGCTTATAACACGATGACAGATGAAGGGATGTATCATTTGCATGTTCTTTTGAGTCTTGAGAACTCACTCGCATGCTCTCATTTTCTGTGAAGGAGAGTGACAGCTTTTAATAGTAGAGTTTGCAAATGTGATATTGATTTAATACAACAGTTCAGTAAACAAGTACTGCCTGATTTTGCTCTTATTTCTTTAGCGAAAATAGTTCCAAATATAGTAACAGCTCAGCCGCTGCGCATCTCGAAGCAAACACAGCTGATTTTCATTCATTCAATAAAAGTGCGTTTTTGAACAAATCTAGTGAGTCAATGATTCAATGAATCATTCATAAAGACAGTCACTTGCTTAATTCCTGAATGAATCAGCCATTCGAACAAATCAATTGAATGAATGATTCAGTGATAAAATTAGTGACTTGCTGCCACCTGCTGGCAGTTTGTTTCATTTTTTAAAGTATCTTTTCAGTTATTTCAATCATTTAATATTTCTGTATTCAAAATTTTATATTTAAAATATTAATCTCCACATAAATGTATGAATTTAATAGCACTCATGCCACCTCTGAGCCTCATAAAAGATCTGAAACAAGCCACTTTTGTGTTCTTCTATGCCACCTCTGTAGTACAAATTAATTTATTAATACTAATTTCATATTATTGGTAACCTCTTTGTCTTATTCTACTTCTTATTATATTGTTTTAAATGGAAATTTTAAAAAGCTTATAAACATAATTTTTTTAATTTGACAGATGAAAATTATGCCATTTCAAAGGTAAAAAGAAAATGCCCCTGTTAATCTGTCAAATGTCACCTCATATTAGGAAGGCTAATTTTGATCAGAATTTTTTATTATTGATCAAAAGGTGCTCCTAAATTTTTTAAATTAGGAGGAAAAGCGCTCCTAATTACAAGAAGAAAAAAAACTGCTCTTAAACTGGGTGTGTGACACGTATGGCTGTGGAATGGGGTGGCTGTTGTTGTTTGTTTAAAACTAGGGATGCGTCGATCCGATATTCATATCGGGTATCGGATCCGATAGTGCCATTTTTCTCGGATCGGGTATCGGTCAGAGAGGGTCGATCCAAATCCGAGATTTTTTTTTTCCAGATTTTTTTTTTTGTGCGAATTATTCTGTGTTACTTCTGTAGCCATACGATAGCTTAATGTGAGCTTCATATGAATATTTAAGTCCTTACATTTAAAGTTCACACAAACTCTTTTCTCGGCTGTGGCTGTCAGTCATTCGTTCAGCCTTTTAAAGGTTAAACCCCGGTCGCGTTCGGTTACAGCAGTCAGCTCGGTAAAGCTCTCTCCAAGATCATTCTGTGTTCACATTATACTGGATTTGTAAATACATGTCTATGATTTTGCAATATTGTAAAAGGACGTTATATTTTTTGCCGGAGTTTAAATGTTTTTGTTACTTGCCTACCGGATGTCTGTTGACGAACAAAACTACGGGCATAGAAAAGACTATAAAATTGTTTTTAACGTGCACCAGTACTGAAATTTACAAAACTGTTATAAAAGAACAGGCTCAGTAAACTGTTGCACAGATATATACAGCTACGCATCAATTTACTCCCTTTGGTGCTTTGAAGTTTGTTTAGTTTTTAACACGAACGCGATTACAAGGTGCGGATCATGTAAGCGTTTTCTGCCACTCGCATTGCGCGACCGATCCTCTTCACTTGTGGGTGTGGTGATTATTAAATGATGTCTAATTGTATGTGTGTCATGATGGTGTTTCAAGTGTTCAGTATCTCACCGTCGTCCCAGAGTTTTGAGCTCTCGGCAACGCTTGGTGTTGGATCGGTGAGGATGATTGGATATGCTACAGATTTGATGTTCCGCAAAGAACGATTGCTGCATTTTTTCTGAGTACATGAGGTTTCGTCGCACCTCATCACTGTATGCATCCCAACTCCCCCAGGGAAAGTACACACCCTATGCCAGGATCATGTTAGACTGTGAGCCTGCTGCTCAGTGTCTGTATTGACATGTAACAGATTCACCCATCGCGGCCCCAGTCAAGGCGCACACTCGTGATATTATTGCTATCGTCGTGCTTGTAGATCTTCGAACACTAGGACCTGGCGGCCCCGCGGCAACGCCTGGAGTTTTGGTATCTTTGGCAGAATCACCTTCACTGTTCCCGTTCTCTTAGAAGTGCATAGCGAGTGAAGTCGTACCCGTCTGGGTCCATTCCTTCGGTCTTTTGCTTTTCGTTGCACTTGCTGAGACAAATAGAGGGCCCGTGATTTAGGTATTCGCGCTCTGCGAAGCATCTTACCTATTACCTGAACAGGAGTAGAAGATGCCGATCTGGCGCCCTGACACAGCTAAGCAAGTGAGCCGAACCCTGGCTCTGCAGACACGACCCCATAGACACCGCAGCTGGGCTATGATAGTGATGTGAGGACACTTGCGCTGCTGTGTGATTCTTGTTTACGTGCCACCATGGGAAATAATTGTAGAAGAGAGCATGGTGGCTGGTACTCGTTTAGATGACATTTCATTGGTCAGCTTAGAGGAGTGAAGTTATTTTAGCTGCCAGGTTTTACCTGTAGTAGGCAGAAACTAATGCGCAAACAACAATCTCAGCAGAATAGTTCACATTCCTTTCCGTTCTTTTTTTTTGCAGAAATCTGCACCGCCGAGGACACAACCGAAATCTAATTGAATAAGCACAGCACACAGTCCTCAAGTTCATGCTTATTGAATTTTATACTAACTACTTGACTTATCATATCTTTATAAGGCTTGGACTGACGGATATTACAGAAAGTGAATTTAAGATATTACAAAAGCCTGTACCATTTTCAAACCTTATATGTTGTAATAGCAGAATATTATATATATATATATTATATATATTTATATATATATATTTATGTGTGTGTTATAATCTATATTAATATACTTTATATGTGTGTTATATATATATATATATATTTATATGTGTCGTATAAATAATTATATATTATATATATATGGTATACGTATGTTAGTATAGTATCAATTCATTAGTTGCAGGTGACGATTAAAACACAAACATAATACGATCAAAAAATACTTTATCCAAGTCGTGGCGTAGTTCAATTGACAGAAGTGGGTCACTCAGTAGAATTACTGCAGCGGTATAGGACTGTAAATAAAAACAGTTTGAGGATGTCAATGATTATATGTTTTGTCCTATAAGTATACTAATCTGATATTGCTGCCTTAATTAAAAAATAAGGCTATTAGATTTATAAATAATGAGAGTCGTTATTTTAAGTTAGTAGGCCTACCCGGATATTCTACTCGTATTTAAAAACATTCATTGACATGTTTTTTACTGAATGGTTATAATAATACTAAATTAACGCATGTATGTAACATTTACCATATTAGTGAACACCTTTATTATTGTTCCCCCCAAAAAGTTTTTTCACTGAAATGTTTGGTTGTTTCTAAAGTTATTGTGCACTGATTCTTTTTCTTAGAATAAACTTTTGCTTGAAACCGAATTTCCACGCTAAAATTACACATCTCGGTCAACCTGTTTGATTTGTAATTTTTTGGGTTGTCATAGACATTACCACATATACATAGGCCTATATTTGGCATATTGTTTCATTTAAGGTTTTTTTATAATGAAGTAGTCTGTATCTAGTTGATTGTGAAAGAATGATTATCAGTTCTACACACAGAGATATATTAATTCTACATTTATTTAAATGAGGGGGAAAAAGTACTTCACTGGTATCGGATCGGTATCGTTATCGGTCAATACTGAACCCTAGGTATCGGAATTGGTATCGGAGGCAAAAAAGGCGGATCAGAGCATCCCTACTTCAAACCTGTTTATGGCACTATGTCAAATAATTGTCACTTATGTGTGCTGCAATCGGGGACCCGAAAGAAATGGCACTAAGTGATTGGGGGTGGAGAGGGGTAGGCGTGAAAACAAAATAATACAGGGTTGTGTTGATGCGGCCGGCCTGTGTAGACAGCCCATGAGCGGGATCAGTCTTCGTTGATGCCCGCCCTCCCGCTTATTTCCTTCGACCACAAACTGGCTATAGCCCGTGATCCATCTCTCCCGCCCAAATTGTGTGTTGATTCGTGTAATCTACCGCCGTACCCGACAAACAATTCTATAAAATTAGTGTATATAAACTCTTTAGCCAGTAGCCCGGGAGCCCAGCCTCTCAATATGAGGCCTGTGGTTGTACTTGACAAATTCTAATGGTGGACTAGGAGCGCTAGCTGTTCGTGATCACGCGCAGTCGATCGCTGTAAACGGAGTACATCCTTATCATGTGAGTGCATTATTAGGACGTAGTCCCCATGCAGTGCGATGTTGGTATTTGGATCAATGGTTGGCACAGAGCACGATTATTTGACCCATGATTTTCCAAAACACCTGACATTGTCAACTCCTTAGAAATTTACTTAATACAAAATATATTCGTTGTGTATTAATCACGTTTAGAACGAATAATGATAAACTTGCTACCATGGTGAATGCTGGAAATGAAAAATCATTAGGTAGGGCAGAATTTAAGGCTGTTTGGTTATTTTTATGAATAAATGAGCCAAAAAATGAGGATCTTCTATAGTCATGGATCGGTGATATGAAGGTCCTAACAAAAAATGGAGTTAATATCCTTCCTATCGAGAAATATTAAAAACAATGCAATACAGAAATGTTCCAAAGTGAGGCATGAACCATTGGTTCCGCAAATATTGCTCATTGGGTCAGCGGAGGTCCCGTAGTTTACTTCGTTGGGTCAAAAATCCCTAAACACAATGACTTTGCCCTACAGTCTAGTAAACGTAGAGAATCTAAATCACTTGTCTTGAAGTGCGGAATATGACCATGAAGACTGTAGGGGTAAATGAAGCGTTGTGGTGATGGACAAGATAAGTTGCTGAGGTGACTCTTGAAGGACGTCGCACTGCTGCAGACATCGCTATGATGGTGGTTTCTACTGCCCACTGTTGGATGGGAGAGTTGGATGTTCCAGAATTCTTTTGGCGACTACAGTTAGCAGATCGATTTAGGAAGCGGGAATTTTGGTCAGTCGCTCTTGCAGATCAGTAGTACTGTGTGTCATGCGATAGTGTAGTCGAGTGTAGACTAAAAGGCAAATGAACATGTCCCAAAACTTACTGCAGTCACAGTGGAGCTACAGGAGACAAATGAGTTGTGTGACTGAAATGCAATTGCGAAAGATCGACCCGCGTAGTGAAAAGCTTATGTTAATTTACAGTGTTTCTGAAGAGAAGTGCTATACCATAGAAAGTCCTATTTTTTTAAAATTTATTTTCTTTATATTCTTTTTTTTTTTTGCCGAGTTTGACACCGTTTATGGAACATTTGACAAACACAAGAGTGACGTTTTGAGCCAGGCTGTTTAAGCTAGCTTGCATTCCAGTGCCAGGTCAAGCCGATGCTTGAAAGAATCGGGCTCGTGTACACTATATAAAGACGTAACGTATTAGCATAAATTAGTTTAGAGTACTATTTATTAATGAGGAAAAACGTGCTCTTTGAGTGAGATGTGCACCACGATTTTAATGTTAACAGGTTTTACCATCGTTCTTTACAAATGACTGTAATCGACTTTTTTATTACTTGTTAATAATAGATATGTAGTCTTGACAGAAACTACGAAGCGCATAAAAACACCCAAGTTTGAATGAATATTTTAATCAGTAGTTCGCATCGATAATTGAATTGAAATATAGACCAAGAGCCTGACTTCAATAATTTCATACATCCTTTTTGAACTGCTACTAAACGGTCTAAGACAATTATGAAATACTGACACACATTTCACAAGGCTCACATATTTGACTGTGAAAATTTTAAATGTGGAAATGTTAAGTGTAGTGGACTGTTAGTGAAGTACTGGTCTTTGATGAGTACTAAATACTTCGTTAGCTGTGGGTTGATAGGGGCTTGATATAAAATAAAATGGGTTTAAAAAGTCCTTGATAAGGCACTTAGAATTCTGGGTGTTGCAATGAACAAGTGTTCATGAAAGAGTGGGAACCCTGTTGGCTGATTGAATAGATTGATTAATCAATGAATAGATCTTATCAATGTTAAAGTAACAGTATATAATATTTTTGTGTAAACCGTGGTACATTTTTTTTAAATGTTTTTTTTATATAGAAAGTTCAAAAAAACTTTGAAATGGAAATCTTTTGTTGAATTATAAATATATTGATTGTCATAATACGAGGTTACATTTAAATGAGTTTCAGTGGGGCTGAGACTACTCTGCCTATAATCAGGACATGCACACAATGTCTTTATATGTAGTGTTAATTTGCTTGTGGATTAAATGTACTCTCTTTTACAGAGTCTTTTTTTTTTATTAATCACATGATGTAACAGTGGACACAACAGCATTTAAAAGGAGCAATAAAATCCAGGCTGGGAGATGTCTGATTCATATGTGTGCATGAGCTGTTTGTTTGCTGCTGTTTGGGATGGATCTGAGACGGCAGCCTTCTGTGAGGGGATCTATTGATCCTGCTGCCCATGTTCAGGCCTTTGTGTGTGTGCGCGCGTGTTCGTGTGACTCTGTGCGTGCAGCGTGCGTGCGGGGCGTGCGTGTTTTGATTGATTGCTATCTGTGACACAGTTGTGTGTGTGTGTGTGTGTGTCCCTGTGTAATGTGTGTGTGTGTGTGTGTGCTGTGTATGTATTATCTTTGCTGGCAGCACCATTTTTGCAGTTCAGACACTTTCTGTCTGTCTCCTCCTCTGTATGTCTCTGAGAGTCCGAGTCAGCAAAACTTTCTTGGCATGATTAAAATGTACAATATTTATAAAGCATTTTACATGCTTACAATGCAGTACCGCGGTGGTAATGGACCAACTACCGCCGGTGGCGCGGTGTTGATATCCAGTGGCTTTCCCACACATAACTTGACGTGGCGGAGCCCCCCAGTCTATTAACGGCTGCCTCATATATATGGAGAAACATTTTGGCTTATTATTTTTATCCTCATACTTTTTTTATCTGCTCAAAATAATGAAACCATCCGCGATCGATTAACTACAAATATGCGTTCATACATGGTAATGAAAATACCGAGATGTATACCGTAAATCAGAAATCGGCCCAAAAATACAGAGATATGAATTTTTGCCCATATCGGCCAGCCCTAGTGTGAATTACCTGTGTCTACGCGTCTCTCTCTACGAGCAATGAAGCTGTGAGTTAAAAACAGCGATTTTAGGCACCAATCGTTGGGCTCGAGAAATTTAATGGAGGCAGGTCTGTATCAGAAGCTATTTTATTATTAAAGTTTCTGTGGCACCACAGATTTGTCTGTGTTTGCTTCTTGCGAGATCTCTATCTACACTGAACAAAATTATAAACGCAACACTTTTGTTTTTGCCCCCATTTTTCATGAGCTGAATTCTAAGATCTAAGACTTTTTCTATGTACACAAAAGGCCTATTTCTCTCAAATATTGTTCACAAATCTGTCTAAATCTGTGTTAGTGAGAACTTATTCTTTGCCGAGATAATCCATCCACCACACAGGTGTGGCATATCAAGATTCCGATTAGACAGCATGATTATTGCACAGAAGTGCCTTAGGCTGGCCACAATAAAAAGCCACTCTAAAATTTGCAGTTTTATTACACAGCACAATGCCACATATGTCGCAAGTTTTGAGGGAGTGTGCAATTGGCGTGCTGACTGCAGGAATGTGCACCAGAGCTGTTGCCCGTGAATTGTATGTTAATTTCTCTACCATAAGCCGTATCCAAAGGCGTTTCAGATAATTTGGCAATACATCCAACCGGCCTCACAACCGCAGACCACAGTGTAATCCCACCAGTTGCCGCATGACAGTACCCAGCGATCGCAGTCATGGCTTCTACGCTCCAAGATCGTCATGAGTCCAGTCAACTGCTGCATCAATCGGTTTGCATAACCAAAGAATTGCTGCACAAACTGTCAGAAACCGTCTCAGTGAAGCTCATCTGCATGCTCGTCGTTCTCATCGGGGTCTTGACCTGACTGCATTTCGTCGTCGTAACTGACTTGAGTGGCCAAATGCTCACATTCGATGGCGTCTGGTACTTTGGAGAGGTGTTCTCTTCACGGATGAATACCGGTTTTCACTGTACAGGGCAGATGGCAGACAGCGTGTATGGGGTCGTGTGGGTGAGCGGTTTGCTGATTTCAACGTTGTGGATCGAGTGGCCCATGTTGCGGTGGGGTTATGGTATGGGCAGGCGTAGGTTATGGACAACGAACACAGGTGCATATTATTGATGGCATTATGAATGCACAGAGATACCGTGACGAGAACCTGAGGCCCATTGTTGTGCCATTCATGCACGACCATCACCACACGACGCATTCTTTCGTGTTTTGCAGCAATGATAATGGTCCCGGCCCCATGTTGCAGGATCTGTACACCCATTCCTGAAGGCTGAAAAACATCCCCGTTCTTTGCAATGGCAGCATACCTCACTGGGCTACTCACCAGATCATGTCACCACATTGAGTCAATGTTGGGATGGTCTCTTGGATGTCGGCTATACGACTAGCGTGTTCACAGTCCTACCTCGGTATCCAGCAACTTTGGCAACAGCCATTGAAGAGGAGTGGACGGCAACATTCCATCAGACGGCCACAATCACAACCTGATCACTTCTATGCGAGAGTGAGATTGTTTGCACTGGCTGATGGGTCCAATGATGTGTTCACACCAATACTGACTGGTTTCGGACGTCCCCCGCAATACATATAAAACTGCACATCTTTAGAGTGCTCGGTTATTGTGCTCGAGCCTAAGGCACCCTTGCTAATCATGGCTGTCTAATGCAGCATATCTTGTTATGCACACCTGTGAAGTGATGGATTATCTCTGCAAAGGAGGTAAGTGGTCCGCACTAACAGCAGATTTAACAGTGTGTGAACAATATTTGAGAGATATAGGCCTTTTGTTTACATAAAAAAGTCTTAGATCTTTGAGTTCAACTCATGTGAAATGGGGGCAAAAACAAAAGTGTTTTGCTTTTATAATTTTGTTCAGTGTATGTGCAAGTAATGTGTGTGCATACATTAAATCAGCGTAGCCTACTGCATATTTTACTTTTGATACAAACCCGAGCCAGACTCTAACCCGAACCTGATGCTATTCAATAAACATTAACCCGAACCCGACCTGAAACCCGAGAGTATTTCGGGACCCGTCGGGTAGCAGACCTCTAGCTTGTAGTAGGAGAGGAAATACTAGAGAGACGCAAACACAGGATTACTCCATCAACAGAACCATACTGATGACATTACAAGATTACAAGACACTGTGTAGTGTAAATTGTGAAAAATAGTCTTTGAATTGCCTTCCTTGTGATCCTAACATATCTAGATGGGACGCGAGCGCTGTTGCGTCATCAATTTCTCTTTCAGGTCAGAAGCGGCGCGAATGCTTGGAGTATTTCAGAAATAGAGCGGGACATCAGTATACTGTCTGAGATTTGTTGTCAATCCGTGCCTCATCCAGTGTAGACAAAATCTCAGATTATATATTGGGTTCTGTTGTCTATGGTCACGTTGCGCCACTTGCGTCCAGTATTAAAACGGGGTAAAATTAGCAAAGAGCTCCAGATCGCATCAGTAAAACACTGTTTGTTTGCTTTACTTTGCTACGGATTCATTTTTAAACAAGACCGTATGATGCAGGCTTTTCAGAGAGACTGAATGTAAACGATGATGGTAGTGCTGAGTCTGACTAAAGTGGATCCAACAGTGTTGTCGCAACACATAAGTGAGTAAATGTACTTTTACCACTATTGCATTGTCTATTCCAGACCGTTTGATAAATCAACCCTCTACGCACATCTTGGCAATATAATCGCCATTGGCTAGTAAATTTTTTTTGTTTACTCATAACTCAAACTTGATATACGCATACTATTTTACATCTGTATAAACCATGGCATATATGATTCCACCAAATCAGCTTATCTTTGTAAAATGGCACAGCTGCTTAAATCTTAGCTTCTTTATCAGTCAGTCAAGGCATTATATTATGGATATACACACTGATTTAATTATAGAATTTAGTGATTATACTAAATAGGCTTGATACGCATAGTATGAATGTCATGCACTAGAGAATTGTATGAGGGCTGCTGGGTTTAATAAGAGTGTGCGTTCGTTCAAACTGATTTGCTGAAATCAAAACATGGATGGTAATAGATGAGCGCAAGCCAATGAGATTGCCATTTGCGTATTAGTTCCGCCCACTACTCGAAAAACGTCATATAAAAAAACATTTATAAAGTTTTATAAAAGCTGAATAATTGTAAATTAACTGATTTTTTTTTGACAGGAATATACAACAAAGGATATTGTTTACATGTAGTGCGTCGATTCAGCGTGATATGCAAGACACTCTCTCTCTCTCTCTCTTTGCATGTGTGAGAAAAACAGCGCTATCAGTAAAGCGACAGCGAGTCGTGCACCTTCACACTAGAGTTTATGGTACGTCAAATACAGGTACGCTGTGCATCAATTGAGATGAATTGAAAAATCGCACAGATCGCTTGACGGAGAGTGAACTCTGAAGCTTTCAGAGTGTTCAGCGAGTGAAAATAGATCTATGCTAATCTTGTAATGCCTCTAACACACACACTATTGAGTAAAATCTAAGAATTTATTAGCCAATGGCTAACGAAAAAAAAAAAAAAACGAAAGATCATTATTAGTTGCCAAGCCCAGAGTGAAGATTTAGTCGCATATGCGGGTGATTTACTCGCAATTAGAGGGTTGTATATACTGTTATATGGTTTCTAACCCAAATGACCCATGTTGTTTTCAGAGTACGTCACAGCAGTGTCCATCTGTTATTTTAATAAGCGAAACTGTAATCATAGCAGTGGGCCTTTACTTGCGCGTCTTGAATGTGCCCCACCTATAAAAACAGACTGTTCTGCAGAGAGACTCAAAAACAAAAATAGCCTATTACTACTTAATTATGATGTTTTTATATGTAAAATCACACTAACATTATAAGTGAACCTCCGAGAACATTAGAAAATAATAAAAAATGCAGTTCATGACCCCTTTAAAGTAATATCTAAGTTTATTTCTGATATATAATGCTGATATCAGTCTTCTGTGGATGGGTGGAATACAGCATCTCTCTCTTTCTCTCTCTCTTTCTCTCTCTCGCTCTCGCTCTCGCTCTCGCTCTCTCTCTCTCGCTCTTTCTCTTTTTATCTGGCATGAAACTTTGCAGGTGCTGAGACATCACTTTAAGCTAAGCCAGCGTATTTCTTGTACTGTCACACATGTATGATTCTGTTTTTGTGCTCAGTTGAAATCAGGACAGTTTTGTTAGTTGTCAAGTCTACATCTGCACTTGTCAGCTGGGTTTGTGTGGTTGTGGTGAGGCGTCTGCACAAGTAATTACACCAGCACATCATCAACTATACTGGAGAGAGAGAGAGAGAGCGCTTTGTCTCCATCTTTCTGTCTTCCACAGCTAAAACGATTTGAGATATAAGCACTTTTAAAATAAGCACTGCAGTAAACATGATGAAGTGTGTGGCGTGTCTGAGAGAGTCTGTCATTTCAGTGTTTGGATGTCACTTGTTGTTTTCTCATTTTCAGACTAATTTCTGTCCGTTTTCAGTTTATTTTGATATTTTATGTTTTTCCATCTCTGTTGGAAGACAGAATCAGCCGTTGTGTTGTGCCTCCTCCTGTGTGATTGAGTTTTCACTCACTATTTTTTCCCTCTTTTGTCTGTCTCTTTCTTTCTTTAGGGTGTCAGTCTCTCTGCTGCTGTCACTGTCTGTCTCTGCCTGTCAGTCCAACCTCCAGCGCCACACTCGTTAATTTCTCTCTCTCTCTCTATCTCTCGAAGTCCTTGCAAGGGGTTAATCATGGTGGAGATGCCACCACCATCCAGAGAGACTCTGATAAGCTCTTGTGGAAATACAAATTAGAAATGCTTCCTTTGTCATTGCCTGACTCTCAAATTTAAAACTTTCCTTCCTTTTTCTTTTACTCTGGCTATGTTTTGAATAGCATACTACTTTACTACTCTATGTTTGTAGTATGTACTATGCAGATTATGTGGATTTTTGTGCATAAGCCAGTCTACTGGACATTTTGCAAATACAGTATAGCCTACACTACCATTCATACATTTGTGATCAGTAAGATTTCATTAAATTGATCAAAAGTGACAGTAAGGACTTTTCCATTGTTACAAAAAAAAAAAGCCCTGATAAAAATGTATCAATGTTTATACAAAAACAAAGCATTAATTAAAATATTAATTAAGCATATTAGAATTGTTTCTGAAGGATCATGTGACAACTGGAGTAACATTTTTACTGTATTTTTGATCAAATGAATGCAGCCTTGGTTCTTTAAATAAAGCAAAAATCTTAATGACCCCAAACCTTTGAATAATAATTGGGATAACTGTATGGCCAGAATGTGCAATGTATGGCTCCTCACTGGCCTATTCTTTGCAGCGTTTATGGGGGGGGGGGGGGGGGTGGGGGGGGGGGTTAGATGATTTATGGAGGTAAGTTACCCTTAAAAGTTTTAACGTCCTTCTTAAATCATTTTTTGACTTTAAGACACCCTTAAGCAAATTTGGCTCAGAAATGCTCAGGGCTGAACGCTAAGATTTTTTTTCTACTGGCCAGAATGGGCCAGTGGTTGAAAAAAAATAAAAAATTAATTTGCTCTTATCATTGTTTTCAACCCTTGTTATCTTTTGTTCTAATACATAAGCTTATATGACACCAACATTTTTGATACCAATTAAATTTTACAATTCTCGATTCTATTTCGATACCACAACGAAAACTACTAGCCTCACAAATATAAAGTTCAAACATTATTAAAGACAAGTGAACAGTCAGTAAATAAGAACAAATTACAAGCAACAGCACAATTGAATATATAGAACAAAGACACAAATTAAATACGAGCTTAGGAAAAGCAGACGGGCTGAATGAGAATGCAAATTCACTTTCTGATAGCAGGTGGTGCTTATGGAATAGCAGCGATCAAAGTCCCTTTTAAAGGGATAGAGGCTCTAAGCCGTCAAAAGATTATCCCATGTTTACTTCACCCTCAAGTCGCATGCCCGAGGGCTGTAATATGACATTCTTCTGTCAGACCAATACAATCGGAGTTATATTAAATAATGTCCAGGCTAATCCATGCTTTATAATGGGAGTGGATTGTAGCCCAAAATTCGAAGTCCAAAAAATTGCACCCATCCATATATAAAATAGTCCACACTGCTCCGGGGGGATAATAAAGGCCTTCTTAACGAAGGTGTGCATCTTGTTGGTGTAAGATAAAAAGTACTGCCATATTTTACAACTTCAGAAACTATAATCTCTAGTTTCCGCTAGTTTGCAGGAGCTAGGACATATGCAAACCGGCGTGATGACGGCAGAAGCGCAGAGGAGAGAGCAAAACAAAACACTGGTCATGAATTAGAGGGAGTAATGTCAAAAAGCTATTGCTAAAGTAAAATGTTGGAGGCTTTCCGATATATAGACAAGTATGACAATGATGAACACAACTTCATAAACCTTAATCTCTAGCTTCCGCTAATTGCTGTATGCACGTTCACGAGAGAGTGGGCCATTCCAGTAAAGAAAAAAAGAAAAAAAAAAAAAGGAAGAAGCGTAGGCGCTAGCCAACTCTGTGATTAACGCGGAAGCGCAGAGGAGAGGGCAAAACAAAACACTGGTCACGAATTAGTAGTACAAAATGAGTATTTGTAAAGAAAAATGTTGGAGGATTGCGATATAAACCAAGAGGACATGGTTTCCCTTTGCTGTAAACAACTTGTTTCTCGCAAGACTAGCATATTCTCATGCTACGCCTACGTCCTATGTCATCCTTTCATGAACGCCTATCTTCTCTCACATTGTGAACGTGCGTAGGACAGCGTACGACTTGTTTTATAATGGATGGGTGCAATTTTTTGGACTTCAAATTTTGGGCTACCATCCAGTCCCATTATAAAGCATGGATTAGCCTGGACATTATTTAAAATAACTCAGATTTGATTTGTCTGAAAGAAGAATGTCATATAAACATAGGATGGCTTGAGGGTAGGGCTGGGTGGTATGACAGTATAGTGATTGTTACCCAAATGGCCATCTACGCCGCCGGAAAGCGAATAAAGTGTCTATCGTTAGAGATTTTGCTATATCGTGTATTCCACGGTATGCAAATATATCTGCGTAACATAGTACTGCTTAAACGTTATACACCTTTTGAGTGATAAGCAAACATGCATGAATGAGAAAATAAAACGAAAAAAAGAAGTGGTGGCAATAAGGCAGTGTGAAAAAGAACTCATTCGTGCGCAGCTGGGTGCTGACTGAGACACCGCTACGCGGCGGCACTGAAGACCCTCTCATCCTCGATCAGCATGCGATCCAGCGAAACCAAGAAGGCCCACAGATCTCTTTTGTGTTTTATTGTGCTTGAATGGTCAAATACGCACACTGTAATGTAAAATGCCCTTCGTGTGGAGTATTCAAGTAAACACAGACGGTTATATGTTAAATAAATGTAAAACAGTTGGGTGAAAACCGGATGTGTTTCAGTATATTGGATCCATGCAGTCGTAATATTATTCTTACTACATGTTAAATAAACCTACTGTAGCCTACCATAGCTGAATAAATTAAAAGTTTATTTCATATTCATTTGTTCTGTTGTGCTTGTAATTTGCTTCTCTTTCTTAATTCTAATAACAAAAATAAAATAAAAATAGCTATATCGAGGTACATATTGTTATCGTGAAATAAAATTTCTCATAACCGTGAAATAAAGATTGTTGTCATCAATCGCCCCACCCTAGCTTTAGGGTGAGTAAATTATGTGGTAATTTTCATTTTTGGGGGAACTATCCCTTTAAGGCAAGTCATTTCACTTCAGACCACCATCTTTGTAAATGTGTTGGAGAAATTTTTATTTTTTATTCATCATTATTATGTATTTTTATTTGCTTTACTTCCTACTAAGAGAGTGTTCTCTTATCTTTATTGAATGTCTGAATTATATGTGCTAAGTTTTCATGAGATAGATGAGTACCTAACAGGAAATCTAAGTGGCAAGAGAAGTGTGCGATGAGTAAAATAGTTATGTCAGCTCTTTTAAAGAAGTGCTGTCTTCTTAGAAACGGCAGGCTGTGGACAATGTTATTTAGGGGCTGGGACTATACGCTAGATCTGGGGCCGATTCAATAGCTATCGGCGCGATACTTGTGTGCGGATTCATATACATATTGCGATAGAGTATTAGGGTGCGATTTATAAAACTATTGTATTCGTATTATCAATTTGTTTGCTTATTAAAGACTAGTCAATGGAAAATACTTGATCACACCCTTAAAGAGACTGTAAATGAGTCATATTAACATAAACAATGCATCATATCTTTCTGAACTTTTATTACAGGAGCATACACAGCAGTGGGCATAGTTTAAAGGGGTCATATGCTGCTTTTTTTAAAGATCATTATTTTGATGACAATCAAATCTGTTACATGGTGTTATGGTTGGGGGGGGGGTGGGGGTTTTTGGGGGGGTGCTTTAATGTTCAAAAAACACATTATTTTTCAAATCTGTACATTATTGTAGGTCATATATGCCCCGCCTCTCTCAAATGCTTCATTTTCTACAAAGTTCCTCCTTTGACAAGCGCGGTCTGCTCTGATTGGCCAACTGACCCTGTGCATTGTGATTTGGCCGAACACCGCAAGCACTTGTCGGAAATGTAATGCCCCTTACCATAATCGCGAGCTTCATCTTTCAAAATAAATGTAAAGAAAGCCAGGAAATAATGTCATTAGTATTACCATCATTTCAAGCCGGAAAGGGTAACAGAGTCTCGTGACAGACACAGTGATGAAGCTGATATGTGTTGGCAGTACACAAGCCATGGTTAAGACAGCTAACTCCACTGTTATGTGACCCTGTCTCTCTCTCACACACGCACACACACACAAACACAAACACAATGCGCAAAACTAACTCCGCATTTGAACAGTCAACAGCAAATACTTAAACTAATAACAAAACATACTTACAGTAGCTGATTCAGAAGCACCAGATTGTCATGGCAAAGTCAGAATGACCTCCTCTCCTAGGTTCACGAAACGGTCGTCCATAAAATGCATTGCTGTTCTGTTGTAAGTAATCTTAAAGATTCCTAAATGCATCAACTTCCGGAAGGCCAAATAAAGTGCTATTGCTTTCGCACTGAAACACACAGCGTATCCCTGGCATGGCTGGGCTTCAACACTAACTGCGGTTACTGAAACCACGCCTTTCTTTGCGTGAACATTTGGGCGGCATTACGCAAATATTTCCACATAGTGAGGTAGATATGTGGGGGCGTGTTAGAACGCGCGTCTTCGTTTGTTTTAGGGGGGCATGGCAGAGTCTTAACTTTTGATAAAGAATATCTCTTTGGTTTTGAGACTTTTGAGACTTTTTAGTCTTTGCAACTTCAGGGATCTTATCTATGCACAATCAGCTTATAACACTCCAAAGAGAAAGGAAAACTTGAAGTACCAAAACCCTGAACTTACACATGAATATAATAGTCAAAAGTTCAACAAAATGAAAATACTTTCTGAAATAAAGTAGTTCTATGTTACTTTGCATACAGTTTTAGTCATGTCTTCCCGGCAGTGTGTAAAATTCAAAGTGTTTCCACACTTGGGATTCAAAACGGGAAGGTGCAGAAAGAAATCTGGAAGAGGTTTGATCTTCTGCTTCTGTCATGGTTTTGCTTTCTCGTGCCGGCTTGAAACAATTCTGAGATAAACCAATCGATTTTTAAATAGTTTTAAAAGAATCATCATGGTTAGGTGAATACATTTTTTCAGACACCATCCCCGTACTAGTTATGCAGCCATTAACTGGAGCATATATGTTGAATATGCATTATGATTGGATGAGATCAAAGCATCCGGATTTGATGAAGGAATAAATGTTGAGTTGGGGTGTTGCCTCTGTCACACTCTGCAGCCTATCTGTATGACTGTTAACAAAATTGGCCACAACAAACCGTGCCTCGATGCCCTCGGCGCATTCAAGTGTGCAAGTGCTCCTATATCTTTGAATGGGGAAACATCAGATTCTCCAAGAATTGTTCGGCAAGCTTAAGATTAAATTTCATATTTGAAATCACCAATGGAATCTGACAACTGTCTCATAAATGTTGTTTCTTTTGCTCAAATAGCGTTATAAAAAGCTTACCAATTTTTTTCAGGCTAGATCAGCCAGTGCGCATGCGCAGTCCAGAGCGCATGTCTCAGGATGCTGACTGTTTCTATAGCAACCAGGACTTCTAACGGCATCTGTAGAGACGCAATGACTTTCATATTTGGTTTGGGTCTCGGTTTTATTCAGAAGGCGGGGCTTCCTTCGATAGAGCAGCCACATTGAGTGTTGCATTGTTAGCCCACATTTAAAACTATAGGCAGTGATACGATCTTGTATTCCGAGCAGTTCCCCTACGGTGGCATAATCAGACAAACGGCCAACAAACAATTCTGTCGGTGGTTTGTGATCAGTGTGTTAGCGCACTATCCGGCGTATGTTGCCATTGGTCAGGAGTTTGTTTCAACCCATCTGAACATGTTTCAATCGGCCGTTTGTGGGTCGTTGAATGTCTGTGAGCAGGTGGATATGATTTTCCAACAAACTCTGAACGTAATCTGACGCTTGGCCATGAACGTTGGCCATATGGAGATGGCGGGAGCTACTCTAAAGTGTAGCTTTCATCCTGCGGCTTCTTTCATTTTATTTTCGTCCATAAAGGGCAGTCTTAGTGTTGTCCCCTGATGCTGTAGGCAACGCGGACAGAAATAACCAACATTAGTGATGTCATACGGTAAGGTTGCAAACTTCCAGTATCTTTCATATTCGCAGTACTAGTCTCTCCAAGCACCTTTTTTAAAAATAGTAGCATATATATTTCTGTATAGGGATGATTCGATTCAACATTTTGATGTTCACAGAGTCGATTGCACGGGTTATTATAATAATTTTTTTATCAAAATGCGATTTAATACGTGCAATTATAAATTAAATGGTGTTCGCTTTTTTGTGCCGAAAGGCAATATAAATGCTCGCACATTTCTTTGTGAAATTGAAATATAACACTATGATAATATACTAATATAGCACTTGCATATTACTGCTCTTTCGTTGGTTTTGATTGCTTCTATTGTCCTCATTTGTAAGTCGCTTTGGACAAAAGCGTCTGCTAAATGACAAAACTACATTGAAATTTTAAAACAAGCCCCAAATCAAATAAATAACACAAATAAAATAAATCTCTTCATATAAACAAAATAAGGCTTTGTCTGTGCTCTTTCCATTTAAATTTAAAGACAACCACTGCATTTTAATCTTGATCCAAACAAAGATGCTGCATACATGCGATATGAGCAGTTTTTAATCTAAATTAGATTGTATAGTTTTGAAATTCGAAGCAAAAGCAGAATGGTTTGACTTTGTAAAACTATACATAAAAATATCTGCATCAAACAGCAGACGAGCTGAATGAGACGCAGATTCACTCTCTGCCAGCAGGTGGCGCTTAAAGCGTTTCCTTGGTTTCCGGTGTAAACAAAGCAGCGCTGAACTTATGAACTTTAATATGCATTATACAGAGGCAAGATGAAAAGAAAAAATACCATCTAAACTTTTCTAAAGACAGTAAGTTCCCCTCAGACATACATTCATATAAACTCCTACACCTAAATGAATCGCGATTTGTTTAGCATCTCAACCGATTTGAATCGGCACATATTTGAATCGATTTTCAACCGGCTCGCTGTTAATCGTTACATTCCTAATTCTGGGCACTGTGCACTAAGCCATATGCTAATGTTTCATTCTAAATGTAGCCTAACTTCTTCCCCACTATTTCAGTCATTAAACAGTGGAATAAACAGCAATAATAGAACCAGTGTTCACTCATTCTGATTAGAATCCATGAGCCTCACCTCAGGATTACAGAGAAGCAACAATTAAAATCTTAATGTCATAAAATGATTTAATTAATTACTGCTCATACCTGCTAGTTATATGTAAAAACACAGATAATTACCCTGGGAAATCTGTCAGACCGCTGTTTGTGTAATCAGGGACGGTTGAAGGTCATTGTTTAATTTGATGTGTTTGGTTTAATTGGTAGTATTCGTTCATTTGGGTCCACCCAAGGCACTAACTCTGGTGCTTTGATTTTGCACGTTTCCGCGAACACGGACTGCGATATTTGCCTTCAGTAATTTATGGCTGCGTGCTGTCTTTTGGTAACCTGAGAAGACAGTCAGTCTGTATTGTAATAGTGTTGTCTCAATGCGCAGTGGATTAGGGATCTAATGTTCTTTTAACAAGTTCTTTTGTCATTGAGAAGCCAGACCAGAACGGAACCACTAATTCAAAGCAGCCTAGAGTCAGAGCCCACGGCTGACGGAGATGCTGGAACTGCCGGGCTGAAACACAGATGTGTCTGTCTCTCCCAAACACACTCCCGCATGTGTACAGAGGCATGACCCAATATCTTGCAATAAAGCAGCCAGACTCCCTGCTGCACTCTTCTGTGTTCACTCGCTTTATCTCTCTCTTCAGCCGTAATACACAGTGTAGGACAATGCTTCTAGCTGTCTCACCCCCTCTCTCTGTTGCCGTCTGTCCTGACACATGCTCTTGCTCTCAGGACTGTCTCTCTCTCCTGTCCTCAGTCCTGTCGCCCTGCCCTTTTCTTATTCTCTCATCTCAGTTCTGTTTTTTTTGTCTACCGATCACCACACTGTCTTTCTCTCTTCTCTCCACAGTCCTGTCGATCTCTCTCTGTCCTGATTCCAGGCTAGTCTAGTTCTCCTTCACTTTCTCTTCAGCTCTCTCTTTCACCCGTGTATGTAAAATTTGTGTGTGCTTTAATGGCATGGAAAACCTTTACATTTGTATCACCAAAGCATAGCTGTGTACAATAGGAAATTGTCTCTCTCTCCTGATCTCAAGCCTTGTCATTGTCTCTCTTTTTCTCCTGATTTCAGTCCTGTCTCTCTCTCTACTGCCCTTCAGCATGCTTTCTCTTCCTCTTTATTTCAGAGCTGTCTCGCTCTCTTTCTCTCTCCTGCTTTCAGCACGGTCTCTTTCCCTTGAGCCTCGACAGTTCCCTAAAACAACTAGTAGAATAAACCGAAGCGGTTTTCCTGAGGTTTGCCAGCTTCAGTTCTCTCCGGGCTGTAAGGAGGAGAGATTCCGTTGAGTGCTGTATAATCCGACCCTGTTTGGTTTTGTTTGGCTGTAATATTAAAATTAAAATCATGTAGGGGAATATAAATGGCTCTCAGCTGGATTGTAGCACCAGAGGTGACCGCTTAGGTTTGCTTTCCTTGCAGTTTTGTGTCCTAATTTATCTTCTCTCTCTTCAACGCTTGCCCTGTGGTAATATAAGACAAAATGATGCGGGCTTTGTTTACACGACTGTGCTGTCTGATTGCTGGTCTTCGTTCGGTTTGAATACAAACGGCAACAAAATGAGAAGATCTTAGTGTTTGATTATGCTTCTCTTTCTCTCTCCATCTCATTCTTTACAGAGGACAGGCCTGTAACTGCAGTGCGTTTTGCTTCTCCCTTTGATTGGGAGAATCAAACAATCAACAATTTGATTGTTGGGCTCGTTACTAGGCTTGGCGCGATAGACTGTGTTGACGGTGATAGCGGTGTTAAGCCGCAACACCGGTTACGTCACTTGCCCACCGCGTCACCGACCCCCACCGTCGTTTTGATTTTTTATAGTAATAAAAATAATTTAGTTCAGTAAAAGAACACACTACAATTAAAAACTGAACGCGGTTACTCAATGCAGTTGAACGACCGTCTCATCACAGATCAGATTTAATTTCTCCATTGAGGAGAGTGAGTCGAGCTGACTGACGAGAAGAGTGAGGTGAGACAGACAAGACGATTGCGGATGATTTAGTTTCGAAACGAAATTCAAAAGCACCTGTTTGGCAGTATTTTTGATTTTGAAAAGCCTGTTGACTTTTGCCGTTTATCTAAGGTGATTTTGGAAGTTATTTTTAAACATTTGTTTCTTATTTAATTGGTTCCACATTGTTTACTGATTTTTACTTTATTTAAACGGTGTCATTTATTTTATTTGACATTCGTTTTGCTAATAAATGTTCTACGTTTCTTATTTATTTGGTTATATATTATACATGTTTACTTATTTCCAGTTTTTAAACTTTATGTAAGTTATTTGTTCTTTTATATTAGGCATAGCTTGCCCTATAGCATGGTGTATTTTTATTTGTTTTGTTAATAAAAGTTATATGTTTTATATATACGCTAAAGTGAGTTTGACGTTGTATTTTGTTGTTGCATTCAAGCAATTGACGCCGAACTGCCGCTAATTCAAAAGTGAAAGTTAAATGCGCACGGCGCTTTTAAGCTATTTAAAAGCGAAGGAAAGGGGGAAAATTCAAACAAACTAAAAACGAATAATTGCTTTACGCCGAATTGCCGCTATTTAAAAGCGAAGGAAAATGGCACACCGCTTTTACCACGCTATTAAAAGCGAAGGCAAAGCAATGAAAAGAGGTAATGCCCCGCCCCCGCGGTGATACCGATATTACCGGTGTTGTCACACGTCTATTAACTGGTGGGAGAATTTCCTCAATGTCACAACCCTACTCGTTACTCAAAAAATTTAATTTATTACTTGTTACTAGTTACTCCTTTCAAAAGTAATATTATTACTTATTACTATCTGGCAACAGTAATTAATTAGTTACACTACTAGTTACATTAATTTTCCTTCACGCCTCACAGAAGTTGTAACCTTGTATCTTCCCCATAAAGTTCTTCTAAAATGTTACTAACAATATTATTCTGCCTCATCATTTGACTAAAATCTACATTGGATCGCAGTCAGAAGTTTTTACAAACACTCAATGGTGATTTATAGTGTAAAAGTGTTGTATAAATTGTCATGTGTAGCTTGAAGCTAATTGTAGCTATAATTTCTCTGTTACCCAAATATGATTATATTTCATGAAGTATTTTATCAAAAGAAATTGCATAAGATATTTAATTATAGTAATACAATTTATATCGGGATCAGAGGACAAGCCATGTGGGTGGGCAAGCCATGTAATGCCAGATTAAAGTAATGCCACAACTTACACATCTGTGTTCAGATCAGCTTTTTTCCTGACAAAATCAGTGTAATGGCCATATTTCCATCCCCTGAATGTAAGCTTTTCCATATTCCAAGCTTTCCTGATGCACTGGTGACTTCATGTGCTTGTGCAAGTCGTGAAAATTATGAAAATAAATCTAGAAATTATTGGATTGTTGGATTTCAAATCAGTCGGGGATGAGGCATCAAAAGTAACTTGCTGTTTTATGGATGGTAACTGTAATATTATTACTGAAATATTATTAGTAATTAGTTACACTAATAGTTACTGCAAAAGGTAATATTATTACAGTAACTAAGTTACTACTAGTTACTGCCCAACACTGATATCAACGAAATATCAATTAAAGCATTGATATGGAGCTTTGAAGTACAGTATTGTTCAAAAGGGGTCAGTAAGATCTTACCAACCCCAAACATTTGAACTGTAATGTATTTTTCACTGTAAATATTCATTAGAGGTTTTCATGCAATAAGAAGCAGAGAAATTAAGAGCAGCAATTTTTTTTGTCAGCACTTTTTTTTTTTTATTCACATTTAATTTTCAAACCTACTGTCTTTACTTTTATTGGCTCGCTTTGACAAAGAATTGCATTTGTGGTTTTCAACTATTCTTTATGGTCAGAACATGACAAACACTTCACATTTTTGAGTTCTTCACTTTTCCAGTCATTTTTCCTTAACCAAATAAATATCTTAATAGAAAAAAAATATTTCTTAGTTTCTGCATGTTCTAATGTGTGATATTGTTTCAAATCAAGAAACATGTTTGTGTTGCCTGATAATATTAATTACATTTTAATGAACATATAATTAACATTTTTCTGTCTCTTAGAAATATACATTTGATAGTAGCTTGAGTTAGGATGCAGATGTAGATTTATGTTTATTATCAAAAAAAGTTACATCTGTAAAAATTGTAACAAGCTATTTTTTATATGGTGAAATTGAATTATTCTGAATTATTCTGAGGTGTTTTTTTTCAGCCATTGGTCTTCCATAACATGCATTTAGATCATGTTAATTACAGTTAAAACCACAAATATAGCACCTCAATACCATGGTAAAAATGTATATGTTTCTAGGTATTTGTATGAAAAACAATAAACTGAATACATTTAGTATAAATGCACAAATGCAATAGGTTAATCACAAAAAATACTGTAATTATATTCCATTACTCCATCCTTCATATATGTAAAGGGGTCATATGATGCGGTTTCAAGTTTTCCTTTCTCCTTGGAGTGTTACAAACTCTTGGTGCATAAAGAAGATCCCTGAAGTTGCAAAGACTAAAGTCACAAACCCAAAGAGATATTCTTTATCAAAGTTAAGACTCTGCCACGCCCCCCTAAAACGGCTCGTTCTAACACGCCCCCACATATCTACCTCACTATGTGGGATATTTGCATAATGCGCCCAAATGTGCATGCAAAGAAAGAAGGTGTGGTTTCAGTAGCCGCAGTTAGTGTTGAAGCAGTATGTCAGGGAGACGCTGTGTGTTTCAAGGCGAAAGATAAAGCACTTTATTTGGCCTTCCGAAACTAGATGCATTTAGGAATCTTTAAAATTACTTACAAAAGAACATCAATGCATTTTATGGACGACTGTTTCTTGAACCTAGGAGAGGAGGTCATTCTGATTTTTGCTATGACAATCTGGTGCTTCTGATTCAGCTACTGTTTTGTTATTAGTTTTTTTTTTATTTGCTATTGACTGTTCAAATGCGAGTTTTGTGCATCTTGTTTTGTGTGTGTGTGTGTGTTGTGTGTGTGTGTGTGTGTGTGTGTGTGTGAGAGAGAGAGAGAGACACACACACACACATCACAGTGTAGTCAGCTGTCTTAACCGCGGCTTGTTTACTGCATCATTACTGTGTCTGTTCCACTTTAGGGCTTGAACTGATGGTAAAACTTTTGACATTATTTACTGTCTTTACATTTAGTTTGAAAGATGAAGCTTGCGATTATGGTAAGGTAGTTCCATTCCGAAGATTGCTATCGGTGTTCTGGGGGGGGGGGCGGTGTTCGGCCAATCAAAATGCACTGGGTCAGCTGGCCAGTCAGAGCATACTGCGCTTGTCGGAAGGAGGGACTTAGTAGAAAACGAAGCGTTTGAGAGAGGCGGGGCATAGAGGCCTACAATAATCAGAATCAGATCAGAAGAGGCTTTTTACCAATATTTACACACAAGGAATTTTTGACTTGACGACAGGGCGTCCAGTGTAGAAAGAAAGCTACAAACATAGTGCGGACATACATGATAGTGTAGACATACATAGGAATAACATAGTAGGGATGTAATATAAAACTAATATTATAAGAAAAAAAGAAAAATTGAATAATTTACTATATACAGAAATAGAAGTATAGATAAAAAATGTAATTGTTAGATAAATGTACAGATATAAGTGTGCAGATATGTTATTTACAAAATGTGCAGTTTAATATAAATATACTATGTTAGTTGTGATGGACGATGTATAATTTTGAAAGCTTAATTGTTAAGACTGAGTATATCCTGTGGGAAAAAACTGTTCTTGTGCATGGCTGTTCTGGTGGTCAGTGCTCTGCAGCGCCAACCAGAAGGCAACAGTTCGAAGATTGAATGGGCTGGATGTGAGGGGTCCAAGGTGATTTTCTTAGCCCCTTTCCTCACTCTGGAGATGTAAAGATCTTAGAGGCTGGGCAGAGGGGCACCAATAATAATCCTCTCAGCAGTCCTGACTCTCCATTGTAGTCTCTTGATGTCTGATTTTGTAGCTGAACCAAACCAGACAGTTATAAGTGAACACAGGACATACTCATTATAGCAAGTAAACTGTTTAAGCATCTCCTGTGCCGGTTTATTTCCTCAGCTGGCGAAGGAATTAACCTCTGCTGGGCCTTTTTTTGCAATGGAGTATATGTGAGTGTCCCACTTCAGGTCCTGAGAGATGGTGGTGACCAGGAACTTGAATTACTCCACTGCAGTCACAGTGCTGTCCTTGATGGTGAGTGGGGGGAGTGCAGGGTGTTTTCTCCTGAAGTCCATGATCATCTCCACATTTTTGAGGGTGTTCAGCTCCAAGTTGTTACGACTGCACCAGACAGCCAGCTCTTTAACCGCCTGTCTGTAAGCAGACTCGTCTCCGTCCTTGATGAGACCGATGACTGTAGTGTCTTCTGCATACTTCAGGAGCTTGACAGAGGTGTCTTTAGATGTGCAGTCATTTGTGTAGTGGGAGAAGAGCAGTGGGGAGAGAACATAACCCTGAGGAGCTCCAGTGCTGATCTTGCGGGTGCTTGATGTGTATTTTCCCAGCCTCACTAGTTGCTGTCTGTCTGTCAGGAAGCTGTTTATCCACTGACAGATGGAGGTGGGCACTGAGAGCTGTGTGAGTTTGTCTGAGAGAATGTCAGGCATGATGGTATTAAAGGCCGGACTGAAGTCCACAAATAGGATCCTTGCTTAATTCCCAGGTCTGTCGAGGTGTTGCAGGCTGTAATGCAGTCCCATGTTGACTGCATTGTCCATAGACCTTTTTGCTCTGTAGGCAAACTGAAGAGGAGCCAGCAAGGGTCTAGTGATGTCCTTCAGGTAGGCCAGAACCAGTCTCTCAAGTGACTTCATGACCACAGATGTTAGAGCTACAGGTCTGTAGTCATTAAGTCCAGTATTTTTGGGTTTCTTTGGGACGGGGATGTTGGTGGAGCGTTTGAAGCATGAAGGGGTTTCGCACAGCTCCAGTGATCTGTTGAAGATCTGTGTGAAGATGGGGGCCAGTTGGTCAGCGCAGACTTTTAAACAGAATTTACAGTATTTGAAAAATAATGTGTTTTTTGAACATTAAAGCATGTCAACATATTCTGTTACACCAAATACACAAAATTATGATCTTTAAAAAAGCATCATATGACCCCTTTAAACATTCTAACGTACATTTTATAATATAATAAAATTCAACACTAATATCCCACATTTCTGACACAATACCATGGTGCAGTTAGTGTTACAACTGTACATCCATGGTAAATGATGGCGATTTGTAGATTAAAAAGTCTTTTGACTGTATCGTTGCGCACAGTGTTTCTGTTTGTCAACGCTGTTTCATCTGCGTGTAAATGGAGTTATTTGTGTTCCTCGCTGAACTCAAGCGCTTCACACTGGATCTCACAGCGTCGCGTGAGCGAGATTCATCAGCGAGTGAACACATCTGGTCTAGTAAGCTCGCGCCGCGCCACTGTTTGAACTTTGATCTGAGCGAATAAACGCTTCAAGTGATACGCTTCAAATGACTAGCACTCTTTCGTTCCGCCTTTGCCGCATTATGTCAAACATTTATCGAACTCTTGTTATCGTTTATCGAGGAAATCTATATCGTGCGATAATTATCGTTATCGATTTATTGCCCAGCCCTAAGGTACAGTCTGTTTTGTTGCATGGAGCAGAAGGTTCTGACGGTTTGCCTGTGTGTGAGGAGAAAGAGTTGGTGGTCAACCCAGATGGTGGCTCGCTTTCTTCTTTTCACTGGCTCTTTGCTCAGTTCTTCTCCTCTGTCTGTGATCCCTTAACAGCCAGTTGTCGTATTTGACTGGATCAAAGTGAAGGCAAGCCCTTGAAGTTGGTTAGGATGCCACACCACTGCCCAGACGGCCAAGGCAGACTGAGAATCTCTCTCATACAGATGCTCTTTAAAAAGATATTTGCCGTTTTCTGTGGAAATGGGCTTCTACAGTTGCCTTTGGGGGGGGAGTGAGTGTACGTATGTGTGTGCGATGGCTTTCCCGGACTGGTCAGATCAGAGCGCCAGAAGCTAATGGAATTCTCCACTTCAAAGCAGAGTCTGCCTTCCAATCAGTTCAACATGGCAAGATTAAAGCTGACCCACATTCATCAGTTCTGATTAGACCGGCACTGTGATCCAGATGCTTGTTCTGACGGGCCGGCCGGGGTGAGTTTTTTTCAGCGGCCGTCAGAGAGGGCAGAGGTCACCTAGCCATCTCTTTTCCAAGGGTTGTTAACGCTCACTCTCCTGTCATGGGATTTTCATGGTCCAGATAGGGCTGGGCGATTTAGCAAGAAATAAAAATCTAGATTTTTCTAGAATGTTTGTCCGATTTTCGGGTTTAAAGTTTTTTTTTTTTTTTTTACGATTTTTAACTATTCAACTTGAAAATGTAACTACAACATGATTCAAGTTACTTTTTCTTTATTAACCCTCTAGTTAAAGAAAATTCTATTCCAAGTGCAGCACACATTAAGTTGTCAACATGATGTAAATGTTAAACAAATCACTTGTTAAATATCTTTGCAGAAAAGATGCAAAAACTACAACAACATATTGTACAAACGTGTCTTATACATATTATGTGTTCAGAAATAATGCAAGAAATTCTTTTAGAAAATCTCAAAAGTCAAGGTAATTCAAAATGACTGCAGGTATAACACCAGTAGACTTTTATTAATGATAAATGTTCTTTAAAAACAACAGCAGCTTTCAGCCTGTCACCATGATGCAAACATGAAATATCAGACATACAGTAGTAGTTCTTTACAGGTTTTTTTTATTAGATCACGCTGCTTTTCCATTGCTTTTTCTGTGTAAACTTGAATGTGTTTGACTTTTGCGCTCGCATCTCTTGCAGTGTCTCATGCATGAAACGGCATTCTAAAAACACTGCGCTCAAGTTAAAAGGTGTTCACTCCCATCTTCTTGCATGTTTTACCTATTCCACTGCCCGCGTCGCATCTTTGTCAAAACTAAAGCGCTGTGTGAATGACGCCTAGCATTAAATTTATGGTCCTTCACAGAGCGCGTCACAAGTGAGCGGTTAATCACGTGCGCTGACATGCGGTTGGATCGTTCTTTTCTCTTTACTGTTATCACCGGCATATTGTCAAAGTGTCTAATTCTAACATTTGGTAATATTTATATTCAAAATCGCGATTCCTCGATTTCTAAAAAATAAAATCGTGGCAAAACAATAAATTCGAATTAATCGGGAAAATCGCCCAGCCCTATGTCCAGACAAAAGACATTTTAACATCTTTGGGCTTTCACTGTCTCTTTAGGTGGGGTAGTGTATCTTAGCCAAAAATCTGTAACCAGATCAGTTTAATTACAGCCAGTTACCGGCCTTCCAGACTGTGTCCTGGTGATGACCTTTACATTCAGTTCATACAGCTCTGACTAACGGTTTCCCTTTCCACTGGGTGACCTACAGGCAAGAGCGACTGTTTTTAGCCTTGTCTAGTCGTGTTATGACTGCATTGATATTAAAATTTAAGTTTTGTACTTCATGCTAGTCTGCTGTTCAAAAGTTATGATTGCAAGTTTTTATACAATACTTTTAAATGATGTGTTTTCTGCTCCACAGTTTCTGCCTGAACGGAACACTTTTTTTCATTCCTATTTTTCTCCTTTGTGTTGGCATTTGTGTGGGGCTTCTATTCTAAGACGGAACTAATGGGAGCAGGAAGTGAGGATCTCTATTTTTAACTCATTGTGTGTATTTGACTCAGAGGGGCTGGAATAAATCAGCCACCATCAATTGCAGGAGAAACTTCACACCATTGAGGTCCATTAGAAGAGATGCTTTCTTACGCTTTGCTTTGCTGTAGAGCCCGACCGATATGGGTTTTTTGGGGCCGATACCGATATTAGGGAGGAATAAAAAATATATATATAGAATACAGTATATACATATATATAGAATACAGTATATACATAAACACATTTTTTGCAATGATCACTCAAATGTGGTGCTTAAACACTTATAATGACCTGACAAAGATATGTAATGATGGAGGCAGGGCATTTAACAATTTAACAAACTTTAATTCAATTCAATTCCATTCAACTTTATTCCGTTGAAGTTTATTTCACTTTGGAACATTCATTCACGGATTTGCGCTACTGTCTTCACACACAGACGAAACTGGAATCATGGCGGAATATCATGTGAAGTCCACTTCGCAGGGCACTTACGGTCGAATAAGCCAACGCTTGAATGCTGCTGCCTGAACAAGAGAACTCCTTACTGAAGTGAAAGTGTTGGCTGGTGTCACTATCTTGCGAACGTGCCGGCGGATCTCCACCAAATTCAGGGGATCCCTTCAGCTTGAGCAGCCCTCCGAACGCCACCCTCCGCGGGTCGGTAGCCCCCCCGGGATTGCTAATCATATCTAGGACCCGGACCGCGAATTTAACCATCCCGTAACTCCCGAACCCCGGGGGCTATCGACACTCTATTCTCATTCGAGAGGGTTCCTCAAGCTGAAGGGATCCCCCAAATTTGGTGCAGATTTGCCGTGCCTTTACAGAGATATGGCCGTTCAAAGTTTCAATGGTTTTCCATAGACTTAAGCTTTAAAGCGTTTCATCCAAGTCGCCAGTAGCAAACAATGGAGCACGCTCTGCTGGACAAAGTAAGTAATTACACCATTTCAAGCTTTTTATCTGCGTTATATGTTCTGTAAAAAAAATTTCATATCGGCGACATATTAGCCGATACCTATATCGACTCAGACTCATATCGGCCAATAATATCGGCTAAACAATATATCGGTCGGGCTTTACTTTGCTGTATATAAGGTCACTGATGCTCTGATTTTATATCCACCTTGTGTTAACTGAACAAGGTGGTTATTTGCTCACGCCTGTCACTGTGTGTTTTAACAGGAGCAGAAATGTCTTATGTTCAGTGCTGGTTGCCCTGTGAGGGCAGAATCACTTTATCTGAGACATCAAATCAGAAAGTGGCAGAGAATTTGCGTGCATTCAAGCTGTTTAGGTAGCTGTGTTCAATCTGTCGTTCTCACAGGCCAGCAAGGAGAGTTGCGCACAAGAGCTCTTGTGTGACGTCGGTCTACATAGCAGCCGCTGAGATCATTGAATTCACCACTATTCTGGGGCACAATGGGAAAGCGAGGGCAGAAGTCGTACGGGGTAATTAGCTGTGTGGGGCAGAGTGGTTTTAAATGGCCCAGTTAATCATTATTTAAGTCCTTTTTTTTTTTCTTACACAGTGTGCACCAACTGAGTGTGTGTGAGAAATCATTTGTCTCCACTCAACCCAGGACCACACTCCTCTTTTACATGAAGATGTGTGACTATGTCCCAGAAAAAAAAATCGTGGTCACAAGCAGTTAACCCTCATTACCGTTCTCTAATTCTAGACCATAGCTCTGTTCCAAAACCTAATGAGCTGCTTTTCTGTTTCCTGCCTACATAGACAGCAGCATCATAACTGAAACAGAACCTCATAAATGGCCAAATTATTTTTTTTATTTTTTTTCATGGGTAGCTGCAACTACACAAATAGTGCAAGGAGGATTCTTAAAGGGATATTTCACCCAAAAATGAAAATTAACCCATGATTTACTCACCTTCAGGGTATCTTAGGTGTGCCTGACATTCTTCTTTCAGACGAACACAATCGCAGTTATATTTTAAATTGTCCTGGCTCTTCCAAGCTGTGTAATGGCAGTGAATTGAAGCCTAAAAAACTGCATCCATCCATCATAAAACTACTCCACACGGCTCCGGGGTGTTAATAAAGGCCTTCTGAAGCGAAACGATGCGTTAGTGTAAGAAAAATACAGATTTTTAAAACATTTATAAACCGTAATCTCCAGCTTCTGGTCGCTCAAACAGGCACTCTCACGACAAGGTGTTTGAGCATGTGACGTAGGACGTAGCGCTATGTAAGCTCTGGGGAGAAGAGTGTAGTCTCGCGAGAACCAAGTTTTGTTTACAGTACAGGGAAACCACTTGAACTACATCTGTAGTTTTTGCCGCCGCCGCTGCTGCAGCCTCCTTCATCTCGCAGACTCCGGTTCAAAGAAATATGGCTTGGCAAAAAACTCTTATATATAAAAAAAAAAAGAAAAAGTGCCTGATTACTGGACTAAGTTATGTCTTTCACATCTGATTGCGTTAATGCTGTCAAAACCAGCAACTGTTCGGTTACCCACATTCTTCAAAATAACTTTTATGTTCAACAGAAGAAAGAAACTAATTCAGGTTTAAAACAACTTCAGTGAGTATATTTTAACAAAATTTTCATTTTTGGGTAAACTAGCCCTTTAATGTTAATAAAACAACAAAACATAAAGATTTGTATATTATGTATATTTGTAATGTCCATCTTTATTCGTATTTTATAATAAAGATGAAAATAATAAACGTTGCTCTAAATGGTCTTCCATTCTTTTTTTATTTTTATATTTTGTGAATTTGTAAGGCTTTGTTTTTTAAAATGGGGAAATTAGGTTGGCTGTACTGCTCAAAAACTTGCAAAATAATAAAACCAAAATGATGATGAATCGTGATTAAAATCATGAAATGTTGTGATGTGATATTTTTGCTATATCACCCACCCCTACTCTGTTGTTATTGTTGTGGTGTGGACTTGTCTATTCTTGTAGAATTACCAAAAAGTATCATTAAAAAATAGTTTCATCTATCAGAACACAATGGCATAAAATACTCTTTGGGTAAGCAGCTCACTAGGTTTAGGATCAGAATAGATAAATAATGCATCTAAAAGGCCCTTTTTAATAGAGAAGGACTTTTTTTTTAATGAAGAGAGATTATTCTCCTACTGATGCAGCCTTGATATCAGCATTTTTTTTCTCTATTTGTAAAATTGGTCCACATAGATAGTGGCATGCAGGGCTTGACAATAATGATTGACTGGGACAAGTGGATTTTGTGAAGGGGCAAGTGAAAGAGTTTTGCTTGCCCGACCGGACAAGTAACATGATTAAAACGACAATGACAGGCAATAACTATAGGGCAGCACCGAAACTTTGGCTAGAATAATTATGATTTTATTACTTTCAGTGTAAACTGTGACTGATTACGGATAATGTGTTGACCGTATCATCTTCACATCAGTTGAGGCTCGTGCAGCCTGTCTGACTCGCAGAGAAATCAAAACTAATAAGCGCAACAGCAAACACACACACAAAAACATGAACAAACATACTGCGGGAGGAAAAAAAAGAGAAAGATACGTTAGTGTACACCGCCGCACAGTCTGGCAGGTGTCTATATGGGAAAGCAGACAACACACGACAGAGGGGATGTTTTCGACTTCGTAAGCACACCAATTGATTGCAAAGTGACATGGGAATTAATCCAACAGTAGTTGATATTTAACTGACAATTTTTTACAGAACAATTTTTGGCCACTATTTTGACTATATATTTTTGCTCATGTGTCAGGAAATAATTCTAAGCAAAGCAACAGCAGACACAGTTGCGCACTCTGAGCAACACACAATAGTGTTCATTACTGAATGTTCAGCATTTTTGAACGAATCTGGTGAGTCAATGATTCAGTGAGCCATTCATAAAGACAGTCACTTCCTTCATTTATTGAATGAATCAGATATTTGAACGAATTGGTTGAATCAATGACCCACTCATTAAGACAGTGACTTGCCACCACCTACAGGCGGTTTTAGTTCATATTTAAAAGTATTGACATTTTCAAGCCATATGTGTATGTTAAAAATTTAAAACATTAATCGTATAAACTCTATAGCATTTGCAATTTTACAGTGTAAAATGCATTATGGAAAACTAGGGATGTAACGATTAACTGCGAGCCGGTTGAAAATTGATTTAAATTTGTGACGATTTAAATCGGTTGAGATGATAAACAAATCGTGATTCATTTAGGGGTAGGTGATTATATGAATGCATGTCTGAGGGGAACTTACTGTCTTGCTTTGTTTACAGCGGAAACCAAGGAAACGACTGATAAGGGCCGCGCTGCTGTCATAGAGGTGAATGCTGCAAGTCGCCATTTCAGTCTAATCCGCGGTTTCACAACTGCAGATATTTTTATGTATGGTTTCACAAAACTGTCAAACCATTCTGTTTTTGCTTCAAAAATTTCGAAATTTCATTATGACAATCGGTAATTTAGCTTAAAAACTGATCATGTTGCATGGATGATGCAGCGATCTTGATTAAATGCAGTGGTTAAAAGATCCATGGACATTAATAAAACTGCAGTGGTGCCTCTAATTGTAAATGGAGAAGATAGCACAGCCAAAGCCTTATTTTGTTGATAGCAAGAGATTATAGTTCTAGTTGTGCTTACTTGTGTTTTGATTTGGGGCTTGTGGTTTAACATTTCAACCTTTAGTTGTATTACGTACATATTTTACAATGTTGTGCTCATTTAGACAGATGGCTTTTATGCCAAAGGGAGCAGCCTACAAATGAGGGAAGAAGCAATCAGAACCAACAAAAGAGCAATAATTTACAATTGCTATATTAGTATATTATTATTATAGTGTTTTATTTCAATTTCACAAAGAAATGTGCGCATTTTGTCCAAGCAATAATAAAAAGGACACATTCAATTTATAATTTGTCTTAAATCTCATCTTGTAAAAATCCGACAAAGGCGGAGACACAAAATTTGTGAAATCAAAAATCGTGAATTGAATCGTGAGTTTGAGTGAATATGATTACATCCCATAATGGGAAAACCTCTTATCTTCATTAAACAGTTGAGTAGTAAATGAATCTGTAGAGTCCGGCCAATCTACAGACACACTAATTGTTATGATTGATTAAATCAATTATTCATTAGATAAACAAATCGTCACAGTCCCCTCACTCAATAGACTGGAGTTCGTAAAAAGGCGGCTTCGGCTCGCTTATGCACCGACCCATCGGACGCGGACCACGACTTCGCCCAGTCACCATGACAACTAATCATGATATCACTGGTTTTATGGCATAAAAGGAATGCAGGGGAGAAACTCCCACATTTTACTCATGAGAAAGACACACAATGCCCAGAGAAATGGACGGTTCTCTAATTAATTCATAGGAAAACCTTTCTTTGAAGGAACACACATATCCTTCAGGTCATTGTGTATACCATTACTGTCTTGTATATTATCTGTTGTAGTGTATGCTGTTTTATTCATGTTATCATAGCCCACTAGTTAATATAACCTCACCTATTTCATGTCTAGTATCTATGAATGAGCCTTCTTATGATCGAAAAAAGTGTGTATATTATATGCTGATACCTATGTAACATATTGATGTTCTAAGAATCTGTACTAATGCGTGCCTCAACACTCCAGCGAATTACATATGCAAAACACCAGGCTTACAGACAAAGGGCCATAAAACCGCAGAACTCCCACTTGAGATTCCGGAATTCCTCATTGGACAAGCCCATCTTGAAAGACGGAGATCTTCTCCGACCTTAAAGGCCACAATTCATGTGACCCGCCCAGTCGGTGGTTCGGTCGATGCTAAGATGAAGATGTGAGAAAAACGCTCCCAGAACATCATAAGCTTGTGGCAGGCTTTGGCCTTGTCCTTTCCATTCATCAAGTAACACTTACTCAAACTGGTTCTTCTCATCGACCGAATTCAGCAAAGATCTACGGGAGCTTAAGATTTGCATCGGGAATCTCTTTCAGACCGCCGAGACTCGCTAGGTATCAAACTTAGTCTTATTAATTGATACATTAAGTATCAGTTACACCTTTTTACAAAGGTGTGTTTGAACTCAGAATCTGACGTATCCATGAAGGCTTTGATCTGTTGAATATACAAGCAAAGTGTTCCATAAAATCCATTCTATATGCCTCTTTCTATGCTGAGTTAAAATTTAACCCTTTACCCAATTATACCAACGTATGGTGTGTGTGTGTGTTGTGTGGGTATGTGTTGTGAGAACGGCTTAATGTGTTTATGTAGTAGGTTAGACTAGTTTAAGTGTTTATGTAATAAACTCTCACTTGTATCACACTTGACGTTGTTCAATGTTTGCTCATAACTGGAGTCACTTAATCATGCAGATTACGTTACAAGTTTTGTAGAATTGTACAGTAAGAAAGTTTTTTCCTTTAACCAGGAAATTAACGTTCTAAGAATTGACAAGACGGTTGACCCTGAGTGGTCAGCTAAATATTTACAGCAGATCTAAAATATGAATAGTTAATCATAAATAGTTATGGTTAATTATTCATATTTCCCCAGAGCTGTGATTCGCTACACATCTAAATGGCACTTTCGATGCAGCTTCTGTTTCCTCTGCAGTGAAAGAATGGGGTTTCATTTCAGTATGGATTTAATTTGAATAGTAAAAACCATAGTGTTTTCTTATTCTAACAATTATTGTATTGATAAAATTTTAGAATTTGACGTAAATGACACGTACATTTAATAAGGTTAGGAAAATATTCATAAAATTTGTAGTTAAAAAGTGTCCTAGAAATCAATTTAAGGCGAATATCACAAATATGCTGATTAAAGTACCTGATAGAGCACAGGTGAGACTATTGCTTCAGAATAAATTACACTTATGCTAACAACAAAAGAAAAACTCCTGGACAAGTAACTTTTTTTACTCTGGCAAGTGAATGACTGATTTACTGCACATATCAAGGCTTAATGTCAAGCCCTGGCATGTCAGTTGTGCATTTGCATGAGTAAATGCTAGCTGATTGTAAAATCCCATCATTTTCATCCTAATTATGTAGGCCTCCTATAGGCCTAAGAGGGATGTGTTTGACAGCATAGAGGCTTGACTGTTTTCTTAATGTGTGTTTGATGGGCTGACAGCAGATGCAGGTTAAGAGCTTTTAAGGTTAAAACTGGCAACTCCGGTGGACGTAGGACAAAGCAAGTGTAAATATATTTTCTAGTCTATATTTCCATCTTGTAATGCCGCTGTTTTAGGTTTTTTTATTTAAAAAATATATATAAATTATTTGAAATGGAGCAGACATTGCCTGACCGTGTCTACACCGGACGTGACAGTTGTCGTGCCGTGCCCCGCGCGCTAAAAGTCTGTCTACACTGACGCGACCCAACTCGACAGCTCTGCAAATCATCTGAACGATAGTGTCAGTACAGTTTCGGCATAAATAGAAACGGGCATCAGTTTACTGATGGGGATCGGGTCGCATCGCGCCCCCCCCCCCCTTCGTGGAATCCCGCGCCGTGCCGCGCAGCATCCAGTGTAGACAACAACTCGTGTCCGGTGTAAACATGGTGAGTTTTTTTTTTTAATGGGTTATGTTATAGACCTGCTTGTTTTTAATGTTTTTATGACTGCATGATCATGTCATCATATTATTTACTGCCGTGCGAGCCACAAAGTAAAGCTTGGCGAGCCATGTAATGAGTAACACTGCTCCAGTCTGTTAACTGAACACAGAAAAAGGTGAATGCAAATTTAGGCCTGAAATTTTGTTAAGCAAACGACATCTATCCTAATAAGTAGTAATTTTTGCAGCTTAATTGTAATAAATTCCTCTTTTGAACTGGGGAGGAGTTCTCCCCAGTAACAGTTACAGTAGATTTCATTGCTATTTTATCATCAAAAATCTGATGTCCTTATGATACGACCCCTTTAATGCTGAGAGGAATAGAATGCTGAACATCTGAACAACATGGACCAAAGAAGGACGAGCGAGTGTGTGTGTCTTGTTCAGATGCGTGCTGGCTCTTGAAAACTGCGGTAAAATCACTCTGTCATTTCAGCAGATACTCTACACGAGTCTAATTCAGAGCTCAAGGTACTGCAGACTGAATCACTCTTTTTAGGCAAAATGTGGATGCGTGTGAGTTAAGCCCCTTTCATACAGCGTGTTGATCACGGAAAAATTGCCAGAGTACTTTCTGTGTGAATGCAAACACATCCCGGGTTGGAGACCTAGTAGCATTGCCGGAATCAGTCCCAGAACAAGCCCTGTGTGAGCAAAAGCCAGGACCAATGCCGTTATCGTGCAACGCACGTTATCGTGCAACTCTTTTACCGGGTGTTTTGAAGGTAGATCAAAATATTTGCAAACTGGAATGAAGCAGAGATCAGGGAGCTCCTCACAATCTGCGCTGAAGCTGAGATTGTTTGCCATCTTAGTGAAATGGTTTGCGTGACATTACACGTGACGTAATATCCTAATGCCACATGTCTTTACGGGATCTTTAAGGGATTTGTGTGAACGTGTGCACAGATTCCTGAAAATCACTGGCAGTGTCAGGAGCGGATCTAGAAAATAATTTTTAGTATGGCAAAGGGGTGGCATGGGGTCTATGAGGGGTGGCAACTCCAAAGCAAGCCCCCATGCATAGTTTTTGGGGATTTATGGTCTGACATAGACAGTTGTGTTCATAAATATTGTATTAGCATTAAGTAATCATCTATACTGTTTTAAATGAAAAATAAATAAAAACATTTCAATATCCTTCATGGCACCAAGTCAATACACAATATAAAAAACTCCAACAGGTTATAAATATTTCTGAGCTTGTATCATTAAAGAAGACATGCGGTTCTATTAAAATTACATAGGCTGCTTAGATGGTATAATAACGTTTAGTGCAAGTTTAAGAGCAACAAAAACATTTGAATTTTTGAATTTTCAATACAAGAAAAGTTTGGTTTTCTGTTATTAACAGAGGTGGTAATGTCTGTAATCACCCAGAATAGGGATGTAACGATTACCGGTTTGACGATAAAGCATGATAAAATTCCAGACGGTTAGTATTACCATTTCATATTTAAATTATCATTAAAACCGTATTAGATTACCGCGATTTGAACACCTCGTGATAAATAAATACTGTCCAACATAAAGCACAGTTTTAAGTAACAGTCTCACGTGCGCACAGCACGCAAAACGGAGGTAGTAGTTTCAACCATATACTCTAGCAGCACCCAGAAACTGCATAGCAAGAGCCTAGCAACCACCCAGAAAATCATAGAAACCAACTAGCAACACTTTAGCAAACATCTGACCGAACCAGTTACATGAAAAAAAAAAAAACTTAAAGGTGCAGCCGTGTGATAAAATTTTAGCGGCCATCTAGGGGTGAGGGGTTGCCAAATTGCAACCAACGGCTCAGTCCCCAGCTCACCCCTCCCTTTAGAGAAGCTACGGTGGCCGATAAAGGATTAAGATGTCGTCGGTAAAGACAGCAGAGAGCAATGAGATTTCTTTACAAAGGAAAATTAAGGCATTATATTTACTTTATTTAATAAATCAATGTTATTGCGAATATTAATGTACTTCATCATTGTCAGTCTTTTATTCGCAAGAACAACAAAGTGACGAAACGCGCTGTCTAGAGCAGTTTGTCCGTTTAGGGCTACTGTAGAAACATGGTGGCGACTTCCATGTAAGAGGACCCGCGCGGTGTATGTAGATATAAATTGCTCAATCTAAGATAATAAAAACATAACGGTTCATTAAGTAAGGTCTTTATACACCTCTGAAACATAGTTATGTAATTATTTGCATTTCTGTCAATAGATCGATGTAAATATTACACATTGCACCTTTAAGTCAAGCCAGCATAAATTTTAAACTTTTCAATCTAGTTATTATAGTTTTTCTTACAGGTTTTTTTCAACTGCTTACACACATTTTCAAAACTTTACACACAAATCCAAGAATTTCACACACAAAATGCAAAATGCCTCACTTATCTCTTGCAAAATGAAGCACTGCATTCAAAATATCACAAACTCATCTCAAAAGCAAACACCTTTGCCATAACATTAATTCCTGTTAGATTTGTGTGTTACATACAGAATTGTATGTTGTGTTTTGCAAAAAGTGTTTTATGAAATTGAAAATGGAGTCAAAGGCTGAGAATTAGTGTATGGTTTTACAGATTTGGTGTGTGCTTCTGCTGTTCGAGTGTCAGGTTTCAGAAATTGTGTGACAAGTAAAGATTTTGTGTGTAAGCATTTGAAAAAAAACTGTAAATCCTACACGCAATTAAAATACACAGATGACTTTCCTGCCAAGTGAACACTGAGATCAATAACACTGTAAAAAAAAAACTCTTACCAGGATTCAGGAATTATTTTTGAAGCTCAATGTCTATTACAGTATACATAAATTAAATTACAGATACAGATGTATAATTGAGCAATGAAATTTGGGAAAAAATCATTTTCATTTTACTACTGTAAAGTAATCTTGCAGTAGATGAAAAGCACTAGAAAAATTAAAATACCAAAGAATTGTATGAACTCGGCATGCACCACAATACAGTACAGTAAAAAATACAATAAGTATTAGCATCCTATGCACATTCTGCCAAATTTCATTACAGTATACAGTACTATAGCAATTTCTTGGTCTCCTGACACAAGACTAGCTATATCTCTAAGCAGTAATTTCTCAGTTCTTCAAAAATGCAGTACACAAAAAAAAGGTTACAAATAAAATTTGACAGTCACATGCTTAAAGGTGTACAACATGTGCTACAGTTTACTGTACATATAGAATAGTTACGTTTCCATTATCTAATGTACTGGTACTGAACTGTAATTATACTGTATGTGTAAGTATAAAACCCCTGTAGATCATGATTGGCTCAGCTCTCTCTCTTCTCTCCGTTGTTAGGATGCAGAGATTCTGATTGGTGTGTCATCAGTTTTGCTACCTAATGTTTAACTTACTCATTGTTAAACTTTTTGAGAAATGTGTCTGTTTTGAAAACTGAATTAATGGTTTAGGGAAAAAAGTGCCAACTAAAATCAGTTATAGCCTATTAAAGGGGTCCTATTATGCTTTTTCACTTTTTAAAATTTTAGTCAGTGTGTAGTGTGTATGTTTGGGCATAAAAAAGATCTAGACAGTTAGAAATCTCAAAGTCCACTCCAAAGGGAGATATTTCGTTTTAAAAAAATCCGTACTTTTTGGACTACAGCGTTTGTTTTCCGGACTTTGTGATATCACAAAACGGCCCATTAGAATATCATTAAAAATAATTCCCGCCTACAGAAATTCGAATGGTTGGGGGGCGGGGAGGGGCGAGGTCGTGGTTAGAAAGCTAGGTTGAGTGAGCGCATCAGACGAGACGATGAGAAAGAAGTGCTGCTGTAGCCTCAACTTTTCGCATGTTAGACAGTTCTTACAAGTACAACATGAGTAGTTGACGACGCTGGGACAGATGACGAACGGCCGCCGCCGGTCTTTGTGCCTACACCTCATAGAAACTAAGTATTTGAATTAAGATGGGACGTGAGCGCTGCGCGCTCGTATCCGCCAGGGCATAGCGATCGCCTGAAACGACTTGTTTTTTTGTTTTTTGTTTTTTTCACCCCGTGCTCAAAGGTCTTTGTTTGGGCTTCCGAAAGCGGAGGATGTCAGGAAACAGTGGTTGCAATTTATTTTTTAACTCTGTTCCTGAGCATTAAAACCCCAATTTGCTATTGTGTGCTGCGCATTTTACTGAGGACAGCTTCCACAACATGAGGGAGTACAGTGCCTGCCAGATTCGCCAAAAAACATTTGTTGAAAGACTGAGCAAGGGGCGTGGCAGTACTGAAACCGTCTAAGCTGTTCGCCAATCACAACGCACTGGGACAGCTAACCAATCACAACACATTTTGTTTTTCGGAAGGCGGACCTTCATCAAAGACGGAACTAATCGAGCCGTTTGTGCCAGGATGGGCAGAAAGGTATTTTAATAATGTAAATTATGTGAAAAGTAATGCGTTTTTCGAAACACAAGCATGAGAGCATGTTCTCGTACACCCCCAAAACAAAATCAAGACTGTGTAAAAGAGCATAATAGGACCCCTTAAAATCGAGAGAAAACTGCTACATGACTAGATTCTTACCTAACTCTGCTATAGACCAAATATAGGTTTGTAAACATTCAGTATGCGCGCGCATCATGGTTGCAGAAAACCCGGTACAAAATAGTTGGGTTTAAAAAGATTATAAATTATATTGATTATATGTCATTTTCAAAATGTTCTCCGCATATTACAAGAGCTTGTCACCCAGCGATAAGCACTGTTATTCAACGAAATTGACGTCAGAGAGTGGGATAGTCTTACAGATCCAAAACAGGGATGACGTTTTTTGTGGGCAGAGCCTATCTGGAGGCAGAAAATTACGGTTTTCAAGCGGCAGTCTATGGAGCCATGGAATAAAAGAATTAAAAAAGGTAAATTTGATTTTATATTTCAAAATTCTGACTTTATTCTCGCAATTCCGAGATTATATCTCACAATTCTAATAAGGAAAAACAACTCGTCATTCTCTCTTTTCCCCTCGGCTCTTCTGGCTTTTTTCCCTCCGATTTGACAAACTCACTATTTTTGAGTTAAGTCCTGTTATAAAGTCAGAATTGTGAGATATTAACTTAGCAATTCTGAGAAAAATAGTCAGAATTGTGAGATAAAACTAAATGTTATGTTAAAAAATGTGTGAGAAAGATAGCAGGTGTTGAATAAATATTCATGCTGTAACTGTAGGGCTAATACAATACGTCCCTTATGAACATATGTGAATATTATGT